>CAHIKZ030004234.1:1057500-1210000 GCA_903632075.3 Acanthosepion pharaonis
ATAACCTACTTAACGAGCTTGCGTAAATGGTTGTCAGAACAGGGATTAAGAGAGGTAAAAAAAATGACAAACTTTACTAACAGCTACAAAGGACAGGAAATTGTGGAGAGTAATGATCAACGAGTATTCTTCAACGCAAATTTAAAGTCCTTTGATCGAGAAATATCGTTTCTTCCACTTTGCTATCTGGAGTTAAAAAACCACCATCTTTTGCTTCAACGATCACTGATTTTTCGGTAAATTCTTTCTTCTTCACACTTTCCTTTGATTTTTGATAAATTTTTAAGTTTTAGTCAAATGAAGCAATTGCTTTCGTCCAAAGCAACGTATTGTTTTTGTTATGGATAAAAGTTTTTTTTGTTTTTTCAAATGAAAAATAACAATAATTATTTCTTGATTTACAAATATAATTGCAAATGATATTATTCATAATTTAATTCGAACATCATTTTTTTTATATCTGATTCTTGTTTATATAAACTGCTAACATCATATGCGTAATTAGATGTCTCAAAAATTGATTCAGTCGAAAGATCAAATATCGAGCAACACTTTATGTCATAAAATGTATATTATACCAATAATGATTTTATTTTAGCAACGGCTGCATTAAAACCCAGTACCCTTAAGCCAGTTTCGTCATTATGATTACTGGCTAACTTGGCTAACAGTCTAACTCTCTGCTTTCGGGCGTAGAGGAACCCGGACGAGGCTCCGCCGAAGGGCAGAGTCTCGTCCGGGGTGGTTGACTGCCCCTGAACCCGTTTATGTGGGTTCAAAAAGAGAATATTTTTGGCCGAGCCTACAGGCTCGGAGATCCCACGTTAAACCCGGCCTTGTGCTACATGTAACCCTCGTAGGGGGGATGGTAGCTAAATATCACTATGATTACTGATACCCAGAGATGAACTCCTAATGTCATCCTATAAATCTCCCTATGTATCAAACCATATAGAATCCATAATAATGTTTTTATTTTTGGTACTCCTAAATCGTAATTCCCGTAAAACGAAAAGTAATTGTAGAAATGGTGACGTAGGGTCATCAACCTAGAAGAGGAAAGGATCAGGGAAACTAGTTCAGGCCCGCACTTTGCGACTGTCCTTCACGGATTTTCGATGTCGTTGTTCGGATCGCCAGCCACACGACGCTATGGTTGGAGAGATGACACGAGGGAAGAGCAGAACTGTTAAACTTATAATGTAGAACTCATCTCCGTTTATTATCAAATGGAGCCCGTCGCCGAAGACCACCCCAGCATGAGAGGGAGATATGCAATATTGTATTAACTGGCGCAGTGACCAAGAGACTCCCAGCATGAGTGGGCTATACAAAATTGCGTTATTTGGTGCCGAGTCGAGTATCTCCAAGCATGAGGGGACGCAGAATGAGGGTTAAAACACAATGTGGAAAAGTTCGGAGAGGATTTTCGGACTGAGGACTCATAAAAGAAAATATGAAAAAAAAGTAATATAAACATAAGGACTTAAAAAACTAACTGACGTTTTGCACTTAGCATGTATGGAAGGCACGTTTAGAAATAATTTGATTATAACCTTGATTAGCTCCCAGTTAACCCATGCGCGCATTTGCCGATTATTTCTATTTGAGTGAAGATGTGTTAGCGCTCTTCTCGAACGTGTTAGTTAAGGACAACAACTTAGAAGTAAGAAAACACATTTCTGTAGTTTTTAGTCAATTTGGTCTATCATGAATTAGTAGATTTGTTAAATCTAGCGCAATGCCGTTACCTATGTAAAGAGGAAAATGACACTATAATTACATGACTTTTGGCAGAGATAAAACCAACCTCGTGTCAAAAGAAGTTTCACTTTAAGCAAACATTAAGTAACGAGGAGGCACGGTGGAGTAATGGATAGCGGCTTGGATTGAGGAATCGGAGAGCCGAGTTCGAATTCCAGTCGAATCCATTACATTCACTTACGTGCTTGGGAAAGGTGTGAATCCTCTTCTTCACCCTCCAGCTATGGGTAAATAGTAGTACAGACTGGGTTCTATAGCCTTGGATGGCAACTGGTCTAGGAGAAGGACAACTATGAATTCAAAACCTGCGGAGGGTCGTTTGGCTTGTAGTGCACCAGGTCTCTGTAATCAGCCATTCAAAAAGTGTGGATGGTTCTGCACGAAACCTTCACCACTATAATCAAATCTCATGTGCTATACATGCGGGTTGGGGACCGCTTGTGAATTCCAAATTCCCATGAAAGTACAATATTGGAGCCGGCTCAACCCACCCCGGGTGAATGCCATTACAAGAAGAAACATTAAGTAAATATTTCTTTTCAAAAGCCGTTTAATTAAATAAATTAGTTTCCTTCAGATCAAATCTTGGGGAGAATTTTTCTCGACTTTGGAAAATGTTCAAAAACATTTATATAAATTTTTCTATTGCGAAGCATCATGATCGAATATGAAATGTACTGACACAAATATCGACAGTATATCATACAGTCAAAATCACTAAGTCAGTCACTATATTAGAATCGATGTACTCCATAAATTTCGTCTTTCTTCATCCATATTTAGAACACCTAGTGGACTCTGTAATTTAAGCCAAAAATGGAGGAAAATGTGATTCACCCCTTTCACCAGGGTGCGAAATTAAATGCGGTAGGGTAGGTAAAAATTTCGAAGACGGTTTATTGATTGAATTTCTTCCGTTGCTAACGATTCACTGACACTGAGTAGGTGAAAATTCTTAAAATTCATGAAGCCGTCTTCACTTATATTTCCGCCAATCAAATCAGCCCAAATCTCTACACTTTGCAAATAAATTAAAGCAATATCCCCAAAGGATAAATAAATAATTATTAATAAAGAGAAGAAAATCTTCTCAATTATCGATTACTGAAACTTTTGATGATTTCATAACAGTACCGCTAACAATTTTAAAGTATTTAATTACTATTTCTCACGTATATTCGGATTAATCTGTAATTGAATTTTCCGCGTTTTATCAACGCATTGTCTGTGACTGCGTATGGATCATTCCAGAAAGAGAGAAGCACAACTTCTGGTCGTGCCTAATTAACTACTGACGGTGCCAGGTGTCCGAACACCTGCTTCTCAATAACTGGTTAATTTGAATTTCCAAGACAAGGTTTGCTTTAGCCCGTCAACTAGAGATTATTCCCGCTTTTGTCAGGACAATTCCTTATTAGATTTCAGTAATTAAAAATATATATATATATATATATATATATGCAATGATATAGATCAGGGCTACCAGTGCTGCACGATATCGATAAATATTGATGAAACAATCTGGGTTGCTAGTTTAGTCAATTTGTCAATTCCTGGCCTGTCATTTGTATGAACTCTGTTTCTCATTTGAGATGTCCTATTTTAGCCATTTTGTTACAAAGGTCTTATTCCAGGTACATAATTTTTAATGAAGGCTATAAAAACAAATATTTTAAAAGAGAGCGTAAAACACCCTAAAAATTCAAAAGAAAAAAAAATAAGGTAAAATGGAGCCAAAAGCAAGAAACTACAGATGGATTTTCGTTCCGTTCTCACCAGATCTTGACAGAGGAATTAATACGCTGTTCATAGTCAATAATTTGGCGGTTGGAGGAAATGGAAATGGAAAAAATACTCATATCAGTAATAATTTTCTGACCAGAATCTATCTTAGAAATTTAAAAGTTTACCATTCGTCCATGTATTGAATATTACTACCACATCTGTTCTGGTGGTCCTGCTATACATTTAGAGATTCTTGATAAAATCCAAAGAATCTGCAATGTTATTGGTTTTGATCTGGAATCTCGCCTTCAGTCACTTTTCCATCGCCGTAGCTTCCCACTACCTTTTCTACAAATACTCCCATCGTAATTGTTCGGATGAACTTTCCTGTGTTACCCAGAGTTTAAGAATTTAACTGCAGTACTAGATTGGTGGCAAGGTCTTATCATTTAACAATTGAAATGGCTAGATGTAACCGAAAGTTCTAAGCTAACAGTATATATGTTTAAAAAAATAAAAAGGCAAGGAATAAAATACAATGAATAATCTGCAATGTTATTGGTCCTGATGTGGCATCTCACCTTTAGTCATTTTCCCAACGATTTAACATGTGAAGTAGGTTGGATGGTAAAGCGTCAACATTTAGTCAGAGTAATAAAAGAAAGGAAGCAGTGGAGAGCCACGATCAGCCATATCCTGAAAAGACATAGCACATAACAGAACTGAAAGGATGGTAGAACAAGTACAAAGAGAAACGACAAAGAGTCAAAAGTTACTTAGAGCAACAAAAGACAGGATGTTGTGGCGAGCCACGACCTATCTTTTCCTGAAAAGACATAGAGGGATGGTAAAGTGCTAACAGTGGTTGTGGAGAGCCAACATCACCCATGTCCTGAAGTGACATTTTTTTAATCGTTTCAGCCTTAGCAAGATTATATATATATATATATATATATATATATATATAATGGAACGGAAATCAATCAGTTGTTTCTTGTATTTGTCTCTATTCTATATTTTTTCTTTTACATTTATAGTGCACTTTACTCTCTTTTAAAATGATTGTTTTCATAGCCTTCGTTAAATTCTGTACCTGGAATATGATCTTTGGGACAATATGTCTAAAATAGGACATCTGAAAAGAGAAACAGATTCCATACAAATATATATATATATATATATATATATATATATGATATTGTGAATTTAACTATATTGTCGACATGGAGAAAAAATCCCTTACTATAAAGGTAATTTACATTAACCAATAAAAGGCTTAGACAGAAGCGTCTATCTTTTTAAATTTGGATTTTTAATGTAACTATAACAACAAAAACATTTCGATTTCATTTTTGCCTTGAAAAGTCGGAAGCCGAAACGCGTCGGCAAAATCTAAGATTTTTTTTCCAATTGTCATTTTATACCAGTCTGTTAAATTCCACAGAATTGATCTGGGAATTTAATATATATATATATATATATATATATATATATATATATATATATATATATATATGTAAGCATTTTAATTTATTACATACGTTTTTCCATTTTCTATCTATCTATGTATGTCTTTATATATTTATCTAACCTTTTTCTTTTTATATCTTTCTATCACTATCTGTCTGTGAATATATATATCTAAGCCTTATAATTATTCATATAAGCCTTTTTATTTACTATTTACCTATGCATATATGTATATGTAGACATAGATCTATCTATCTATCTATCTATCTATCTATCTATCTATCTATCTATCTAATTATGTTCCCGTGTGTCGATATGTTGTGAACGTGTTGTGAATGCTAAAACCGTCATACAATATATCATGATAAAAAAAATGGCGTGGCCATAATTTGACCTGTCTAACATCTTCTCTGCCTGAACCGGTCCTTGTATGAACGGATAGGTAGTTAATTGCTTATCCGTCAACTTAGATGGATAGACGTATTATTAAATCTCATACCTGGCCATGCTTTGGCTCTCGTGTCGTGTTTAGGCGTCCCTATCTGTCTGCTTGTTTAAACCTCGGAATAACTGAGGTAATATATTCTCACCTGCTTTATTTGACACTTGGAGAAATACGTTTTCCATCATCCTGCTTCGAGGCGTTACATATATTTAGCTACATCTCTCTCTATAGTTATATATATATATATATATATCAGATTGTTGCCAAGCTAATCTGAGGGAATTACGCCAATAGAAGACCATTACTAACAGGTATAAATATAATGCAAACGCTCTTTTAAGACATTGATAAATAGCAGCTTAATGTACCAAAACGTTATCTTTAAGCTCAAATTTAATCAACTGCCTTAGAAATTTACCAGAGATGTCCTTGGAGAAAATAATTCGGTCTTGTTAAACTGGATGATATCCGGTTCTTGGGCTGTCCGATTAGAAGCGTTTCCATTCGTACCACTGATTTCTTGTGCGCATGTTCAGCTACTTGCATCCGGTTTTCAATTCAGATAAGCCTTAATCGATCCAAAATTACATTTTACAACCGACATACTTGTTTTCCTGGTTTGCTACATATCAGGTAAATCCTGAAAACTAAAGATTTCGACTCCTGTTATCTCTAGTGGGGTTTATTTGATTTTCGATTTCTTTGGCCATTATCCAAAGCTGCCTTTTAATCATTGTCAGTGGGGAACTATCCCGAGAGTAACAACGTAATAGATCACTAGAACGGTTATCACGAGGTCTATTCCTGTTGTAAACTACTCTGACCAAAGTAAAACCCGATTAGCATATAATACCTGTTTATATTTCTGAGATGAGGTATTGTAACTAAAACTACACTATTTACAGTATTCGGACTGTTGTCCTCATCTTTGTTTTCATATTCCCAACGTTTCGGCCGTTGTACACTCCGACCTTCTCCGGGTGATACATGCTGGAAGCCAACATTCACCGGACAATACCTCAGTTTCAACGCCCACCACGGATACAGTGCAAAGAAAGGGATCGTCCGCTGCTTGCAACGTCGGGCAAAAGTCAAAAGTGGCGACCCAGAGATATATGAGCGAGAAATAGTCAGTATAAGCAGTATACTACAACGTAACAACTACCCGTGTCACATGGCGGGTGATCCGACAAAGTGGGATAGAAGGGTGCAAGAGGATGACAACACTGAGAAAACAACCTTGGTCTGCCTATCCTATGTGAAGGGATTATCGGAAAAAAAGTACAAAAGATCTGTGGTCCATATAACATCAGGTCGACCATTAAAAGTGGTTTAAGACTTCGCAGACACCTCTTGAGCGTAAGACCACCCACAGGGAAGAACATGATTAAAGACTGCGTATAATCTATCCCATTCAGCAATGGTAAGAAACAGAAAGCGGAAACAGGCCACCCTCTTAAGGTAAGACTGCAGGAACATCGTAATGCCGTAACACGAGGGGAAATAGAAAAATCAGGCGTGTCTGGCCATATATGGTGGGAAAAGGGAGATCGCCGCCCTCTGTGGAATAGGATTAAAATAAACAAAGAAAATCATTGGAAAATACGAAAACTTAAGGAATCAGCCCATATGCTAGGCAAAATATCTACTAAGCCTGCCAAGCATAGACATGAATATAATATGGGAATCTAAGGCCAGGGAAAAAAAACAATAATAACAAATTGTAATGGTTACTGAGATATTAGGTTTATAGGTTCCAAAAATGTATACACTGATGTCCTCAAGGACATGTGACCAATTTTATAAAAGCATTGGTTGAAGTAATTTGACCCAAAGAGTTGTATGTTAAATGCCTGGTGAATAAAGCAGAGTTGAGCAAAAAGCTTAGAGAGTGGAGTTACTAAAAGGGAGATAACTGAAAATGTGATAACCGGAAAAAGTATAGTCAAAATAAACGGTTAGGTTCAAAATTGCAGCGTATATCACCAGAAGACGGCCGGAGCGTATAACATCGTGAATATGACAACAAACATGCGGACAATAGTTCAAACGATGTAAATAGTGTAAATAACTGTCCGTTGGAATAGGAAAAGTAATCCCTGTATGAAATACTAGAACTACTTGTAATATAGCAACAACTCTAACATGAAGCTTATGAACATGTCCGGGGCCAAAGCCTTGATTGTATGACCCTAAATTTGAAGTAGGGGGTGGCTATAGGGTCTAGTACTGAGAAATATGAGAAAGGAAGACATTTTAATTGTATGCAATTAAGTTAGAAGAAGGGGGTGTCTATACGGGCCTAGTACTTAGAAATGTAAGAAAGGAAGCCATTTTGATTGTATGCCCGTAAATTTGAAGTAGGGGGTGGCTATAGGGCCTAGTACTTAGAAATAGTACTAGAAAGAAAGAAAGGAAGACATTTTGATTGTATGGCAAATTTGAAGTAGGGGGGCAGTACTTAGGGGGGAAATGTAAGAAAGGGAAGACATTTTGATTGTATGCCTGTAAATTTGAAGTAGGGGTGGCTATATGCCTAGTACTTAGAAATGTAAGAAAGGAAGACATTTTGAATTGTATGCCCGTAGAAAAATTTGAAGTGAAGGGGTAAATTTATAGGGCCTAATACTTAGAAATGTAAGAAAGGAAGACATTTTGATTGTATGCCCGTAAATTTGAAGTAGGGGTGGCTATAGGGCCTAGTACTTAGAAATGTAAGAAAGGAAGACATTTTTGATTGTATGCCCGTAAATTTGAAGTTTGCCCAGGGTATACTAGAAATTTGATGGTAAATTTGAAGTAGAGGGTGGCTATAGGGCCTAGTACTTAGGGAAAGGGACATTTTGATTGCCTAGTAAATTTGAAGTTATAGGGCCTAGTACTTAGAAAATGTAAGAAAGGAAGACATTTTGATTGTATGCCTGTAAATTTGAAGTAGGGGGTGGCTATAGGGCCTAGTACTTAAAAATGTAAGAAAGGTACATTGTATTTTTAGAAATGTAGAAAGAAAAGGAAGTAATTTAGTAGGGGGTGCTATTTGATTTAGAAATGTAAGAAAGGAAGACATTTGATTGTATGCCCGTAAATTTGAAGTAGACATTTTGGGGTGGCTATAGGGCCTAGTACTTAGAAATGTAAGAAAGGAAGACATTTTGATTGTATGCCCGTAAATTTGAAGTAGGTATTATAGGCCTAGTACTTAGAAATGTAAGAAAGGGAAGGCATTTTGATTGGGCCTAGTACTTAGAAATGTAAGAAAGGAAGACATTTTGATTGTATGCCCGTACTACTTAAATTTGAAATGCAATTTTGAATGGGAAGGAAGACATAGTTTTAGAAATGTAAGAAAGGAAGACATTTTGATTGTATGTCTGCAAATTTGAAGTAGGGGGTGGCTATAGGGCCTAGTACTTAGAAATGTAAGAAAGGAAGACATTTTGATTGTATTTGCAAATTTGAATGGGGGTAAATTTGTAAGAAAGGAAAGACATTTTGATTGGCAAATTTGAATAGGGTGGCTATAGGGCCTAGTACTTAGAAATGTAAGAAAGGGAGACATTTTGAAAGTATGATTGTAAATTTGAAGTAGGTGTATGCCCGTAAATTTGATTGTAAATTACTTAGAAATAGGGCCTAGTAAATTTAAAATGTAAGAAAGGAAATATTTGATGATTGTGGTAAATTTGAAGTAGGCCTATTATAGGGCCTAGTACTTAGAAATGTAAGAAAGGAAGACATTTTGATTGTATGCCCGTAAAGTTTAGAGAAAGGAAGACATTTTGATTGTAGGGGCTTATAGGCCTAGTACTAGAAATGTAATAAGTGACTTAAAAATAAGGGAAGACATTTTGATTGTATGCCCGAAAATTTGAAGTAAATTTGAAGTTAGGGGTGGTATAGGGCCTAGTACTTAGAAAAAGAACAGGAAGACATTTTGATTGTATGCCTTTAAATTTGAAGGGGTGGCTATAGGGCCTAGTACTTAGAAATGTAAGAAAGGAAGACATTTTGATTGTATGCCCGTAAATTTGTAGGGGTGGCTAAATTTAGAAATGTAAGAAAGGAAGACATTTTGATTGTATGCCTGTAAATTTGAAGTAGAAGGGTATGGTAAATTTAGGGAGAGGGTGGCTATAGGGCTAGTACTTTAAAATGTAAGAAAGGGAGAGTAGGGGTAATATAGGCCTAGTACTAGAAATTTTGATTGTATGCCTAAAAAGGAAGACATTTTGATTGCATGTGGCAAATTTAGTAGGGTAATATAGTACTTAGAAATGTAAGAAAGGAAGACATTTTGATTGTATGTCTGTAAATTTGAAGTAGGGGGTTATAGGGCCTAGTATAGAAATGGAAAGGAAGTATTTTTGATTGTATGCCTGCAAATTTGAAGTAAAGGGAAGACATTTAGAATTGTATGAAAGTAAATTTTTTGATTGTAGAGGGTGGCTATAGGGCCTAGTACTTAGAAATGTAAGAAAAGGAAGACATTTGATTGTATGCCCTTAGAAATTAAGAAAAGGAAGACATTTTGATTAGTAAATTTGAAGCTATAGGGCCTAGTACTTAGAAATGTAAGAAAGGAAGACATTTTGATTGTATGCCCGTAAATTTGAAGTAGGGGTATTATTAGTACTTAGAAATGTAAGAAAGGAAGACATTTTGATTGAGGGTGCCTGTAAATTTGATTGTATATAGGGCCCTGAAATGTAAATTTGAATTTAGAAATGCCTAGTACTTTGAAAAGTAAGAAAATTTGGAAGACATTTTGATTGTATGCCTGCAAATTTGAAGTAGGGGTTTATAGGCCTAGTACTTAGAAATGTAAGAAAGGACATTTTGATTGTATGCCTGGGGTAAATTTGAAGTAGGGGTATAGGCCTAGTACTAAGAAAGGAAGACATTTTGATTGTATGCCCGTAAATTTGAAGTAGGGGGTGGCTATAGTACTTAGAAATGTAAGAAAGGGAAAATTTTGTAATAGGGCCTACTACTTAGAAATTTGAAAGACATTTTGATTGTATGCCCGTAAATTTGAAGTAGGGGTGGCTATAGGGCCTACTTAAAAAATGTAAGAAAGGAAAATGTAAGTAAAGGTGGCTAAGACATTTTGATTGAAATGCCCGTAAATTTGAAGTAGGGGGTGGCTATAGGGCCTAGTACTTAGAAATGTAAGAAAGGAAGACATTTTGATTGTATGCCCGTAAATTTGAAGTAGGGGTGGCTATAGGGCCTAGTACTTAGAAATGTAAGAAAGAGACATTTTGATTGTAAATGTAGGGGTAAATTTTGAAATGTAAGAAAGGAAGACATTTTGATTGTATGCCCGTAAGAAGGAAAAGGGGCTATAGGGCCTAGTACTTAGAAATGTAAGAAAGGAAGACATTTTGATTGTATGCCCGTAAATTTGTATTAAAGTATAAGGGCCTAGTACTTAGAAATGTAAGAAAGGAAGACATTTTGATTGTATGCCCGTAAATTTGAAGTAGGGGGTGGCTATAGGGCCTAGTACTTAGAAATGTAAGAAAGGAAGACATTTTGATTGTATGCCCGTAAATTTGAAGTAGGGGTGGCTATAGGGCCTAGTACTTAGAAATGTAAGAAAGGAAGACATTTTGATTGTATGCCCGTAAATTTGAAGTAGGGGGCTATAGGCCTAAGTACTTAGAAATGTAAGCTATAGAGGGCCTAGTACTTAGAAATGTAAGAAAGGGAGACATTTTGATTGTATGCCCGTAAATTTGAAGTAGGGGGTGGTAGGGCATAGGGCTTAGAAATGTAAGCTATTTTTATGGTAAATTTGAAGCCATTTATAGGGCCTAGTACTTAGAAATGTAAGAAAGAAGACATTTTTTGAAGGGGGTGGCTATAGGGCCTAGTACTTAGAAATGTAAGAAAGGAAGACATTTTGATTGTATGCCCGTAAATTTTAGAGGTGGCTATAGGGCCTAATACTTAGGGAAGACATTTTGATTGTAAAAATGTAAATTTGAAGTAGGGCCTAGTACTTAGAAATGTAAGAAAGGAAATTTTGATTGTATGCCCGTAAATTTGAAGTTTTAGGGCCTAGTACTTAGAAATGTAAGAAAGGAAGACATTTTGATTGTATGCCTAAATTTGAAGTAGGGGGGCTATAGGCTATACTTAGAAATGGCCATTTTGATTGTATGCCCGTAAATTTAAATTTAGCTATTTTAAATGTAAGAAAAGGAAGCCATTTTGATTGTATGCCCGTAAATTTGAAGTAGAAGGCATTTATAGGGCCTAGTGGCCTAAATTTAGAAATGGGAAGACATTTTGATTATATGGTAAATTTAGAAGTAGGTGGCTAGGGCCTAGTACTTAGAAATGTAAGAAAAAGAAATGTATGAAGTAGGGGGTGGTAAATTTGAAATGCAAGAAAGGGCTATAGGGCCTATTATTTAAGAAAGGGAGACATTTTGATTGTATGCCCGTAAATTTGAAGTAGGGGGTGGCTATAGGGCCTTGTACTGAGGAATATGAGAAAGGAAGACATTTTAAATATGTATAAAACAGATGAAACATGAAATACATATTTCATTGAAATTAGATAAAAACGAAGTTTTTATCTCACTCTTTGATTTGATAACTATTGTGACCAAGTAAATGGTTAATGAAATAACAAAACAAGTGTTGCAGATATATTATATATTAAACAGTAAGTACAACAGAAGAGTATTACACGACTAGTGAGTGTATGTCGGTTGACCCAGCGTTCAATCTATTCGACTGTTAATATTTAGAAGCTCCCACCCACCACGAAGGTAGATGTAGCACAAGGCCGAGTAAACGGGTTTGGATCTGTCTACCTCCCCGGACGAGACTCTATCCTTCGGCACAGCCTCGTCGCGTTCCTCTCTGTCCAAAGGGAGAAAGTTCAACAGCACCTGCAAAAAGTCGCAGACTCGGTAAGAACAATGTATTAGACTGTTATATTTAACAGCACCCACCCCACGAGGGATGTATGTGGCACAAGGCCGAGTTTACCGTGGGTTCTCTGAGCCTGTAGGCACGGCCAAAAATATTCTTGGGTATTCATAAGCGGGTCCAGGGACTGTCTACCTCCCTGGACGAAACTTTGACCTTCGGCAAAGCCTCGCGGGTTTGTCCAGAGAGTTATAGATTCTCTATACGACTGTTAATATTTAACAGCCCACTCGCAAGGGTATATGTGGCCCAAGGCCGGTTTATTGTGAGTTCTCTGAGCCCGTAGGCTCGGCCCAAAATATTCCCTTTGAACCAGCCTAAACGGGTTCAGGGACTGTCTACCTCCCCGGACGGAGCTTTGCCGTACGACAAAGTTTCGCCCGGGTTCCTCTCCGCCGAGGCGGAGACTTTGAGTGTTGAACAATCTGTGTGACTGTTGATATTAAACAGCACCCCCCACGATGGTGTATGTGGCACAAGGCCGGTTTATTCTGGGTATTCCGAGCCCGTAGGCTCTGCCAAAAATATTCCCTTTGAACCCGCCTAAACGGGTCTTGCGGCAAAGTTTCGTCCAAGTTCCTCTTTTCCGAGGCAGACAGTTTGACAGAAATGAACATTCTTGTCGAATGTTAATATTTAACAGCACCCCCCTATGATGGATGTATATGTCACAAGCCGAGTTTACCGTGGGTCCGCCAAGCAAAGCTTCACCCGAGTTCCTCTCTGCCGAGGTAGAGAGTTCGACAGAAATGAGCAGTCTGGTCGACAGCTCCCCCAAGGCCTTCTCTCCTACTAATCTTATAGTAGGCGGAAGAGTCCAACATAGTCTCTTTAGAGGGAGGACACCACAACAATACCTATCCGATATAGATGCAAACTACTATGAATCTTTATTTGACTTTTTCAGCTTTAGCGCAGAAAACGTTTATTTTATTAAAGGGGATGGTTACAAGCGAGATAGAAGATCGGATGTGCTTATTTTATTATCACAATAGTGTAGAAAATAGTGTAACATTACTAACTTGATGGTTCCGCACTAAGTTAATGCTTTTAAGTCGGCGTGGTAGAGTTACACTGTTTCCTTTATTCGCTGTTTGATAGACGCCGCTATGTCCGAACATAGATTATTCCTGCCACATCTTGTCCACTGTCTCTGTTTTATATCTAGAGATACTTGGCAAAGTCCTCATTAGAATCGGCAACGCTATCTATTCCTGTTTTGGTATATCGGTTTCAGTCACTTCCCTACCGCCGTAACAGAACTTTGCTTTAGATCTTCCATAAATATTTTCACTGTTATTGTCCTCATGAGATTTTCACGTTCGTAGCTCGGCTAGGAATTTAAGCGCAGTACTAGATTGGCAGTTAGGTTTCATAATTGCTAGTTATCACCCTGTGTTCTATGCTAATAGGATATTATATATTATTGTATATTATAATATTGTAACGCACTTTGCGCTTGTGGAAATATCATTCTACTTTCCAGTTAATTTCGATCTTCAGAAATTTAAATACAACATCAATCGCCATCTTATGTCTCTCGGAATGGTGTTTTGTTTACTGTCTTGTCTCTTTCATTCTCAATAACCCTTTGAATTCTAATGGTTTTTATTGGTATGAATAGGATGAAATGATGACAATAATAATAAAAGATATAGGCATAAAATAGAGTAGAAAAGACAGATAAATTAAAATGAAATATAAACATTTATCTGGAAAAAACGTAAAACTGAAAAACAAACCTCTGCCTATTTTAACTGTCCAGACCAAAGACATTAACGCATGAAATATTCAGATGGAACTTTTTTGAGAAGCCTTGTTTCTGAGCTTGATTATGGCGACGCTGTGTCTCGTTCAGAATAATAAAAAAAAAAGAATGTTCTAGTAAAGAAAAAGGATTGGAAAGAGAACTCCTTCTCTGGATTATTTTCAACCAGTCGAAGGAACGCAATTTAAAACCTGCGACAATTTTGGAAGGTGATTCCTGGGCCTACCGATGCACAAATAAGGGATGCGTTCATCTGTTTTAATTACCATTCATTCACGACAAGACCTTCAGTGTATAATCAAGACAGATAAGGTCAGCAGATCAATAAACATTTTAGCAGTAACAAAAAGAGGACGCTAGACCCCAAGATACCATATGACCGAGACATCAGGCAACATTTTTGAAATATAGACTTCCAATCGAATCGGGAATGACTACAAAAAAATCTCCCTCCCCAAATTTATAAACCAAGCATACAGATGCATGCTGAGGTTTTTAATAGCCAATAAGATAGGACACTTCTCGGTCTCATTCATTATATTTCTGTTCTTTCTTGTCTTGAAGCGAGAACCCTGAGACCGCTAGTCTGTATCCCATTTTGTGTATTGATACCATTTTTAGTTTGTGAACGTTTAGCCTTATTACTGTTACTTTGCCTTATTGCAGCCATTTTGCCTTTCATATATTCTTTGCTTAATATTATTTTTCCACAGTTTTTTTCTTTTCTTTCTCTTGCTATTGTTTATTGCAAACTTTGTTAATTCTGTTTGTTGGCCATTTCTCCCAATTACATTTAACCATGACCAATTACTCTACTAAGACAATATTAATTTCGAATATATGTTCTATGTTCCAAGACCCGAGACGAGTTCAAATGTAATTTTCTCCATTGATTTTGTGATCTGTTGTAAAACTCATCCGAAACTCATTGCATTTCCTTGAAGATTCTGTTCCAAAAGTCGTTTGTGTTTTTGTATTTGCTATCCATCAATGTTTCTCTCTAGAATGATCCACAAGCGGTTATAGTTGTGTGAACGAGGGTCTATGGAATCTACTTCATTCAGATTCACATAAGTTTTCTTCGCCGCGTATAAAAAGAATGTTCCTCATACATTATGAAATGGACAAAGTCCGACGATTATGTTAAAACATTTTTATGTTTAACATTCTTTTTATAGATACAATAATTTAAGTAAATGCTCTGTTTTATAATAAACAGTATTAAATAACATTTACCGACCTGAATGTCCGAGAAATTTTCATTGAAAATATAGAAAATATAGAAAACATAAAAATGTCTTAAAAATAATTGTCGGACTTTGTCCATTTCATAATGTGTGACGTCATTTGTTTACATTTGATACGCCATGAGTAGACATGAATGTACGTGAGAGATTCATGGATGATTGAAATTTAAAAGCAGTAAATTCGACCTTGCTAACCGAATGATCATCTGTGGTTGAATTGGTAAAAGCACGTCAGGCTATATGACGGTTCCGTATAAGATACAGGTTCGAATCCTGTCGCAGGACGAATATTTTCTATGAAAATTTCTCGGCCATTCGGCTCGGTAAATGTTATTTAATACTGTTTATTATAAAACAGAGTATTTACTTAAATATTTGTATCTATAAAAAGAATGTTAAACATAAAAATGTCTTAAAATATTGGTCATGCATAAAAAAACATCATAATCTTTCTGAAATGATTTAGCTTCTGGTAACATGACTTTAAATTCAATTACTGACTGAACTGCGAACACCTAGTCAGACTAAGACATTTTTCATAAGATGTCTCTTAAATCGTTCTAGGTAAATCATTACTTTTATCACTGTCATCATTGTCTAGGAATTATCTTGATTGACTATCCTAAAAACTGCATATTTAAAAAATCTGTCTATATTTTTGAGATGAGGTATTATATACACTATTTACATTGCTCGGACTATCATCCTCATCTTTGTTGCCATATTTATTACAACGTTGTATGCTCCGGACTTCTTCAGGTGGCCGGAGCGTCCAAATGTCGAACTGAACCCCTTATTTCGCTCGCTGGGGTAGACTGTTCTAGTTCCACGTGCCATGTTTAATATCAGTTATCTTGTGTTAATACCAGAGCTCATATTGGAATTTTCGTTGTTATTATTGCTTTTCTCTGGCACTCCTTATTACTGGTTCCCATATTGTATTCATTTCTATGCTTGGTCGGCTCAGGAAATTTTTGTGGCCTAGCATTTCAAAATCATTATTGAAGTATTCTGAATATTTGGAAAATATATACAAATGTTTACTATTTTTCCTTATCTACACGCACGCGTGCACACACACACAAATACACACACACATATATAAGTATTTGTGTGTGTGTATCTTACATGTATGTGGCAATCTGGGTACATATATGTTTCGTTGGAGAAACAAGTATCGTCAAAATTATCTTTCAAGAAAATCCGCATTAGTGACACAAAATGTTACACGAGACAAAATTTTATATTAGTGACGCAAAAACGTTTCATCAGCGAGAAAAAAATGTTACACGTAACAAAATTTTACCTGTCACAAAATACTACATTAGTGAGAGAAAATGTTACATTAGCGAAACAAAATCTCACATGAAGGAGAAAATATGTTACACGACACAAAATATTACCTTAGCGAGGCAAGAGTATTACACTATACAAAATGTTACCTTAGCGAGACAAAATGTTACACGAGACAAAATGTTACGTTATCGAGACAAAATATTGAATCAGTCAAAATGTTACCTTAGCGAGACTAAAATGTTACATTAGCGAAAAAAATTTGTTACACGACACAACATGTTACACGAGAAAAATATTATATTAGGGAGACATATGCTACATTCACGAGAAAAGATGTTACACCAGATAAGATGTTACATTAGCGAGACAAAATGTTATACGCGATAAATTTGTTACGCGACACAAAATGTTACGTAAGCGAGACAAAATGTTACACGAGACACACGAGACAAAGTGTGACACAAGACAAGATGTTATACGCGACAAGATGTTATACAGCAACATGTTACATTAGAGATACAAAATGTTACGCGATAAATTTTTTACGCGACACAAAATGTTACGTAAGCGAGACAAAATGTTACACGAGACACAAGAGACAAAGTGTTACACAAGACAAGATGTTATATGCGACAAGATGTTATACGGCAACATGTTACATTAGAGATACAAAATGTTACATTAGCGAGACAAAATGTTACCTTGGCGAGACAAAAATACAAAAAGGTTACCTTACGAGGAAAAATGTTAGACGAGAGAAAATATGTCATTAGCAAGACAAAACATTACAGGATACAAATTTTTATGTTTGGGAGACAAAATGTTGCACGTGACAAAATATTGCATCAGACAAATTGTTACATTAACGTGACAAAATGTTACACGAGACTAAGTGTTACACGAGACAGGATGTTGCTCAAAACAAAATGTTACATTAGTGAGACAAAATGTTACACGACACGAAATGTTACCTTAGCGTGAAAAATATTACAGGATACAAAATGTTACATTATCGAGACAAAACATTACACGAGATAAAATGTTACATGAGCGGGGCAAAATGTTACATAAGACAAAATGTTACATTAGTGAGATAAAATGTTACACGACACAAATTGTTACCTTAGGGAGAAAAATATTACACGATACAAAATGTTACATTCGTGAGACAAAATGTTACACGAGATAAAATGTTACATCAGCGGGGCAAAATGTTACACGAGACAAAATATTACATTAGTGAAACAAAATGTTACACGGGATAAAATGTTACATTAGTGAGATAAAATGTTACACGAGATAAAATGTTACATGTGCGGGGCAAAATGTTACACGAGACAAAATGTTACATTAGTGAGATAAAATGTTACACGAGATAAAATGTTTCATGAGCGGTGCAAAATGCTAAACGAGACAAAATGTTCCTGTTAAACATGAATATGTTTTCCTATGTTGTAAAATTAAACTGAGCTTTTTAAAAAATTATGGAGTATTGCTGCCATATATGGTCTGGGGCCCCTTCTCTTTGACTCGGGATTCTTGATAGGCTCCAGAGGCAGATATGCAATATAATTGGCCCTGCTCTGGCATCTCGTCTACAGTCACATTCTCACAGACGCGCCGTCGCCTCTCTCTGTCTGTTTTACAAATACTTTTATGGCAATTGCTCCGAGGAGCTGCATTCGCTTGTTCCCAGACTTCACGAGTTCGAGCGCCCTACGAGGCTGGCATCCCGCTCTCACCCTTTCACTGTCGAAACTCCTAAATGTAGCCGTCTCTTCTACTCCAATAGCTTCATGTCTCGTACCTCCCGCCTGTGGAACTCCCTTCCCCATTCCAGTTTCCCTGAGAGCTATAATCTCCAGCTATTCAAATGTAATGTCAATCGATATCTTCAGTTGACTTGATCTATCCACTACCCTTCTCTTCATCCTTTCCTCTATCACTCCTATCTGATCTTGCTCCAAATTTTCTGTAACCCCTTGCGTCCTAGTGGCTTCCCGCCTTGCTTGGAGTGAAACGCTTAAAAAAAAAAAAAAATTTAAATTTAAACTCAATTTTTATTTGTATTGATTTATTCCTGTATTTCCATATTCCTTATTGTTTCAGTACTAATTTAGTAAGAACATGCGATTAACGAATATAGTCCGATCGTATATTAAACTCATGGGAGTACTAACAAAATAAAGTTTATAAAATATAGACAGCACTATAAATAACCTTAGACACGTAAGCGCAATAGCATTATTCGAAGCACGCGTATCTATTCACTATATTTAACGCTAGCTGAAAACAATCTTTCGTGTGAATTGCTATTGCAGAACATATTTTCTTTGATTCGCTTTACAGAAAATGAGCGATAGGGGAATTGGGTGTAAAGTGGAGTTCTGTCGGTACGCCTTATCTGGCGCCATTATAATTATTGTGTAAACGCTTCTCTCTCTTTATGTCGCTCTTTCCGATGAAGATAAAAAGAGCGAAATTATGTCGGCTGTTCAGGAAGTAAAGAAGCCACAACTCAGAAGTTAGATCCAAAGAATATGATGTGTTGATATGAACAGAATTTTTTTTCCGTTATGTTAAAATCTAGTTAGAATCAGAACGCACATACATATATTTATGTAAGAATGTATGGTGTAAATACATAAGACAATTAAAATAAATCTTATGCTTTTCAGTGTTGCGACAATAAAACCGGCGTCATTAGAGAAAACCGAATTACACAATAACAAAATTTATATTATCGAGACAAAAAGCGTTTCATGTTAAACACCGGAACTCTTGATTTTTATTTTAATTGTATCGATATAGAAATTATTTTTCTTAATTGTATCGTTATAGAAGTAGATTTTTTAAAATGTATTGTTATAGAAATTATTTTTCTTAATTATGTCGTTATAGAAGTAGATTTTTTAAAATGTATTGTTATAGAAATTATTTCTCTTAATTGTGTCGTTATAGAAGTAGATTTTTTAAAATGTATTTTTCTTAATTGTGTCGTTATAGAGTAGATTTTTTTAAATGTATTGTTATAGAAATTATTTTCCTTTATTGTGTCGTTATAGAGATGTTGTGTAGGAAACATACCACCCCTCTTGAAGATGAACTTGTCTACAAACAAAGACGTTAAATAGTGGCATGTCAAAAGACAGACAGAGTCAGAGAAGTTCTTGGCTGAGCTAGTTATAGACTATCAGGCGATTTCTGTACCTACTTACCAACCGAATAAACCCCTTTTTATTGTTACGTGTTATTTGGCGTTTGTCTCTACTAACCCCAAATCAACATCATAACAAGAGAGTAGATTTCTTTTTAAATGTATAGATATAGAAATTATTTTTCTTAATTCTGTCGTTATAGAAGTAGATTTTTAAAATGTATTGTTATAGAAATTATTTTCTTAATTATGTCGTTATAGAAAGTAGATTTTTTAAATATATCGTTATAGAATTAGATTACTTTTTAAATGAATCCTTATAGAAATTATATTTTTTAAAACTGTATCCTTATAGAAATTAGATTACTTTAACGATATAGAAATTAATTTTTTAACGGTATCATTACAGAAATTATATATCATTATAGAAATTAGAATATTTTAACGGTAACGTTATACGAATTAGATTTTTGTTATCTGTATCGTTATAGAAATTAGATTTTTTAATTGTATCGTTATAGGAATTATGTTCTATTAAGGGTATCATTATAGAAATTATAATTTTTAAACTGTATCGTTATGTAAATTATATTTTTAACTCCATCATTATATAATTTATGTACTTTTAACTGTATCGTTATAGAAATGAAATTGTTTACGTTTATCATTATAGAAATTACTGCATATAAAAATATGGAAATTACCGTATGAGACAACTTCATGTATAATGCGCCCCTTGAATTAGTTTGCATGAATTTTGACCCTGCCAGAAAATTTTACTTACATATAGTTCAACCAGTCATCAAAAAATGCATAGAACATACGTTATAAATACAACTTAAAATAATGTAATGTAAATAAGGACAAATGACATTGAATAGTTCAGTTCAGTTCTCTATACTTTGTTTCAAATTAACTATTACAGTGTAACCCGGATATAAGAGAATTGTCGGGACCGGAGAAGAAGTCTCTTATATCCGGGTTTCTCTTATATCCGGGTTTGGTCTATTTTATATACATTAACACAGCCTCTAATTTGGGACCAGAGAAAATCTCTCTTATATCCGGGTTTCTCTTATATCCGGGTCACACTGTATATATATATATATATATATATATACAGTGTAACCCGGATATAAGAGAGTTTTCGGGACCGGAGAAGAAGTCACTTATATCCGTGTTTGGTCTATTTTATATACATTAACACAGGCTCTAATTTGGGACCAGAGAAAATCTCTTATATCCGGGTTTCTCTTATATCCGGGTCACACTGTATATATATATATATATATATATATATATATATACAGTGTAACCCGGATATAAAGAGTTTTCGGGACCGGAGAAGAAGTCACTTATATCCGTGTTTGGTCTATTTTATATACATTAACACAGGCTCTAATTTGGGACCAGAGAAAATCTCTCTTATATCCGGGTTTCTCTTATATCCGGGTCACACTGTATATATATATATATATATATATATATATAGTGTAACCCGGATATAAGAGAGTTGTCGGGATCGGAGAAGTCTCTTATATCCAGGTTTCTCTTATATCCGGGTTTGGTCTATTTTATATACACTAACACAGGCTCTAATTTGGGACCAGAGAAAATATATCTTATATCCGGGTTTCTCTTATATACAGGTCTCTTATATCCGGGTTACACTGTATAAACTAGGCCGAGTTTTGATAAACAAATAATTAATAACATTTTTATTTTAAATGTAAGATTAATACAGAATATTGTAATTATATAATGAATACAATTTGTATTGAACCTTTGCCGGTTGAAGCTTAGGACTTCTCAGGAGAATCTATAAAATCTACCAAATCTTTTACATACATACGAAGTGAAATAAATATTACTGATAAGGATTCACATCCTTGTAGCCACATAGCTATTGCCCGGGTTGCCTTGAATAAAATGCATGTAATCTGGAAATCTGATCTACCAGACAAGTTCAAACGGAGATTCTTTCACGCCACTTTCGTAAAATCGGTTTTAATATATGGCGCCACTGCTTGGACATTAACCCTTGAGTCGAAGCTTGATGGAACGTACATTCGGATGCTGAGAGCTATACTTAACATCTCTTGGGGACAATATCCAACTAAATCACAGCTTTATGGACCCATCCCTGATATTTATACATTCTTACACGAACGTAGAATCCGCTTTGCAGGACATTACTGGCGAGCAAAACAAGGCCTTGCGAATGAGCTACCGTATTCGGCATCCATTTATGGCGCAAGACGGGTTAGTCGACCAGCAATCGCCAACATTGACCAGCTATGTTATGAGCACAGTACGAGACCCTAATGATCTTCCAAACTTGATTCACAACGATGATGGTTGACGCTATAGACACATGAATGTCTGGGCTAGCTCGGCTGAATAAAATAAAAATAACTAATACCTGTTTTTTTTTTGTTTTTTTTTTATAGATTACACAAAAGCATTCGCATTTGTATGTCAGTGAATGCTGGAAAATCCCAGCACAGATGAAGAGGAACCTGGAGACAACAGAGGTTCGACAAAAGTATGGCGAGAATTCCATGCACGGATCGAGTAAGCAACGTGGAGTACATAACGAGGAAGGAAAGTATGGAAGATTTAACACTCACAGTGCATATCAAGGAAAAAAGCGATATGGGACGGCAGCGGACTGCCTACCTGTGTGAATGTATGGCGGTAAACGGGGTGGGAGGCTTAGCAAAGAGGTAAATGCTATTAAGAGAACGAGAAATAGAAGGTTGGGGAGAGCTATGAGCCTCAAGGGACACGGCATATAAAACAAGAAGAAAGTTTATAAGTTGTTAATTTCTGGGATTGACCACGAGTAAGAATATAAAAAGATGAAGAGGATAATAGCCTGTAATTAGAATCATATAAAATACTTCTAGAATAAAAGCAATCTATTTTGTAATATTTCTTGTAAAGCAGACAGTGACAATAATAATAATAATAATAATAATAATTATGATGAGGATGATGATAATCCAGAATTTGCTTTTAATCACAGTCAGTAAGAGACAGGCTACGACTGAAAGCAAATTCAGGAATTATCATGATTCTAATAATAATAATAATAATAATAATAATAATAATAATAATTATTATTATTATTATTATTATTATTATTGTTATCATTTATTCACAGCCAGTAAGAGACAAGCACGGTGGTGGGGTAGCGGCTCGGATTGAGGAATCGGAGAGCTGAGTTCGAATTTTAGTCGAATCCATTACGTTCATTTGCTAATACCTTTGGGAAAGGTATGAATACAATTCTACTCCCTACCCCCAGCCTTGGATGGGATCTCGTCTACCGCAGAAAGAAATGCAGGAAAAAAAAACAAAAAAAAAACAGTCATGTATCGAAAGATACATGATCGCCTAAGCGTGTATCACGCATGGCACCTAAATGACTGACTGAAGAAACAGGGGAGACAATATTTGATGCTGATGAACAATGAACAAATTTTATGATTTTGGCTGAAGGAAGAAAAGGTCTAAAACGATGAAGAGTTGTTAAAAATATCAATAAAAAGATCGATATAAAAGAATCTGATATATCACAACGAAGATCAATCAGATATATCACAATGAAGATCAATCAGATATATCGCAACGAAGATCAGTCAGATATATCACAACGAAGATCAATCAGATATATCACAACGAAGATCAGTCAGATATATCACAACGAAGATCAGATATATCAGAGATCAATCAGATATATCGCAACGAAGATCAGTCAGATATATCACGATGAAGATCAATCAGATATATCGCAACGAAGATCAATCAGATATATCACAACGAAGATCAATCAGATATATCACAATGAAGATCAATCAGATATATCACAACGAAGATCAATCAGATATATCGCAACGAAGATCAGTCAGATATATCACGATGAAGATCATTCAGATATATCACAACGAAGATCAAACTCTAATGGTGATTGGTCAAGTAGACAGCTGAAAATCCAATATGTTTATATTCCAAATTAGATCAGAATAAAGCAGATAGGTAAACACGACATCGAAAGAATCATGGTACATAAAGAAGAGCGTAGTTTCTTAGCTTAACAAGTCACAGCCAGAGCGTCATGCGTAAAAAAAGATCAATGTAAAATATAAGTTTGCAATTAACAAATTCCGTTGTCGGAAAAGAAGGCGAATGTATACATTTTCTTGATTAGCCTGCTAACAAGTTGACTTAGCTGTTCTTATGGATGATTTGTCTTTAGTTCAACTGTTCGTGATTAGATCAGTGTCAGTGTTCAGGCATGAAACTTTTTATGATTAGATTATTTTAAAATGTATTGTTTTCGATATGAAACTTTCATTCGATAATATTCAATCAGTTCCATTCATATACATAACTGGATTAAGTGCATTGACAATGAAGGTGATTAAGTTAAAAGACAAATATCGTGAAAAGTATATACTTTATGACTGCAATCTGAATTCATATTGATTTAGATATATATCCTTGAAAAAGGACACAGGCTTGTCAGAAAATTCCGACCTTATGTTCTTTATCGTCGTGCTTTAATTTAGACAAAGGCTAATATATAATATTGTCATCATTTTATTCCTCAAATCTTAATAACCGGCCTATTTATCTATCTATCTATCTATCTATCTATCTATCTATCTATCTATCTATCTATCTATCTATTATGGGACCTTACCCATAATAACATAATGGACTATTCCATATATAATAAATACTGCGCCTCAAGAGGAAGCAGGGAGTTCAGTCCGAAGTCGGGCGACCGGATGACCGGCTGATCGGTTGAACTCTCTGCCTTCGGGCGGGGAGGAACCCTAACGAGGCTACGCCGAAGGGCGGGGTCTCTTTCGGGGAGGTAAACCGAACCCGTTTATTCGGGTTCAAAGGGCATATTTTTGGCAGAGCCTACGGGATCGGAGATCCCACGTTAAACCGGCCTCGTGTGGGGGGACTAAATACCGTTCCGTCTGCAGTCTCGAGTTCCGTCTGAAGTCTCGAGTTCCGTCTGAAGTCTCGAGTTCAGTCCGAAGTCTGGAGTGAAGTCCGTCAGAAGTCAGTCAGTCGAGTCAGAGGCAGTCCGAAACAGAGTCGCGTTCAGACAATTACTACTAAACCTGATTGTTCGTACTAACACTTTCTACTTCTCTGTATATATTCCTGTTTGTAATATATCTGTGTTATTCCATATCCGCCTTCGAGTTCTTCTTTATTGGTTCTACCTTGGACTATCACCGTGGTAACAAGGAACCAGACCATAACACTATATATATATATATATATCTCTCTCTCTGTTTCGCTCTATCACAGCTCCTCATTGTGGCTGCACGTGATCGAAACCCAACTGATTTCACATCAGTCATATATCTACCGCTAGGCCTTGTTCTTGTTCAGGAGGGATGGGAATTTTAACGTTTTTATCTATACGAAATACGCCAGCAGCTCGGAGAAATCAATTCAATTTACTTGAAGTGTTATGCTTTATAGCATATATATATATATATATATATATATATATATATATATATATATATATATATATAATAGTCCCGTTAATAAGATTTGAGGAACAAAATAATAACAATGATATATATACCTCTTGTTTAAATTTAAGCAAGGCGAAAAAGATCTTAAGGTCGGAATTTTCTGACACGCCTGTATCCTTTTTCAGTGAGACGAGAAATAAACAAAGATTTGGGAATTACTCTTCCGAGGAATGTTTTTGTTACTGGTTAGAGGGGTCTCTGTGGAAATTATGCCCTTTGAGTAAACCCAAATATTTTTCTAATCCCTCAGTGTGTGATTTTGAATATATATTTCAACTTCGATCTGAGTCTTTCTTAGAGGTTGTTTAAGGAAGACGCTAAAAAAAAAAATAACAGCCTATTAAATCTACATATTATAATAAGCACACGCGGGCCATATTTCTTTCCCAACACACACACACACACACACACACACACACACACACACACACACACACACACACACACATATATATATGTGTGTGTGTGTGTTTAATGTGAAAATATACGTGCGTTTGCTAGAAATACTGTGTAGATAATGTATTTTGGACTTTCAGAATATTATATAAGCTATTTAAATGCTTATATATAGTTGACACAAAATGAAAGTATATGTATGTCACCCTTTCAAATATTTTCTGTCTGAAAGAACTCTTTAATGATGTATTGAGTTTTTCCTTCGATGTGTACACACACACACACACACACACATATATATATATATATATATATATATGTGTGTGTGTGTATACACATCGAAGGAAAAACTCACTACATCATTAAAGAGTTCGGTAATAATTTCTTTCAGACAGAAAGTATTTGAAAGGCTGACATACATATACTTTCATTTTGTGTCAACTATATATAAGCATTTAAATAGCTTATATAATATTCTGAAAGTCCAAAATACATTATCTACACAGTATTTCTTGCAAACGCACGTATATTTTCACATTAAACTTATTGTGGCGAAAATAAGAAGAATCAATCTTAGAAAAAAAACACACACTTTCCAGTGACTCGTGGCTATTTCCCTGCAGCGGCATAGAACACAAATAAACATTACTCACTTTTTCTTTGAGCAAGACGACTTTTGGGTCGATGGGGACGACATAGAAGATGGCCTCTTGCTCTGAAGATAACATAGATGAAACTGTAATGATGTCTAACTTTAACATGGGTAATGAGGACGCAGAATAAATTGTGCTTAATAACTACGTAACTATTTTTTTCGACAAGTACAATGTTTACTCAGTGAATTAAACTATATTTTACACATTATGTTAGCCAGAAAGTCCTGACTCACTTAGGAAGCGGAAAGAAAACAACACATCTTGATCTTGATGGAATTTCCAAGGAGTACTGCATTTCGAGCTTGTTTCACACCTTCTACGTTAAACTGTATTGCCAGCAACGAGACCTAGTCTATGACAAACTAAATAACATGTATCTTGCTTTGGTTAATCGAGGTCGGTCTTTGTTTTAGACAATGCGAGGCCACACAGTGCCAGGTTGACTAAGGAGAAATTCAGTTGGACTGTGTTGAGAATCTTCCACATCCACCTTTCACACCCGATGCTACTCCGAGTGAATATGGCCTATTCCGCACAGTGTCACACTTCGTCTGCGACCAGTGATTCAAGACTTTTAATGAAGTGAAGGAAATTTGTTTACAGTTTTTTTTTTTATCCAAAGCCAACGGACGGGTATCAGGGACAGATTCAGATGCTGACTGATCGCCGGCAGAAGATCGTCGAGAATAATGGTCTTTATTTTGAAGAATAAATGTTAGGGTTGCTCCATAAAATTTTGTTGTTTCATTTCCGCTTCCTAAATGAGTCAGGACTTTTGACCAACCCAATAATTAGTTTGGATCATAGATCTAATGTTATGCGAAAACTTTTTCGGACATGGTGACCCACGTAACCGAAAAATAATTTACTTACTTATTTAATACGCATCCCTAAGTTTTACGCTTCATAATCTGGAAAAGAAATTCCTGGGAATGACGATAACTACATCCGGCAGCAAGGACTCTGATCGAGAGATTGAAGTTTTTGAGGAGCGTGAAACGGTCTCTTAATTAGTGTTGTTCCCAGGTCCACCCTGCTTCGAGGTGGTGGCACCAGTTAGGGGCAAATATTGAACCCTATACAAAAACAAAATACACCGAAAGTATTAAAAATACAATTTTATAGTTAAAATACCAGCAATATATCTTTATATAAAAAATGACCAGCGATACATTGTATCTGTCGTTGAAGGCATACATTTGCGTTCAAAATATATTTATTTCAAGCTATACAATTCTGTTCAAATTATTTACATTAATTAACTCATCTTGATTAATAAGTAAAATCGACTAATTAATCTGGAAAAAGTGCATATTGAATACGAATAGTTTTGTTTTCTATACTCTCTATTCATTCAAAAGTCTCTATCATATTTTGGTAACGAATAGGTTTATTTCATAGCCCAGGAATAATCTCTCATGGCTGGGTTATGAGTAGAAAGCAACGTGATAAGGCGATTTATAAGAAGTGTGTCACTCGACAATCCCGAAAGGTTACTGACATACACAAAGCAGATAGGGAACGTGAAAAGGTAAAAGAGGGTCTACTCTATTTGAATCCAGACTAATTGCCTTCATCTTAGTGGCTATTGTATCATCTTACCAAACATTGTTCCTTCCAACTTTCTTCGATCCGGTTAACCTTCAGGGTAACTCAGACTGAGCCGTTTATGTAATCTACAGCGGTAGATTGTTCTCGTTCCGATAACCATGTCTTTACCTCATTTATTTGTTTAGTAAGTGGCGTATTGGATAGCGGCTGGGATTGAGGAATCGGAGAGCCGAGTTCGAGTTCCAGTCGAATGCATTACATTCACTTACGTGCTAATACACTGGGGAAAGGTATGAACCCAACTTTTCTCTCCCCCCACCAGCTGTAGGTAAATAGTAGGACAGACTTGCTTCTATAGATTTGGATGGCAACTGGTCTACCGCAGAAAGAAATGGCAACCTACTGCGGGAAAAAAACTGCCTCGTCAGTCATGTATCGAAAGATACATGATCGCCTAAACGTGTATCACGCATGGCACATAACTGACTGACTATGGGTAAATAGTAGGACAGACCTGCTTCTATAGCCTTGAATGGCAACTGGTCTACCGTAGAAAGAAATGGCAAAACTGCGGGACTACCTCGTCAGTCATGTATCGAAAGATACATGATCGCCTAAACGTGTATCACGCATGGCACATAACTGACTGACTATGGGTAAATAGTAGGACAGACCTGCTTCTATAGCCTTGAATGGCAACTGGTCTACCGTAGAAAGAAATGGCAACCTACTGCGGGAAAAAAAACTACCTCGTCAGTCATGTATCGAAAGATACATGATCGCCTAAACGTGTATCACACATGGCACATAACTGAATGACTATGGATAAATAATAGGATAGACAGGGTTCTATAGCTTTGGATGGTCTACCGCAGAAAAAATGACAGAAAAATTACTGCGGGAAAAAAAAATGGCTCGTCAGTCATGTATAGCAAATTACATGATCGCCTAAGCGTGTATCACGCATGGCATATAACTGACTGAATGTCCAGTTATTGCTAACCCAGCTCTCATTGATTCTCGTGGATAAAAAGCAATCAACTTCACAAACCAACGTTCTGATCTATTAGGCGATTATCCCGCAGGACAATCCTGAATTTAGGATAAGGCGCTTTAGTCCTAATCTTCGTATGGCTTGTCTGTTGCTGCCGCCGAAAAGATAACTCCTTGCTAAAGAGCTTTAGGCATAAAATAGCTGAAACTTTGTGATAAAACCAAGAGAAATGAGGAGCCCGTGCGAATGTATATATATATATATATATATATATATATATATATATATATATATATATATGTGTGTGTAAAACTAGTTTTATTTTTACATTTCTGGTTTTATTCCAGTCATGGTGGTTTATATTGATTGATGAATTGTATTTTACAGTTTATCAACCATTTGAAGGTTATTTAAAGCCAGAAAATATTTTAGATTGGATAATTTTTTGGAGATAATAATGATTTACTCATACAAGTCTTACTAATTACCCATAACTTAAACAAGAATAGGTGAATTCATAATTTTCCCAACTCGATCAGAATTGGAACTTGGCTCTCTGATTTCCAAATCCAAGCCTTTATCCATTACACCCCACGCACATGCAAGCTCACAGTTCCTGGTATTTACAAGCGGTAACCCATCTTGGTTTTTACTGTTGCTTAACCTCGGTGTTTTTTTCCTGAAGTGAACCGGTGTTTCAACGTAGTATGGCCGTAAGCCAGTCACTTGTTGGTTAAAAACCGAAGAAAACATTGCTTAAAATACTTAATCTTACGGCTTCTTGTGTTTCAATAAGATTTTGTTCTCGGAAAATATTAATAGCTATTTAAAAGATTATTAGAAAAAGGGCTTGGAAAATTTGACACTCACAAGACATATCAAAGCCAAGAAAGGCTGAAAAAAAAGAGTGACTAACGATCTTGTGTAAATTGACGCAGAACAGGGATCGGGAGGGATAGTATAAAGACAAATATCGCTAAGAGCTACAAAGGACAGGATGTCGTGGAGAGCCATGATCAGTTAGTTAAGCTTTTGCAAATAGATGGCAGAACAGAGAGTGAAAGGGATAGTAAAACCCGGATATAAAAGAGTTGTCGGAACCGGAGAAGAAGTCTCTTATATCCGGGTTTCTCTTATATTCAGGTTTGGTCTATTTTATATACATTAACACAGCCTCTAATTTGGGACCAGAGAAAATTTCTCTTATATCCGGATCTCTTATATCCGGGTCTCTTATATCCGGGTTACACTGTGTTTCTAAGAGCTACTTTGGGTAGGAAGTCGTGGAGAGCCATGAACATCTACTTAACAAGTTTGCGTAAATAGATAGCAGATCACAGAATGGAAGGGATAGTAAAAAGAGAAACATTGCTAAGAGCTACTAAGGATAGAAAGTCGTGGAGAGCCACAGCACATAAACGGCAATAGTAACAACAAGTAGGTTGGTATGAGGCCAGTTAATTTTAAGAGTCCACCATTAGGGCTAAATTCTCCGGTTTTTTTAAAGTATAACAAATGTACGGATATAAATTCACACTTGAAATACAATGTGTGTGTGTGTGTGTGCAAGCGTATGCATGTGCTTATGTATGTGTCTGACTACATGTGCGCGCGCGTGTGTGCGTATACAAGCATGTGCGAGTATGTGCTCGAGTGTATGTGCCTCCGCGTGTCTGCGTGCGTGCGCCTGTCCGTATGTGTATATGAGCGTGTGGGCATGCGTTTGTGTGCGCGAATGTGGGAGCAGGTTTGTATATGGGAATGTGTCAGTGTTGCTCGTTCTTGTGATTGAACGCTTATGCGTGCCTGTTTGCCTCTCTATGCGTGAGTGTGTGTATCGGTGCGTTTGTGTGTGTGAGCGCATATGCGTGCGTTCGTGTATGTGCGGCTATATTCGTGTGGTTGTGTGTGTACGTATATGTGTACGTATATGTGTGCGAGTTAGCATAGATGTATATTTGTGCGTGTATGTGTTCGCGTCTGCTTTCATACGTGCGTTCGTGTGTGTGTGGGTGTATGAGAGAGAGAGAGAGAGAGAGAGAAAGAAAGAGAACAATTTCCATTGGTTTACGCCTTCATTTCGCCAACAGAAGAGTCACTTTAAGGAAATGTTAGTTTGATGGTTAGTCAATCGAATGACTGGCGGGAACGGATTTATATTTTAATTATCTAATGGCTCTCTTGGCGGAGATTTTGAAAAGTGTCAAGACATTGCGGATGACCAGCTGCCTGATGCGTTCCAGCATCAGGTCAGTTTGTCTTTCATGCTAAAGCAACCCATCAAGCAATTTGGCGAACGCCTCTTGACCTGCGTTTAATTGTTTGACAATTAAATTAAACAGAAGATATTTTTCGCCTCAAGCTGAGACATGAATCTTCCATTTGGATCGTGACTTAAAGCAGGTGACAGCGTCTCTCATTTACTCTGCAGTAAAATTAATTTTGTTTTCCAAGAGTATATTCGTAAATTACTCAAGCTCTAGTGTCCGATGTTCAAGCATATTTAAAAAGCACAGATACACGCTTATCCGGATGGTTTTCCACGTGGGACGTAAAGTCGTGTTCAAATTTCAGCCTGTTCTCTTGGGGCGTTTTTAGCAGAAACGTTTGTACTTTTGAAGTTTTATATATATATATATAAATATATATATAATATATATATATATAAGTCAAGACTTAGAGGCGACAGTCTGTTTCATGCTATATGCAATATATAGGATTGCATCTAGCATGAAACAGACTGTCGCCCTAATGTTGACTTCTATGTTCACTTTTATATTTACACACGCTCTATCTCTGATATTGAGCACTTTATCCCATAAATATAACACACCCTAAGACTATATATATATATATATATATATATATATATATATATATATATATATATATATATATATATATATAGTGGTAGTCGTTATCATCCATAATAACATACTAAAATTTGAATCATTTGCAAAGGATAGAAAAAGAATTATAACATTTATTTATTTATTTTCAAAATAGGATCCACAGTAGACGAGGAAAACCTTAGATTAAAACAAGTGAGACCGCCTCATTTATCTGCGACACACACTATGCAGATGACATTGGCCTCATTTTTAACATCTTATATCAGGCCGAAGAATTTCTGTTAAGAGTTGAAGCAATTGCGACAGAAATTGAACTTAGAAATTCTTATAAACCCAATACTACGTAGCCGCTGTTATTCAGACAAAAATCGAAGTACGATTTATTCGGAAACTGTTTTTTATAATATTGTATTATATACTAGCAGCATGGCCCGGCGTTGCCCGCGCTTGATTTAAAAATCGTACGATTCATACAGCAATCGCTATCACTTGACTTAAAATATTTTTGCCCTTCCTTGCCTTTAAAGAAGTGCCCTTTGCCGTGCTGATGTTGCTACATGCCTTACTTCTTGTCTATCTCACACTGCGAATTTTTCTAAGCTCTATACTAAACATTAAATCTGTTACGAAAAAAGAACTAAACAAAATGAACATAAAACGATCAGCTTTAAAAAAGGACTCGTAACTGGAAAAATCGAATGAAAAAAGAATGTTAACAACAAATACTTTTTCACGCCCAACCCAGTTCTGCGAAATCAGAATCAATGTTGAGTTTAAGCAAGCGAATGAGCCAATTGGAGTAAAGTGCCATGCAGATTTAAATTTTTCCCACTTGTGACGAATGCAGCTATCAATTTTTTTTGCATGCTAGTTAACATTTGTGTCAATCAGCTGTTGGCTCTCACACTGGCCAATAGAATCTTTCTGCCTATTCGTGGCAGCCAGCTATAGGCTCTCACTGTGGCCAGTAGAAAATGGCCGCAAACTACATGAAAACTGCCGTAGAAGCATGAAAAAATCGATTATTTCCACTATCAATGGGAGTTGGGAAATGAAAAGTCGATCTTGGCCTTTCCGCTAACTTGGAGCATGTGCATGTAAATTTTGGTGCAAATCCGTCGAAAATTGCGGTCGTGCATTCGTTACACACACACACACACACATCCTGCCTTTTATAGATAGAGATGGAAAGACATTCATAAATCTTCATATCTAGAAGAACAAGAACATATGCAAATCATCCAAAGACGATTAATTAGAATCAATCATGGTTTCTTTACCACTGTTCATTTAGCAACGTTCATTTTCTGAATATTTGTTCGGATAAACTATAAATAATTTCATAGACTACTGAAAAATTCATAAGATTGAGCTGTGTGGCCTAACCGTGGTCCGTGAGACGCATGCGGCTCTTTCATCTTTAATATACGGCTCGTAAAAATATGTTGGCTGAGATAAATAAAAAAAATATCAAGCTTTATAATTATTTACCGGGTATGACTGGAGACTCCATAGGATCAAAACGTAACTTTAATGTTTATGGTTAGTAAAAGAATTTTTAAGAATTTAAATCCGAGTTTTAAAGCTCTTACTGTTCTTTAGTACTGAGGGAAAAATGGTGGGAGGCAGAGGGAGTAAAGAAATTTTCGGTCAGAAGAATGTCAGGAAAATCATGTAATTGATAAAGTGATTAAAGAGACTACATTTATGTCATGTATATTTTTCTTCCTGTCTCGCGGCTCTAAAACAACTTTATCGTATGTGGCTCGTACATTAAGCAACTTTGGCCACCTCTTGGCTAGGGTGTTCATAAATTAGACGCTTATTATTTTATTGTTGAAATTGCTAGATATAATCGTAAGTTCTCTTTTAATAGTTCATTCTCATCCAGTGGAAATCTCATCCAGCTTCATGCTTTCCTATCAACTACGCTCTCAAAAATTTAAATGTAGAATCAACCGCCATATTCGTTCTTCTTGCATCCCGGATTTTTATTGGATTTTCTCCTCACTAATGTTATATTTCATTCTCAGTAACAGTTGGCGTCTTATTTGCTTTATCGAATTGCATGGGATGAAAGTATTAAAAAAAATGTCCATCACCCCATTTTTGGGCACACATTAAAATTGTTTATCGATAAATAGAGCAAGGGCCTGTTAGAAGAGAGAATATGATAGACATTATTTCTGGATTCTTACTTACTATTTTCTCACATGATATTTATCAGTATGAGTATGCGTGTGTGTGTGTAAGAGAGAGAGAGAGAGAGAGAGAGAGAGAGAGTAAGTAAAAGAGAGTGAGATATGCCTACCTTGAAAATCAGAATTTTATCGAAGAGAAAGAAAGATGTATTAGGTTATTCGGAAAATTATGTCCGAATTTAGAATCAAGTTTTATTCCTAAATCTCCGAGGATTTCGGAAAAATGAATAGTCTCCTAGGGTGTTGACGCACCTCGATACAAAATGTTTGTAGTGTTACAATTATGCAAAATATTGTCGTACTGTTGAAAAAAAAATAACAAAACAGGCAATCTTCATGACAATATACATTAAATCAGAACTTGAAATGAACATATAATTATTCATTGAAATGAAAATTACAAATTTGTTGTATAAACATGTATTATAAATTGTTGGTGAAACACACCAATACAATATTAGAGAAAAGTTTTATTTTATTCATCAAAAATAGCCACAAAATATTTTCATGAATAGAAACATTACATTAACTACACTTATAATTAAAGGACTGAAAGAGTAATAATACACACAAAACACAAACATTCATATATATATATATATATATATATATATATATATATATATATATATATATATATAAATATAAATATAAATATATGTGTGTGTGTGTGTCTGTGTGTGTGTGTGTGAAAATATATAGAAAATAGGAAAAGAACTCGTTAGGTAAATAATCCAAAGTTCTTTTAGTATTTTTGTTATTATTTTAAAAAATAGTGCTCGATACAAAAGTAGAGCATAAATATAATTATTTATTTAAAAATATGATTCCCACACTCTACATAAGAGTTCTCATGTTTGAAAACAAGCGCCAAAAACTTCAATATAATTATTTGAATTAAATTGAATTAAAGTACTAAGCTCTGTTCCATCTTCAAGCGAAATTTTTGTGGAAAAAAAAAAAACTCGCTTGAAGATGGAACAGAGCTTAGTACTTTCATTCAATTCAAATAATTATATTGAAGTTTTCGGTTCTTGTTTTGAAGCATGAGAACTCTTATGTAGAGTATGGGAATCATATTTTATTTAAAAATATAATATATATATATATATATATATATATATATATATATATATATATATATATATATATATTTCTGTATTTGTGCAGTGATCACTTTCATACAGACTTCATTAAAAATGACTGACAAGGTACTGCGGTTAAGTTTTTAATTTAATTTTTCTTGTGTTCATATATATTTGTTTTCTTTTCTGGACAAAACATATGAAGAAATTGTCCAAATGTTCAATATTTCCAAGAGCTTTCGGCTAGTCTTTTAGTCATTATCAAGGATGATTTTATTTTTACTGTTAACTGAACATATGGATTTTTTTATTATATGTATCTAGATTTCTAGGAATATTTTATTTTACAACACATTGTGGCCGTGTTATAGTCGATGTTATCGACTATTGGTTTCTAATTTAAATATATATACATATATGTTTGTGTGTGTGTGCGCGCTTCTGTGTGAGAAATGAAAGATTGATGATCCAAAGTTCTTTAGTATTTTTGTTTTATTTAAAAAAAACTGTGCTCGATACAGATGTAGAGCCTAGATTATAATTATTTTTAAAAAAAATTAACCCATTGCGACACAAAAATTCGAAACTGGTCAGCAGAGGTTTAATTTAAAAACAGTGACCACTTGATAATGAAAAAGAAACACTGGATCAAACCCCCATTTTAAAACAATAAATGAATAAAACATTCCGTAGTATAGTTATTCCAAACATCGCCTGGGGATGAGACTGCCACCCGGTAATTAAGGTTTAATATGGATATTCAGCCTGAATACCGCTGACCGGTTTCGAAACATAGTAATTTCTGTGTCACGATGGAATCATATTTTTTAAAAAAATAATTATAATCTAAGCTCTACTTCTGTATCGAGCATAGTTTTTTAAAAAATAAAAACACTAAAGAACTTCGGATCATCAATCTTTCATTTCTTTTCTATTATATCAATATATATACACACAGGCGCACACACACACATGTATATATATTTATATATTTAAAATAGAAACCAATAATTATATATATATATATATATATATATATATATATATATATATATATATATATATATATATATATAAGCTCTACATCTGTATGGAGCAATGTTTTGTAAAAAGAAAAATACTACAGAACTCCGGATTATTTACGTAACGTGATCTTTCCTATTTTTCTACATATCTGCACACACACACACACACACACACACACACACACACATATATATATATATATATATATATATATATATATATATATATATATATATATATATATATTAGTGGTAAATATACACATACATATGCAATATATATATATATATATATATATATATATATATATATATATATATAAAAAATTCAAGAGGATAGAATCCAGGTAGAACTCAATGTCCAGGATATAGGATATAATAAAAGGCTTAAACATTTTTAATATTCGGTATAATTTATGGAATAAATACCATGGAATATTAATGTTTATATTATATATATAATAAAAATTTGACTTCAGGATAGCACTCTGTGGAGTGAGGGGTGATTTGTAAACTCAATGACAGGACAGCGCGACTCTTCGCGTAAGCGAAAGGTCGGTCATATGTTTAAAAAAAGTAAATACGCTAAAAATCTACCTCCATTCCTACCGTGCGCCGACGGCTAATTTATGGAACCAAAGTCGGGTTTCGATGCTAGAACAAACGGATGTCTAGCCGCACTGATGAGCTGTAAACAGCGAAACAGTCTGTTTGGATGACATGTCATATATATATATATATATATATGAAAACTTAGCTTTGTTATTCAGGTGCGGTGGCAGGAAACCCCGAAGAAAACAAAGCGATGCTTGCCACTAGCGACAACTGAGCTACAACCGCGCAATACTGCGTGCTACACGACATCACTGAGTCAGGAGAGTATTAGGGGAGGGGGAGTAAAAGAAACAAATTTCCATCTTAGTAATTACGAGTACTTAACAATTTTTTTTGCGGGGGGTGGTAATAAAACAACCCATGTTAATAACGCAGAGTTAAACACGGTTAAAATCAGTTAAAACAATCGGTCTAGAAAATTGATATTTTTCTGCCATCGAGTCAAAATGTTATTTATGATTTTATTATAAAACTATAACGGTTTAGATGCTAAGAAATCTTTGAAATGCAGTTTCTGCATCTTTGCAACGGAATGTTTTTTCATGTTTTAAAAAAAATTGTCAAGTTTCTTGAAAAAGTGCTAGAGAGTGGGCGAGAGATCAGTGGAATATGGTGGATGTGGATAAAAATATCGTTTCTCAAGCCTGTGATCTCCTGCAGTGTCATCCTGTCAATATGGGGACGTGCATTCTCAGGAAACATAATTTTAACCAGTACCGGTTGCATTTTGCTTAACTGAATGTGCATTTCCTCCAGTTGTTGGCAATAAACGTCTGCAGTGATGTAGTTTGATTCCAGAAATTTCTAAAGGTTATCGTCAAAGTCGTATCACCAAACAGTCATCATAAACTTCTGTTGCTTTAATTTTCGGTTTGTAGAACTTTGTAGTGCTTCGACATAAGCAAGCCATTACGATTACGATTGGAATAACGGATCCATTTCTCATCAAAAGAATGAATCATTCTAGTTTCGCAGATGCAGCTTCAAATACACCTCAAAACAATTCACAGATATTCATGTATAATAGTTACAAATATAAACAGTAGTTTTGCGCAGTTAATTCTTTTTTACAGTATTTACATTAGTCGGACTATTGTCCTCATCTTTGTCGCCATATTTGTCACAACGTTTCGGCCGTTGTACGCTTCGGCCTTCTTCAGGTGGTTGGAATTTCGCACTGAACCCTTTATTTCGATCACTGGGGTAGACTGTTCTAGTTCCACGTGCCATGTTTGATGGATGTCAGTTATCAGTTATTATCTCCTAATTTTCCCTCTGAAAGTTCTCCACTGCCTTAACCAGGAATTGAACTCACCTTCTTTGGGTCTGTCACTGGATCTAACCAACGCCTTTATCCACTGTCCTTGAGGACATCTGGGTATGAACTTCTGAGTATTATAAACCTAATGTTTTCAGCATCATTTTTACCAGTGCTCATATTGCAATTTTGCTGTTATCATTGCATGTCTTTACCGGAGTTCATATTGCAACTTTGTTATCATTGCTTTTCTCTGGCATTCCTTATTACTGGTTCCCATATTGTATTCATTTCTATGCTTGGTCGGCTCAGGAGATTTTTGTGGCCTAGCATATGTGCTGATTCCTTAAGTTTACGAATTTTCCAATGGTGTTCCCTGTCTATGATCCCACAGGGGGCGGTGATCTCCCTTCTCTCTCCATATGTGGTCAGCCACGCCTGATTTTTCTACTTCCCCTCGCGTTACAGCTTTCTGGTGTTCTTGAAGCCTTACCTTGAGGGGGCGGCCTGTCCCTCCTTTATATTCCTTTCTGCAGCTGCACGGGGTAGCGTACACACAGTCTTTAGTCATGTTCCTCTCTGTGGGGAGTCTCACTCGTGAGAGATACCTGCGAAGTGTTGTCACGCTGTTGAAGGTTGTCCTGATGTTATATGGACCGCAGATCCTTTGTATTTTCCCTGATAACTCCTTCACATAAGGCAGGCAGAGTGTTGTTGTCCTTTTCCTCCTCCGCTTGTACCCGCCTATCCCAGTTTTTGTGGGCTGCTGCCATGTAAATTCCAACCACCTGAAGAAGGCCGGAGCGTACAACGGCCGAAACGTTGTGACAAATATGGCGACAAAGATGAGGACAATAGTCCGACTAATGTAAATACTGTACATAATACCTCATCTCAGAAATATAGACAGAATTCTTTTTTACTTTTACTTTCCTGAATGGTACTTTTTAGATATGGATATCGGATAGAAACTTTTGTCAGTGTCGTAAAAGGGTTCATGATACGTGGTCAAAATGAACAAAGGTTGCAACAATGAAATCCTGAGAAGCCATGCTTCATGTTAACGAATGTATATTGAATTCCTTTACCGAGACAATTTTGTTGAGATGTTTCGATAATGTGGAAATCCTGACACACATTATCTGAGATATTTCTCTGGCACTTTGACATGGCTTTTGTTGGACTAATGTCTTCAGATTTTAATTGTCAATTGAAGACAATGGACGAACTCTAACATCTTTATATTCAAGACTCCTATCCCCACTGTAGAAATTCAGAATCCTACACCGTGTACTGTCCGAGCACAAGTGAATTATTCACCCCGTTCTGTGTTAATGTTGGCACCAGTTTGAAAAGCATTATGACCTAGCTTTAATTCACGCATCTCTTCTTTTTGTCATATTCAAGATGAGGCATATATAAGATTTTAAGTTAAATCCTCTGAGTGACTACCCTCTGCCTGCCATCAGCACGGCTGATGCTAACCTCCATGCTTCATTGCGCCTTCTCCCGCTAACATTCTCTGTTGACATGAGGTGGAAAGACTATATTGAATTCATTCCTTGGCCAGCTGCTAAGAAAGTTGCTTCCCTTTGTTGTGCTACACAATTTTTCTATCCAGAATCTTATATATCTCTTAGTTTGTCATTAACGCCATTCTAAAACACGCACACATACACATATGTGTGTTTGTGTGCGTATATATATATATATATATATATATATATATGTATTCTTCCAGCGAATGAAGCATGTGTGGACCATAATTCAAACCCCGTTAACTGGCGCTACAGAATCCCAAGCAAAGAACTGTAGCAAATACCAAAAACCATGTCACTTGAGGATTTCCAACCGCAACAACAAATAAAATGGATAACACATGTAACTTGAAGAGAAAATGATGATATAATCAAGGTGTTGACTTTCCACGTTACTTCGAACAAAAGGTCAAGGAGGAGGCATCTATCTATCTATCTATCTATCTATCTATCTATATATATATATATATATATATTGGAAAGATGAATGATAGTAGATTGATTTGATTTGTCTAACGACATATCAACTACAGGTCAACTATAGGTCATGTAATGCTGAAATTAAATGTTCTTGGGAGCTAATAAAATATAATGTTATTCTGCTTTCACGATAGAATACATGGTAGATGATACTCAGCTTTTGTGTATATACCTGTTTGTGTGGACATAATTACTAGAGGCTGCGTTCTGTGTTTTGTCTTTTGATGAAGTTATATTTTGGAATACAGTTTGATTTAAGAATTTGATTTTAGGATATTATACGGAATAATGTCAGGAAACTTCTTCCATTTTGGTTGTCTGGTAGTATATTAAACAGATTTGAATAATGTCGTCTCAATCTGTTAGTGTGTGTGTGTATTGTTATGGTTTATATAAAGATGTACTGCTGGTATTTCAACTCTAAAATTAATTTTTATACTTTCATAGTGTTTTGTTTTTGTTTGGTGGGAGTTGCTAATTGTCCACAGCTGGGGACCCTAACAGGTGCTACCACAACCGGTGGACCTGGAAGCAACACCAGTTAATACGCGGTTCTTCGCTTCTTAAAACTTTCAGTCTTCTCATTAGATGTCTTGCTGCTGCTGATGGATGTAGTTTTTCGTCATAGCCAGGACTAGAAAGTAAGAGCTGGTTTCACGCTCGTCAAATCCTTCAACTCCCGACCAGAGGCCTTCCTGCCTAATGTACTTTATGGTCATATCCAGGCCTAGAAATTTAGAGGTTTCACGCTCATGAAAACCTCCAAATCCCGATCAGAGGCCTTCCTGCCTAATGTAGTTTTTCGTCATAGCCAGGACTAGAAAGTAAGAGTTGGTTTCACGCTCATGAAAACCTCCAATCTCCCGTTCAGAAATCTTGCTGCCGCATGTATTTTATCGTCATAATCAGGACTAAACAGTAAGTGACTAGAGAAACTTATTACCTGAAAAATTGTTTTGAGAGAAAGATTTTATAAATTACAACCGAAGCATTACTGGCTACTCGATCAATGAATGCCAAATATTTCCTTATAAGGAAACGGCTAATATCATCATTATCATTACCATTTGAAATATTCTAAAAAATCAAATTCACTTAAGCATTTAGCCCTCTAGGATTTCTCATTAAAACACACTCAGTCTAAAAATTAGTATTCGTCTATAAGTTTCCGAGATACCATTCCCAAAATCGTGAGCTGCGTTCTTAAAATTGACAGATGAAGTCGATGTTTTTCTAACTACAAACCGATGATTCTTTCTTTTTTTTTTTTTTTTTTGCTAATTTTGAAAAGAGAAGTGATTTAATCATCTTCAAACGTGTTCGTATGACCTGAGATGGTCTATTTCTTGTGTGTGCCTCCTAGGAGAACAGGAATTGACAGACCAGAAATAATCCTGATTCATGAGTAATTACTTCAACATCGACGTTGGATTTGGAGTTTGGCATGGAACGTTCCGTGAGCATTAAAGTGAACCATTGAACTTAATCCAGTGCCATCCTTTGAGCCGTAAACGCATGGCGGCTTCAAGAAAAGTTGAATTCACATGTAGTGAAATGGTCCGTAGATTAAGAGAGTCTGATTCCCGTGGAGAGAAGAAGAAGAAGAAGAAGAAGAAGAAGAAGAAGAAGAAGAAGAAGAAGAAGGGAGAGAGAGAAAGAGAGAGATTAAGATATAAGAAGTGATAAAAAATGAAGAAAAAAAAGAGAAGATTAACGAATTGAAAGAGGAGAAAAAAGATCGAAAGAGAGTCGAAACGAAGAAAAGCATGAGGGAGCATTATGACGAGATACACCTAGGAGAAAGAAATAAAAATAAAGAGAAGAGAAACAAAGAAATAAGGATAAAGAATAGAAAATCAATAAGAGGGGGAATGAGAGATATGTAGAAATAAATAGGGAGAGTAGCCTTAAGTTCAGCAATCAAAATAAAAGCAGTGGCGTATTATCAGGTGTTGAGATAGATTAAAGAGTAGGTTGAGGGAAAGAAGAGAGAGAGAGAGAGAGAGAGAGAGAGGGCGAGAGGGGGGGAGCGACAAAGAAAGAAGATATTGTAGCGTCAGTTCGACAAACACAGATAATAACTGATACAGATTCTAACATCAGACAGATAAAAGAAAGAGAGCGAGAGACAGAAAGAAAGAAGGAAAGTGGTATGGGGGGGGAGAGAGAGAGAAAGGGAGAAATGTGGGAGGGGGTGGACTGGAAAGAGAGAGAGAGAGAGAGAGAGAGGGCGAGAATGACAAAGAAAGAAGATATTGTGTGCGTCAGTTCGACAAACACAGATGGCAATGATACAGATTCTAACATCAGACAGATAATAAGAAAAGAAGGAAATAAAAGAAAGGGAGAAATGTGGGGACGGACTGGAAAGAGAGAGAGAGAGAGAGAGAAATGAATAGAGAATAGTGTGCGTATTTTAAGATAGTGGCAATGGTGGGTTTACATATCACATAATAAGATAGATAAAAGAGAGACAGACGATTAGAGAGAAGGAGAGAAAAAAAAGGAGAGAGATAACACTCCATGTCAAAGAATAAAAAAAAAATGGCGGATTATGAGGAAATCATATAAATAAAAAAAAAGTGTGAAAGAGAGACGGAAGAGGAAGAGAAAGACAGATAAAATGAGTGAGAAAGTGAATCAGATAGATGGAAAGGTACAAAGCTGGAAAGAGAAAGAGAGAGGGACTTGAGACAAGAGTGTATACATAAGAAAAAAAAGACAGACCCCGAAAGATTTTAGGAACAGACTCCTGAGAGATGTTTCCCCGATCACTGCTCTCTTGACCTCTTCAAATGTCGTATCAACCATTATCTTTCCTATATGTCCTCATTAATCTGCTCCTAATACCGCCTCCTCTTATGTTCATATAGCAATCTAATTATATAACCACTATCTAGATTGTCTCTTGGGCCTTTTAGTTGCTTGGTTGTTTTTATTTAGCGGCATATCAGCTTTTATGGGTTTTAATGCCGAAATCTAAATATTTTGTACGTAATTTTTTATTTTTAATTTTGGAGATAATAATAGTTTTAGTGACACAATTCTTACTAATTAGGGAAGATGAGGTAGATTCGTAACTTTCTGTTGTAACCTAGAAAGGGTTACTGAATGAGGAATAACCAAAACGGAGGTTGGAAATGAAATGGTAATCTTTATAACATCAACAGAATAATATGCTCGCCAGCGCCGTGAAGTACGTAAACCACAACTAGTGGTGGGCTACTAAGGAAGTATATTACCCCCACTTACAATATTGTCCAACGTGTTTATGAGGATTGGGGCATGTCTATTATTGTTCATAGGTACGGTATATAAAACGTTACAAATGTTATTTGTACAGTGAATATAACTAACAGACGGAACCCTACCACGAAGTCACAGGTCATCGTGGCCGAGGGCTTGAGTGTGCTGGCCTTGTTCAAATTGTTGATCACGCTAGATATCACGCACTTTCCCAGAAACTATAACCATGGTCTGCTCAGCATAGTTGCCGTATAAATCACAGGTTGGCTCTGTGGGTGTTTAGCAAACACAAATGTGCCTTAGCGAGCGACTGCAATAGGGATTGGCTAGCCTCAGTAGTAGACGGGTATCCTCGAATACGAGTTCAGCTATACATAACTAACAAATGGAATTGGAACTCAGATCTGCGATTAACACTTTCGTGCACTTATCCATAACACCGCACGCACATCCAAGCTTACAGCACTTGCTATTCCTAAGCGGTCATCCATCTAGTCACAGACCAGGCTCAAAGCTTTCCTTAGGTGAAAATTAGTGACCCCACCAAAAAAACAAAACAAAAAAAAACAACAAAAAAAAAAACAAACTATTTCTTCGGGTATATATGGAGCCGCACGAACGGAGCAGTTGACCCTCTGAGTATAAGAGATTCTGGTTTTAGTAATTGTAAGCAGTTTTATTTGTTTTAAATAAACAAATAAAACTACTTATAATTCAAAGTAATATTATTAATACTAAAATGAATATTATTATACTAAAATTATTAATACTAAGATTAATATTATTATAATAAATTATTAATACAAAAATGAATATTATTTTGCTAAAATTATTAATACTAAAATGAATAGTATTATACTAAAATTATTAATACTAAATGAATATTACTTTGTTACGTGACTGTTCCAGGGTCCTATATCCTATGGTCACGGCACCAGTTGTGACGTCGTCCCCTGGTCGCAGCGCCAACTGTGACGTTCTATCCTGATCTACCACGGCACCAGTTGTGACGTCCCCAAACAGCACCAATTGTGACGTCCTCGCCGCGGCGCCAGCTGTTCGCTCCTCGCTGCTCCGTTCGGGTGTCGCTGCTCCAAACGTGACGTCCGCCTGTCGCGTCAGTCGTGTTGTCTCGTCCTGTGACGACCAACTGGCTTGGTATCGGTCGCGGCACCCAAATGTGACGTTCTAACCTTTTGGTGATTCAGGTGGGAATCTGGTTAGATTTGATATCAGCCTCGTCGTTCCCAACTCGCTTCCAACGCCTGGTTACCAAGGTAACTGCATTGATCTCCAGTCTGCCTACCCACGTTGTGAATTGATCTTAGGCAGACGAGATCAATCAGTAGTCGGGGCCGTAATCCAAACTGAGTTCCACGGGGGTGATACCACACAAATATGCATAAAAGAAAATAAAATGAAAACTCAAAAAGTTCAAAGTACCAAAGAAAAAGGTAACAAACTTTATGTCTAGTTGTCCCGACCCGTTCTGTGGATTGTGACACGTCGTTTTCCGTTAGGCAAGTTTTATCGCTTCATTTTGTTTGCTCTCTAAGAAATTGGTGTTTCGGTGTGTCTTTGGACGAAAGTCGAAAAAAACTTATTTCGGTGGTCTGGATCTAAGTCGCTCTTCAAAATAATTGTTCTTGGGTTGAAGAGGAGTCCGGAATTTGCGTGAATCTTGGTCAGCTGAACTCACTGGAACTGCTGGAACTCAACTCTGGAACTGATTTCTGCTCGTAGGGGCTTCGCTTTTATGGACGCCGACCAAAACCGGGGTGGGTCTGTCGGCGTCGGGGTTTCCTCGATAATTCTAAATACATATCCACCTCTCTGGTTAGGAATTTCCACTCTTTTCCATTTTTGGGAACCTTTCCTTGCTCCCACCTTCTCACCATACTTGAGAGGGGCGTGAACTGCCCTCCCCACTTCTTCGTAGCAGCTTCTCATACCTACACTCTGGATGAGGCGGCGACAGCCTCCTTCGTGCGTCACGTGATCACCACTCGACCAATGATGTCTTAGTCGGGCGTGGACGAATCCGCGGCTTTGTTTCAGGAAGAAAAAAAAAATCTTGTTTAACTAAAAAAAAATTATCTCTTCTCTTTCCCTTTTCTTCCTCTTAATCGCCGTTATCATTTCCCTAGCCGCAAACGGGACAATGTAACTCTTGTTCTACACGTGGTTTTCGTCAGGTATTTTTATCGCCAATTATCAGAATGGGTGGTCTTCTTAACACGGCCAACGCCGCCCCGAAAAGACATTTCTAAATATCTATTCATTTCCTTTCGGTACATATTTCTGATAACATAATTTTATTATCGCAGGCCAAGGATGTTCCGTCGAAAAAAAAAATCGCGCAGCGGACACGGCTTGTGTGGCTTTTAATTTTTCATATCTGTCCAAAGTCCTGTAGTTACACCTGTGTTTTATCAATTATCAAAATTAACGTTTTCAATTGGACTTTTCTTTGGCGAACATTTCTTGATAACACATTTTTATTATCGCAGGCATAAAGATGTTCTGCGGCAAGAAAATCGGTCAGTGTGGTTACTTCGTGTGTGTCGCGATTAATTTTTTCATATCTGTCCAAAGTCCCTTTTAGTTGCCTGTTTTTCGTCACTTATCGAAATAACATTTTCATTTGAATTTTTCTTTGGCCAGTCGACCAGCAGTTTGTTTACGTACACCTAGATAACACAGCCGTTATCAAAACACATCTGATTCTTTCTTTCTTTCCCTTTCTTGTAATGACACTCTTTCGCCATTTGTTACTTATCAAACTGTCCTTTTATCCATTGTCTCTTAGCCGTGTGTGTGTTCTTGCTTATCACCCACGATTCGTCTCGCCTTTCTTTCTGCCTTCTTTTCTTTCTTTTCCTTTTCTGCCTCTTAAATGGTGCCACAATCCTCCCCTAACCGATTTGTCATTTACCCGTAAATGACACCTAAACCCAAATACATAATTTAACATGCATCATGCATTTGTCCCAGGCAATTCTATACTACTGTCCTACATGCAATGTAATGTTCTCTTTCAACTTCTTTTGTTCTACATGCAATGTAATGTTCCTTTCATCTTCTTCTGTTCTACATGCAATGTAATGTTCTTTTTCAAGTTCTTCTGTTCTACATGCAATGTAATGTTCTTTTTCATCTTCTGTTCTACATGCAAATGTAATGTTCTCTTTCAAGTTCTTCTGTTCTACATGCAAGGTAATGTTCTTTTTCATCTTCTTCTGTTCTACATGCAAGGTAATGTTCTTTTTCTTCTTCTCCTGTTTTACATGCAAGTGTAATGTTCTTTTTCAAGTTCTTCTGTTCTATATGTAATGTAATTTGTGCGTGTGCCTGTGGGTGCAGATGTGGTTACTATGGCTTGTTCTTCTTGGTCAATGTTTTCCTCTCCGCTGTGGGAAGTTTTTCCGCCGCACGTGGCGGTCTCACGCCAGCCTCCTCCGCTGGTCTTCCTGCAATTTCTTCGCCGATTCTGTATGAGTAAGGAACACTGCTCGGCATCTCCCTCTCGAGTTGCTGCATGCTCATTGGATTGTCGTTCGTTAATCTCCTCTTACTCTTAATCTTCCATATTACTATACCCCCGATGGCTATAACTATGAATGTACCCATCACTATCGACTAACTTATCGCGATCTGCTCATCGTCTTCCCAAGCCATACCTTCATTTCCCAACGCACTTAACTTGTCTCTCAATTGATCCATATCGATCTTTTCTATCGGCTTCATTAGTACTGGCATTTTATTCAAGGTAACGTTAGAGAATCCCTTCACTATTGGCTCCCACAATTCTGTACAATTGACTAAGCCTCTGCCAATCATTGCTATGATTGAATCTTTCTCTTCATATCTTTCTTCTTCCTGGTAATAGGGGAGTAAGGAAATAGATATCCCAGATGCCGAACATCCCATGGGTAACTTTAACAGGGATAATGGTGGTCTTACTCTTAATGTCCTTGTGGACTCTCCCCACATACCCTAGACAAGCCGATAGGTTTCTGTGTGGCTACTGCCCACACCCCGTCTGAAACACTGATAGCTTGTGGTAATGCCGTGTTTGCTAATACCTCCACTTGGCAGGTTCTCTTAATTCCTTCTCTCTTCCCTTCAAACAATTCTAGTATGCACATTTTGCGGTTACCAGTTTTATAGATAGGGCTTAACGAGGTACAAGTCCCTAGAGCATCATCTCTACACTTTCTAGCTTCTTCAGCTGTTACCAACATGAATTTCGTTCTCCCCGATTTTAAAGCTATGTATTCTGTTTCCACCTTGTACCATGCTATCATTCCCAAACCTTGATCTCTTCTGGGGTAGGGAATGGGTAAATTTATAACCTGGTATATCTCGAATATACTCTCTCTATCTAACAACGGAACAGATATCACAACCAATAGTCGTCTATTTTTCCAACAAGGTTGCACATCCCAGTGCATTATAATGCTTCCACAATTCTTTACTCAATTATTCTATAATTTCTCACTAAGTTCAGCTCCTCCCTCCTCTAACTAACTCTTAGCAGACAGAATGGTCCGGACAGGTGTGCGTGGCGCTCACTCCAAAGGTCGTACTTCATGACACCACTGATGGCCAGTCAGCAATGCCAATAATCTTCTTCCGTCCTTCGTGAGGTGCAGCTCGCGACTCCATCCCCCATCCACATCCACCGCAGTCAGCCCAGCAGGTTTTGGATGAGCCAGTGTCGTTATCTGTCGACACTAAATGCTTCTATTCTGCACAGCCTTCTTTGTTCTACTGAGATTTGGGGTTCTTCACCCTTCTTGATCTCATCTTCCGAGGTGGTCCCTGCTCAACCTCTAACCTTCCCTCTGTGTTTAATTCCCGTCCAGGAGGTGTTTTGTCCTCTTCTTCATCCCCTGATTCTTCCTTCTGTTTGGAGTCCTCGCCCTGGACGTCTTTAATACCTCTTGACTCTATGTCTAGATCTCTCCTGTTCCTTAGCTTTTCCTTGTGCTGGGAAAGGGGTATTTGATCCTCTTCCTCCCACTCGCTAGGCCCTTCGTCCTGTTCGGGGTGCCTCTTTTTAGAGCCCTCGACTGCTTGATTGGATCTCTTTGTCTTTCTCTTCCTTTTCTTTGGACATGGGGGGGGGCGATGGCGACCTCACAGGGTCTTCTCTGCATCGATTCAGTTGACGACTGAGCATCGCTGATCCCCGCCGAGGGTTCCAACACCGTCTATTTGGCCAAGTCGACCTATCTCCTCATCTTCTTCGGAATCTTCTTCCGTCTCCATTTCTTCTGGTTCAACCAGAGTTACCTTCCTTATCCTTGTCTTCTTAGGCCTCGGCTCGCTCATTTCAGGTTAGCTATTTCAGCCTTCTTCAGATCATTGGCATGAACCCTCCTCGCTCGTCCTGCCACTTGATCCCATATTACATATGATACTGGACCCGTCTGCTCTACTATCCGGTAGTACGGTTCCCATCTCCGCTCAGTTTTCCCTCTCTCTGGTGAATTTTATTGTAGACAGGGTCTCCAAACTTCAATTCTACTACCTTTCTTTCAGCATTCACTCTCTCATTTCTTTTTCTTCTGGGCCCTCTTTATTCTTCTTCTGGCCTGTACAAATATTTTATGTTGTTGTTCCAGCAACAGCTGATGATGATCTTCTCCCATATACTTTCTTCGGGGCTTCAATAGGTTTATCCACAGGCAGGACAACGTCTCTGTAAAAACAACATAAAAGTAAGGAGAAAATCTGGAGGTTTCGTTTATCGTAAACCTCACGGCCGCCAGAGCCTGCGTCAAATACAAGTCCCAATTTCCAGTGTTCTCTCTGACCAGCTTGGCCAATACATCTCCCAAGGTTCTGAAACCTTTCCACTTTAGCATTTCCTTAGGGTGATATGGAGATGTTTTACGTGCTCTATATTCAAACCTGTCAGAACTTCTCTCATTATGCTGTTTATATTCTCCGTGCCATTATCTGTTACCATTTGCACTGGGGCGCCATACCCTAGGGGAAGATTTCACTTATTATCAAACCGGCCACAGTTCTAGCCTTCTTGTCTGGTACTGCCAAATGCCTCAGGCCAATTTGTTAGCCAATCGACAAAACTCACTATGTGGTTTTTCCTTGTGCAGTTTCCCCATATGGTCCTGATACATCCATACTCACTTTCTCGAAGGGGAAGTTCGGCACGTCCATCTCCTCCAATGGTGCCATTTCCTGCCTTCTGCTCTGCGACTGGCACACTACACAGCTCGAACATAGTTAGTGACCTCTCCCGTACAGTTTGGGCGAATAGTACTTTCTTCCTATTAGGTCACAAGTCCTATCAATTCCCATGTGACCCAACCTCTCGTGGCACTGTTCCAATATCTCTGGTCTTAAACTTTTGTGCACATACAACTTGGGCTTGACTTCTTCATCCCCTGCCTGAGAGATAATACAGCCTTTCCTCTATTATGGCATACTTGGTGGTCTCTCCTGCCTTCACCTTTTCTCTCAGGGCAGCTATTTCACTGTCTGCCTGCTCCTTCTCAATTCCTTCTGTCAGTAGGGATCGGTTATTATCTGTGCGTCCCTTCTTCGTCCGATTCTGACAGGGGGCGATCTTTTAACAATAGAGTTAATTACTCCTATTCTATAGGTTTTATCATCTACACCCTGCTCTACTTTTACAGATCTTTCTTCCAGTTGTTTCGGTATTCTTGAGAGTAAATCTGCGTGTTTTCTTTCCTTGCCATTAACCTATCCTTTTCCGACACCGCCGTTCTAGGGGTAGGTTTACATCTTCTCCACCACTATTGTTATATCTTCTTCTGGTGGGCATCCCAACGACGTTTCTCGCCATTCACTATCAACACAGTGGGGTTGAACTCTATCTGGGCCCTCTGGCTCGGAGCCAATCTCTCCCAAGATTGCCTCCGTACACAGGTCAGGGGTTACGTAAAATTTTGGGTGCTTCTTAATTCCCCAATCCTCACAGGGAGCCTCACCATCCCTTTTATCTTCAGGGGGCTCCATCTGCTTGTGTGACCTCTATGTCCGCTTCCCGTAACCTTCTCTTCCGTTTCACCCGCCTGTATGCTTCCTCTCTCAGCAATGACACAGATACTCCTGTGTCTACCAGAGCTTTCATCGCCTTACCCCCTATCTCTGCTCTACAGGATAGCTCCTTCTCTTGCGTCCTTGCGAAGAGAACACTTGTTTTTCCTTTTCCTGGGTTCCCACCTTTGGGTCAACCCAGCCATAGGCGCCGGCAGCAAAAATCACCTTCATTATTCTTACGGGGGGAGTTCTGCGCTCCCGCACCTGGGCGGCCCCAGCTGGACTCTCCCAGTCTCCCGCGGCTTCTCTTCAGGTGCCCTGGTCTCCTACAAAACCAGCACCTTCTTGCCGGACAGTTCACCGCAAGTGGGGCCCACCTGACCACATGTCCAACATTTTTTCTTTTTCTCTTCAACTGAGCTAACCTCTCGTTTATTCCGGGGGACCTGTCCCTCCACCCAAGCAGCTGCCCGACCACTGGTCCAGGTTTTATTTCCCTCTCTTTTAACTGGGCCACCTCCCTCTTAATTCCGGGGTGACCCGCTAACTTTCCCTGGTCTTGTCTCTTGGGCTCGGCCTTCTTTGTTAATATCGGTGGGGCACCTTTTCTCAGCCCGCACCACTTGGCCAGGTGTCCCTTCTTTTCACACCTGGTGCACCTGTCCTGTTCGAAGTCTGGGGCAGACCCCACTTCGTCGGACATTCCGCCGCTCTGTGGTCCTCATGCACACAGGTCCAGCAGACCAGCCCGTATCCACCCGGCGTGGGCTTATAAAACCCATGCCTGGTTGACCATGCCTTTCTATTGGGTCTTCTTCCCACACCTCAGGCTGATCTACTTCTAGCTTGACCCTTCGATTCCACGCAGGGGGTCTTCCGTCTTCCTCCTTCTTCCGACCTCTTGACTTCGTATCTGTTTCCTTCCACCTTTTCACCTTTTCCGATATGCCCTGGCTCTCCTTGGCCAGCTCTATTGCTGCCGATAGTCTCAGCGGTCCCTCACTTAGCGCCTACACATACAGGTCTGCTAACTGAGCCTGCATGACCGCATTGTCTCTAACCACTTCTGGGAAGGCCAATGATGACAGCTTCCCCGCTCGGGCCCCCAATTCTCCAGGGGTTTCGTCCTGCAGCTGTGTCAGCTTTAGGAGGGCCCTCACGGCCTCTTTAGCCGTGCCCTCGTCGGCGAATTCCTTGGTCAATAGTCCCTTTAATCTTTCCCAAGACAAGTGGGGTTGACTCTCCAAGAGCTCCTTCATAAACTCAGAGGCTTTCCCTTTGTGGCATCATATGCCAAATACAGGGTCTCCTGATCTGAGTTCATATATAACTCGGCTCTTCTCCAGGATTGCCAGCCAGTTTTGAAATCTTTCCCACTGCCGTCAAATGCTGGGACCCTCGGTCCACCCAACAACCTTCTTAGGTCAGCTGACAACCCTTGTCTCACCCCTCTTCATCCCCACTGCTCTATCTGGAATCATAGTCCGACATATTTAAAGAAAAACAATCTACGCAGCAACAACCGAGATTGGGAAATCAAACAAAGTGTCCTACCTACAGACGATTCTGCTCTCGTTCCTCTCAGGTCCCAGGTCGTTTTGAGTCCTATTCGAAATTTCTCAGCAACAGCGGTCGATCCAGGATCCTGTCCTGCTGTCACGGTACTAATAACATTTTTCATTTGAATTTTTCTTTGGCCAGTCGACCAGCAGTTTGTTTACGTACACCTAGATAACACAGCCGTTATCAAAACACATCTGATTCTTTCTTTCTTTCCCTTTCTTTTTACTCAGAATTTCCCTGTCATTCTAATGACACTCTTTCGCCATTTGTTACTTATCAAATAAAAATGTCCTTTTATCCATTGTCTCTTAGCCGTGTGTGTGTTCTTGCTTATCACCCACGATTCGTCTCGCCTTTATTTCTGCCTTCTTTTCTTTCTTTTCCTTTTCTGCCTCGTAAATGGTGCCACACTTTGCTAAAATTATTAATACTAAAATGAATATTATTATACTAAAATTATTAATACTAAAATGTATATTATTTTGCTAAAATTGCTAATACTAAAATGAATATTATTATACTAAAATTATTAATATTAAAATGAATATTATTATACTAAAATGAAAGTTGTCTTGAATATTAAGGTTTTGAGACTTACAAATTCATTTTTAATATTGACCTTTCTATTCGAGTTTTTCGTGTAAAACATTTTGTTATTCATCTTATAAAAACAAGGGAACATTCAAGACAATATACAACGGAAACACTAAGAACTAACTGATATCATTTATTTAGCTCCTCTTGCATCGGTCTGGTCTCCAACCCTCTCCATCTCACAGTTGTGGTTCATGACGAAATTCAAGGTAGAATAGTGCAATGGCATCCCGATTGCTTTTGCATTGCGGATGTTGAGGTCACCTCGTCCGTCCTCTCAATGTTGAATTGATTTTTGAAGTTACCTTCTTCTAGCCTTTACCTAAAAAGAACCTACAAGAGAGCAGGTGGTTTGAATTCAGAGTTTCCTTCTCCTAGACTGGTTGTCAGCCAAGGCTATAGGACCTAGTCTATCCTGCTTTGACTCCTACCTGCTTGAGAAGAACCGACTATATAAAAGAAATAAAAAGTACAATCTGTTTAGAAACGTCCTCCTAATTTGACGTATATGATAAATACCAACACTCTTTCCCTAATAATTACTATGAACAGTATCGAATAAATTCATTTCTCTCTCTCTCTCTTTCTATATATATATATATATATATGTGTGTGTGTGTGTGTGTGTGTGTGTGTGTGTGTGTGCTAAATTGATTCCTCTACTCTAAATATAATATAAAAATCTCTGTGCATGAAATTAAGAAAAAAACACATTTTGGTATTTTAATATTAATTGTAAAAATTCTGTAAAAATAAACATTTATTAAAAAAAATTTCAAACATGTAAGAAAAAAGAGGGAGGACAAAGATTTTGATATGTTTGTTTATTGCTCCCTTTTCATTTCTTTTATTGTTTTATAACCTGGTTATCAAGTAAGTAGAGATAGGAACAGTTGACTGATATCATATTTCCTCAACACTACCCAACCACAGTCGAAGAGTTAAGTTTTCCCCTTTCTTTAATTTTCACCGATTTTAAGTCGGGCTAAATTTAATATACATTTTTTCAATTGATACATTCCACAAAAAAAACCCCAAAACATGTACTATACGAAATAAATTATTTAAAATGAACATTTGAAAAAAATAAGTTGGAATAAAAATGTGTTCTTTGAAAATCAGGGCATACAAGTCATTACAGAATTTTAAAAATTTTTTATAAAATTAAAGCAAGAAATACATTAAGTATGTCTTCAGACTAATAGGGCTCAGATCTACGTAGATCAACTAACCACATTAATTTAATTTAATTCTTTTTTACTTTCTTTCTTTGTTTTTTTCTCTCTCTTATTTCTTTTTTCTTTCTTTGTTATGAGCAATATCAGCGAACTAAAAGAATTTTGGTCAAGATTTTGAGACACGGAGTCAAATATTGGATCCTGTTGAAGTCACGAATGAAAACGACGCACTACGAACTATTTTTGTTGCTTGAAATAGATACACTTGTTGACTTACTCGGACTGAGCCTGTAAGCCCTACCTCCGGAGTGGCCACTTTATATATATATATATATATATATATATATATATATATATATATATATATATATATATATATTATATTAATATATATAATAAAAAGGTTCTAAACACTAATATTCCATAGTCATAATTTATTCCATTGGAATCGTAAATACGATCCAATTTATCAGACCTACAAATTCAAAAGAAAACAGAAAATATATATGTATGTGTATGCATGTATGTATATATATTTATATATTTTGCATATGTATGTGTATATTTACCACTAATATTATCTATCTATCTATCTATCTATCTATCTATATATATATATATATTTATAGCACGTAAGTTAATTTAATGCATTGATATATGTATAACCCATACCACGGTGTTTCCAAATAGCCGTTTTAAAATGTTATGAATATTAATTGAGAGATTCTTAATGTTTTAAAAGGACTGGTTGAAAACACCATTTCACATCCATCTATGAAAATTCCCCACAGCACTAATGGAGGGTTAAAATAACGAGACAAATAGCATCTGTGATATGATAAGAAAGAACTGAATAAATCTGTATGTATTTACTATTAGACTAATGCGATAATTATCATTAGACGCCGAGGAGCCGTGTTCATCAAACCCTATTTTCCTCGGAGACAATGTCTTTGCAGCGAAGATCGAAACTCCCAAGAGAACCGGTCTATAAAACGAACTTGATAACCATTCCTATGTTACGCTGGCAGGCAGATTGAAGAATTATCTACACACAAAGTAAAGGCAAAATAAAAGACATCATAAAGTAGAAAGATAAAAATGGATTTGCAAGATTAGGGATCGGACGAAAGAATAATGAAATAACGAAACAGAATAAAGCAGCTGCCTATTCGATGGAAAATAAGCTTGTTTGTGGAGTTGGAATTATTTGAAAAGGAAAAGAAAATTGAATAAATAAAATGGCTTTCCAGATTCTGTTGACGGTAGATTGCATGACTGCATTTTTCACGCAAGTATTTTGATAAGGATTTTAGAATAATCACAATAAAAATATTTAAATTAACAGGGATTTGTATTGAAACCAAGGTCAAAATGAAAATCTTTTCAATCGAAATTCACGAGAATCATACGTGCTCATCTCTCTCTCATTCTTTATATATATATATATATATATATATATATATATATATATATATATATATATATATATATATATATATATATATATATATATATATATATTACACACATATATATATATATATATATATTAAGGGAAGCAAATATTCGTACATATACACATTTATAATTTATTCTATTTCGAGCTAATGGATAAACATACTTTTCATATATTTAGATGTACACAGATACATTATAACTAAATTTGTATAGAAAGTATCATACGTGCTCATCTCTCTCTTTCTCTTTCTCTCTCTCTCTCTCTCTCTCTCTTTATATATATATATATATTGGCGGGTAACAAATATTTATACGCATAGAAACTTTTTATTGTATTTCCAGCTAATGAATAAACACAGTTTTCATATATTTACTGTACACAGATGCATAATAACTAAATATGCATAGAAAATAGAAAAAATTGATTTAATATAAATAAATCCGATTTATCCATTTTAATGGGTGAAAAAAGTATTCGCACAATGCAAATTTCAGATTTCAAAACTTTGAAATTAATTTAGTACTCTAGATTATTCAAGTGGAATATTCTAGAATGTTCCAATAATGTTATCAATAGTTATTTTTAGCCTAAAAGAACATTCCGTAATTGTTATTCGTGCAAGTAGGTTATCATCATGGCAAGATATAAAGAATTGACAAATTCGCAAAAAGAACTGAGTGTTAAGGCCTGGAAGGAAGGTAAAAGTTACTGGAAAATCTGAGACAACCTGAATATTCCATTTCCTATAAATAGCTCATTCTCAGCAGGGTAGAAAAACGCAAAATTGTTGAAAACCAAAGAAAAACAAGAGTTTTTTCAAGGTACGCCAGCTTAAACCCTCGCTCACGATGACTTGTGACTTCGTTCTAGCACAACCTCCCATGGGTTCTGTCTACCTAATTTCACTCACTAGGCTTGAGTCAACCTGTGGTAAGGTTTTCAAAGGTGCCGCCAGCTGGGATCGCCTCATCCAGACAGATGATATCAGAAAGTCTCCTTTCTGACAAATCGACCATGGTGAGATTCGAACCCGGTTCTCATGGTCAGAAAACCATTCGATCACCATATACCGCTAATGTAAAACAATTTGGGCTCTGAAGCGGGAGGTAAAAATAAAGGCATTAAAGGATATTTTAATGGCAATGTTCTCATAAGACTTCGTCCTTGGTGTCTCGATTGGCAACTAGGTCTCATTATTTTAGGGTTGAGCAACTCTGTTCTAATAATGTCTTTTCTCGCGTTACTTCCCTGTGGAACTCCATTCGGATTTCTTTCTTCCTTGCTGGCTACAGACTACAAAGCAATAAATGCAACACCAATAGCTATATTGTGTCTTCCTGAATGCTGTTCTTTTATTGTCCTTTCTCCTCACTAAAATTTTCTCATTCTCTTTCGCTCCCAGTAACCACTTGCGTCTTAGAGACTATATCACCTTGCCTGGAGTGAAATCAAAAAAAAAAAAAGAAAGAAAGAAAAATCGCTTTGGACAAAAATGAAAGATAAAAAGGTGAATGGTGAAAAAGAAAACAATGATAAAATCTATCTACTGCATGACGATTTTCTAAGCGTAGCTTAGATCTGACACAAGGCTGAATGTATGGGTTACCCAGTGAGGGCCGAACTCACTATTTAGTCGTAACTGATATAACGAAACCAGATTGCCAACTATGTCGATCTGCTCAAAATATAATGATTTTTCTAAGCGAAATTTGGATGCAGAACTAAGCCGAAAGTATGGGGCACCCAGTGAGGATCGAACTCACTACTCCGTAGTAACTGATATAGCGAGACAAGCTTGCTAACTATTAGATCACTTCGGAGTACCCAAACTACTGTATGTATGTTTAATTTTCAAGGAAGACATAGACATGCAAACAAATGCACAATTGTTCAACGATCATTCTATCACAGAATATATAAAAAGATGAAGAAAAAAAAAAGCTTAAAAGATGACAAAAAATGCATAAAACCTTAATAAAACTCGACGAGGGAAAAGGTAAACATTTCCTCTCCAAATATAGAAATGGAGCAAGGGCGGAAAGTCAGCAGGAAAAAGAGGTTTGTGTACTTAGCTATATTTTATTTAATATTACTGACAAAGGTTTTTCTTCTAGTAAGGATCCGATTATGTTATTATAGGGAAGCCGTAACACAATTCGTGAAGTAAATATTCCATGAAAATATCCTACATTTTTAGTGCTATGCATATATATATATATATATATATATATATATATATATATATATATATATATATGTATATATATATATATATATATTCATATATATATATATATATATATATATATATATACACAAATAACACACACACGCACATATATTTTTATGAAGTATTTACTTCACGAATATATATATATATATATATATATATATATATATATATATATATATATAATTTGTGAGTGTGTGTAGTTTGAGTTTTTAATAGTTTCTATATAGGATATAGAGAGTATCAAAATGAAAGCAAATTTATTGAGGAACGAGCATATTTACTCAGTGTAATGTTAAACGTTATGAATACAAAAGCTATAAGTCCGGGATTTTAACAAAATGAACACTAAACTTGCTATATTTCGACATTTTACATTGCTTCAATAAAAAAAAAAGACAAACAAAAAACAAACAGGATTGATACTGATCCGTACATTACACACAATTTCGGCAAGTCACTATATGAGTTATCACCAGACATGTAAAAAGTATTCAACACACAAAAAAAAACAACTTAAAACACCAGTTTCTGTAGGATTATCGAAGTTAAGCAGCGTCGTGCCTTATCAGTACCTAGATGGGTAACACTTTTGTTGGTTGGTTGATTTAATTTCGCGATACATCAAATTCCATGGGCCATGTAATGCCGGAATCGAAATATTTTACACATAATTTCATACTTTCAAATTTAAGCTACGCTTTTCAGATATATAGTTTGTAAATCATAAAATGTACTTGTAGTTTGGTGTTAATGACTCGTGGGAAGTAGTATGCACTCAACTACATCATGGGTAATAGTCGTAGCTATTTATAGTCTTCGTGACTTCTTATGTAAATGAGTTATTTAATCTCCCTTTGCCGTATCGGTTTTAGCCCCATATTTTTGCAGCAGTTTTTTTTTTTTGTGTATATATGTTTACTAGTGAGCTAGCCCAAATGACTTGACTCACTTTATAGTCTACCAATAGAAGGTTAACCAATCAGAAGACGTAGAATATTCAATCCGTCGTGTATAAAGGCGGCCATTTTGTTAACCCTACCCGAATGTCCATTCCAGTTTGTCAGGCGAAGAGAAACAGAAGGACGAACTACGCTCTGCTACTTTTACCAAAATATCCACTGCTAACCTGAACTACGCTTCCCTACTGTTTTCGAAATATTCACTGCTAACCTCTGGATTCTATGCTCAAAGACGACCGTCATCATGATCAACAATTTTTCTTGGTACTTCTGGTAGCTTTTGTTTTCTCACTCTCTTCTTCCTAAAAATATTGTCGAGAAATAGGAGATCGTTATCTTTTTTCACAGGAGTGATCCTCAAACGATTGTTCATCTTCAGGGGCTATATTGTTCTCGATTTCACTGTTATATTTGTCTTAGTTTCACCCGACACTTTCGATTTCATTGCTTTCAGTCTCACTGTACATTTTTTCATGGCTATCATGTTCCAATCTAACTTGATCTTCATGCGCTAATATCCCAGTTCCATTCTTTTCTATTATCAAAGTATTCTGCCCACTTTGTCTTACGAAACTTGCCTCTTGTAGATTAGATTCACTATTCTTTTAATATCACAGGCTGTTCGTTGGTGGTATAAAACATGGTCAATTGAGTTCTAATTTGTCTACCCATGAGGGCGGGCGGTTTTTTCGAACTTCCAGTATGTTGTATTGTCCTTTAGTTTAGCAAAAAATATACGTGGAAATGTTTTCTTTCCTTTGTTTAAATATCTTCAACCCGTTTTTTTTTTTATACTTTGAACCAGCCTTTCTGCTAATCCATTTGATTGCGGATGGTACGGTGTTGTTTTATATATTCTGCATCCAATTTTGTTCAACCATTGGCATAGTCCCTCATCACAGAACTCTGGGGCGTTGTCAAATGCTAGCTTTTTAGGAAATCCATTTTTTGAAAATATGATCCTTGACCCTTGTTTCACGATCGAGCTTCTTTTGTTGGAAACATGAATTACTTCTGATCGGACTGAAAACGAATCTACCAGTATTAGTAATGATCCCACTCCATTAACATGGGCATGATCCATATGTACTCTTTCCTAAGGTTGGAACTCTTTTGGCCGTGTATGTGTTTTTGTCTGTCTAAATTTTCTTCAGGCATTGCACATTTTATATCTGTTTATGTATTCTTCTTCATCTGTAGAATAGCCTGGCCACCGTGTCTGTCGCCTTAATCTGCTTTGCGTAGACGTTATTCCGTAATGAACTTCGTCATGTATACTCTTTATAACTTTGTTCCTTTGCATTGCAGGCGGAACCACTACGTCTCCATTACAAATTACACGATTTTCTATGGTTAACTTGTGTTTAATTTCTTTAAAACGCCTTTCTGCCCGTGAGCAATTATTCCACTTATTTTTTTATCCTGAACAATATACTGTTCAATATAGGATCTTGTTTCGTATCCTCAGCTAATTACTCTATCGACAGAATATCAGTTTCGACCCAGTGTAAGAAAATATCTTCCAATATTTTCCTCCTCTTTCTCACTTTCATGAACCACAATCTCGACAAAACGTCTACACGCGGAAAGTTTTTGCCTTTAACGTACTGAATATTAAAGTCAAACGCCATTAACATTAAGGCCCGTCTTAGAATTTTAGAAGACGTTACCTTAGCAAGTTCCCTCCTATGATTAAATATGAATTCTAAATGTCTATGGTCGGACCTTAGTCGAAATTTCTTTCAAAAAATTGACGAGCTTTATTTGTCGTCCATATTATGGCAAACACTTCTTTCTCAGCACTTCTTTCTCAATATTTGAATAGTTCAATTCGGCTTTTGACAATTTTCTCGAAATATACGTAAGATGAACATCTTGAGCTAATATTCCCAAAATTGAATGTTCACTTGTGTTTGTTGTTACTACTAATCCCTTTCTAGGGCCGAATATTTTTACTATTGGCTTCTTTGCCAGAACAGTTTTAAATTTTCAAATCCCACTTGTTGTTTTTATGTTCAAATCAATATCACATTCTTTATTTTTTTCTTAAAGCAGCAAAAGGTTTTGTCAATTCGGAATATCGCTCTAGATTTCGTCTGTAGAAATTTACAAGTCCTAAGAAAGATTCCAATTCTTTTTTGTCTTTAGGTACTCCGACTTTTTATATTTTGTCAATTAATGATTGGTCTCGTGATATGCCTTCGTTAGGTATGGAATATCCCAAAAAATGATATTTTTTTAGTGTTGTACACACATTTTTTTCGTTAATTGTTAATCCAGCATGTTAAAATTATTCAAAACCAAACAGGTCCATTCACTTTTGAGAAATATTCATGATCTCAACTCTCTCTTCATTTATAGTTTTTTTTTCTTGGGTGCTATGTTTTTAACTACTATCAGTTGAATTATATCGTCAAACGTCATTTCTTCCAACTGTCTTGGGTGTGCAATTGCTGATGCTTTTATAATGGCCTCACACCAGCAGCTGCCAAGAAAAGATCAGTTATTTGGTTTCTGCCGCAACTGATTTCAAAACCCCTTTTTTTTGTTCTAGTATTATTTGTTAGCATCCCAAGCCACACTTATGCGTGCTCATAATTATCCAATGATAATTATTCGCTCGGTTCTTTAGATACCGGCCACGCCATTGTAATGTTGTATTATTGAATCACAGGAACTAGTATGCACTCAACTGCCTCATGGGCAATAGCCGTAGATATTTATAGTCTTTGTGTCTTCCTATGTAAATGAGTCTCCTCAGTAATGTTGAAAACTTTTTTTATTAAAAATGTATTGTTAGTCATTTTACTATAAATATACATTGCTGATTATTTGGCTATAAAAATGTACTTTTGATTTGGTGTCGGAGTCACTATTTTCTTATAGCTGGATCCCGAACAGGTGCTGATTGGAAATACCAGGTGATGTGAGCTTGAATACGTGGGCAGTATAATGAATAATGGCTTGGAGTGGTTAACCGGAGAGACGGGTTACTTTACCCTACAAAAAAAAAAAAACAAAAAAACTTTGGGTTCATTATAATCACTTACGCACAAATACTCTTGAGAAAGGTATGAATATACCTCTTCTCCCCCAGTTATGGGTTAATAAGTAACACTTGTTTTATTAAAACCCTTATTATCCCCCAAAATAATAATAAAAAAAATGAAATGCTTACAAAATATTTAGACATCGTCATTAAATAAGTCATGGCAGTCGATTTGCCGGTGAACAAATGCAACAGACCAATCAATCGCCCAAAAGGGTAAACCCTATTCAGCAGAATTGAACGAAGGATTGTTGTTTAAATATAAAGGGTGATTCATTAAAACGGATTATATATAAGGGTGTTTCATTAAGACGGATGGAAGTCAGCAACAAATAAATCAGTTTTATTAGTGAAAATTTATTAATTTCTCTATTGGATCATGTGAGTTAAGTCATGGCAATTATGTGTGAAAAATAATATCGCCTAAATATCCGCCAAATCTGAAAAAAAAAGAAAAAATCATTAGGCGATTAAAATCGGTCCAAGTTATTGGAACACACTTTACTAGACTTAAGGATGATAATGGCATTTTGAAATATAGCATATATATATATATATATATATATATATATATATATATATATATATATATATATAATGTGTATTTTTAGAAGAATGGAAAACAAAGCAATTTGTTTAAATTCACATCACAACTCCAAAAAGTTAGCGCTTTCTCTCTTCTTTTTAATATATATATATATATATATATATATATATATATATATATATATATAATAGAAAATAATAGTTAGATTAAACTACAGCAATCCACCCCAAAAGTGAATAAATAGCTTTAATTATCTTCAAAAACCAAAACAAAACTATTAAATAAGCGATACACACAAATTTTTACTAGGTTAATAAAGCACCGATTAAAAAAATAAATATATAAGATAGAAAATAAAAATAAAAATAAGAATAAAAAATAAAAATAAATAAAAACAAGCAAAATAATCTAACCAAAATAAATAAATAACTTCCTGCCAAATAACCGCCAAAATAGACTACCCACAATTCACCATTGTCCCGTATATATAAATAGCCGAGAAAATAAAACAACACTCGTAAACTTACGATTGCGTCTAGCATGAAACAGCCTGTCGCCTCTAAATGTTGACTTCAATGATCAATTATATATATATATATATATATATATATATATATATATATATATAATATATGTCTCTGAGTACATTCAAACCCTCAGTCATAAATAATTACCAAATTTAACAAAGATGTGTACACAATAGTGCTTAGATGTGGTTAGACAGAGCTGAGAAATATATATTAATAAATACATATACCTACTTTTTGTGTGACTTAAGTTTTGTTGGTTACCCAACTCGTCGGGCACAAGATATAGCTTATTGTTCCTAGACTTGTGCCCAACGAGTTGGGTAATAATGAAACTTAAGTCGCACACCAGATTTATATATATATATACATATATATATATATATATATATATATATAAATTTGAAAATACTGATAAACAGAACGTGTCAATATATATATTTTCAAATTTTTCTGTTTTGTGCTATCGGTAAATTGTCTTTGTTTACATTAGGATACGAAACAGAGTAGATATATTTATATTTCGAGAATCAGGAAGATATGTGTTCAAAAGTACGATTCGAGGTTTATTTGATCAGGAGGTCCTACGTGGCCGAGAGGTCAAGGCAAGTCAGAACCTAAAAAAGAAAAAGGCTATAATTCATATTAAAAATTAATCGGGATTTGGCTATATATATATATATATATATATATATATATATATATATATATATATATGGAAATATATGTTGATTTAATTTTTACACTGGAAAATGTCTCCGTCCACAAGAGGGAAGATATACCTATGGTGTTTTCGGCGAATTGCGTTAATAACTTTCACTTCGTTTCCTACTCGCTACTTGCCGATATATGTTATACTGTAGAGAGAATAATGAAGAAAATGTCTGTAACGAAATTGTATTCCCAAATGATCATTCGAAGACAAAACAAACACAATAGCTCTTAGAAAAAGCAACAACACAGATACAAATAAGAAGCAAGAAAACTAACTTCGATAATCGACTCCATCTTCAATTATTATGACCTTCTTGACGATCTTCACACATTTGCGTTGAACTGCGAATTCTCTCGTGGAGAAGACTACAACTTCTATATCGCATGAACTTGGTTGAAAACACCCGTCTTCCAAGAAAAATCAAGTATCAACCCTGATACTAATTAGGAACCCCTTGAGTCATACTGACATATTTAGCCCTTTTACCCCCCACCACATCAATCACTCTCCACCAAGAATTCTTACAGCCTCGCTTGAAACACGAACAAAGCCATTTTTGCATCCTTGATTGGACACAATTAATACACAGACCTTTTTTGACTTCCGATGAGATTGTACGCGAACCAGTCATGGGAGACATAATCCGGGCAAAGGTATGATGACACGTCCGAAAAGATAAAATGTGCTTCCGGTCTGTCATAATCAACATCTAATGAACTTTTCTTTCAATCTATTTCCTAGTCTACCGGTTTGTTTTTAGAAAAAAATGTGCTGAAGTACATTAAAGAGACGGCCATTTTTTTTTATTCAGCCTCGCCTGAATCAACTCGCTGTTCTGGTATATAATTTAAACTTACATCAAACAATCGACAGCTCTTTCATATTTACATCGTCTCATCACAAACTCATGATCACTTTTGGAATCAAAATAATGAAAAGTAAAACGATATTGATATAAAAATGGATTAAGATATAAACGATGCTTTATGTTAAATATTCAAAACTAATCATCTGTGGCAAGGGATAAAAGACTCATCAAGAAATTGAGTGACTGCTATAAAGCCATTCCTTTGAAATCTTGGAAGGTTTGGTTATCCGGACAGACTTTGAGAGGTAGGATCGATAACTTTTCAGCCTCTACTTGAGACCAATATAGTATACGGCAGTATATGTTAAGAAAGAACGCATTTATACATTTCTAAGATTACATATTAAGATGATAATCTAAGATTATAATCTCCGGGTATGGAGATTGCGTTCTAGCATGAAACGGAATATCGCCACTCAACGTCTAAGCCTCTATCTCGGATGTTGAGAACTTTTATCCTAAAAATATAGCCTACCTTAAATCTATATATATCATTTAAACACCCCCATATATATATTAGGTTGGTGCAAAATAATGACGTAATAATGTCGTTTTTTGATGTATTTTTTAATGTCAAAACGACATTTTATAACTTTATTATTTTTGCACCAATATATTTTATATATATATATATATATATATATATATATAAGGTTGGTATAAAAATAATGACGTAACTATAAGGCAGATGCAAAAATTGAGTCACTGTTTGAGTCACTGGGTCACTGGGTGTGTTTCTAAAATAAATACGCTAAAAAATTCCCTTTCATCCCTACCGTGCGCCGACGGCTTAATTGTTAGAATCTCCGACTGGCACCAATTCAGTTGGGTCTCGATCCTAGCTAGAGGCAACCGGATGTCTAGCCACACTGATGAGCTGCGAAACAGTCTGTCTGTGGATAACGTTATATATATGGTTTGACCAAAGCCTTGTGAGTGAAATTAGGTAGACGATAGCCTTGGGGGCTGTCGATAGCTGCATTTTTAGATCAGCTGCCAATTTGTTCTTATCGAACTGATCATATTTACTATCAAGAGAGTATACAGTTGTTTCAGAATCACGAATTTAGAACTGATGCTATCAGGAAGCTCATTTATATGAAATTCAAAACAACGTAAATCCAAGGGTAGAGCCATTGGGGACCCTTCCGTTAATGGAAAAAGATCCGGAAGAGTGGCTGTTCAGCACAGCTTTCATTTCGAGTTTTGATAAGGACTAAATCAGTTTAAATATCCGTCCAGAAAAAAAAAAAACCCAAAAAACATGACCTTTCAACTAGTAAAGATGACCGCAATTCCTTGTCAAATGCTTAAAATAAATGATATACATTAAACATGTCACGTGGAACTAGAACAATCTACCCCAAGTGCGAAATAAAGGGTTCAGTTCGACATTCCAACCACCTGAAGAAGGTCGGAGCGTAGAACGGCCGAAACGTTGAATAAATACGGCGACGAAGATGAGGACAATAGTATGAATAATTAAATTGGGTAATGTAATAACTCATCTCAGAAATATATAGACAGGTAAAATATATATATATATATATATATATATATATATATATATATGAAATTTGTATATATATATATATATTATTTATATATTATATGTGCGGTACTTATTGGAAAGTGCTCAATATCAGGGATGGAGCTAACATATTTAGTTGGATTGATGTGAGTTTGTGACCATGGGTTTCACGCTATTTGCGATCGTCAGAGAAAGAGTTAGTCATAATAATTCTTATAAGGGTGCGACATATTCAAAATTACGTGATAAAGAATATTATACCTTTCATTTATACGACCCTATTAAGAGCTGATTTGGAAATAGGGATGGTCAAGTGGCAGTAATTAAGGAACGAAAGTGATATTTCAAGTCAAAAGTACTGACAGATTCAAGAACAAGCTACTAATTTTGTCATATTTTATGTACGCATATAGCGTAAATCCATGACGCTCCTTCAGACCACCGTCAAAAAAATCAATCTTGGAAATTTCATTTCGTTGGTTACTGTTGTTGGTCTGTCTTACTTTATTTGATAGAAGCATTGAACACATGGCTTATTGTTTAAATAGGTAGCTGTCTTTATTTTTTATTTTTTTAATATTTCCTTCCTTTCTTTAGTACTTTTTTGTTCTTGGCTTAATTTACTTTTCCTGTTTTTTTTTATTTGACAGGCTTAATATTTTAGAAGCGTATTATGAAGTGATACCGATAGTTTTTGTCGTTTTACGCACAAGTATATATATATATATATATATATATATATATATATATATATATATATATATATATATATGATCTTTTAAGATTAGATCGTCTATTGCGTGTGTATGTCACCACAAAATGTATCCTTTCCGGTTACATCTTTAATGTATTAGACATCCGACAACATTCATATTTCTCTCACTTAAAACGTCTTTGACTCACCTCTCTAAAACTTCTCTCTGTTAAGTTTTAATCTCCCACCTTCTCTCGTCCGTTACCCCTCTCTTTACCACTAACATTCGTCCCACACTCTCATACTTACACTCTCTCGAAATTCTATTTTTTTTATTTCCGGAGTTGTTTTTTTCTGTTTTCTTTTTGAATTTGTAGGTCTGATGAATTGGATCGTATTTATGATTCCAATGGAATAAATTATGACCATGGAATATTAGTGTTTAAGCCTTTTTAATATATATATATATATATATATATATATATATATATATATATATATATATATGTATGTATGTATATATATATATATATATATATATATATATATATATATATATATATATATATATATATATATATATAATAAAACCAAATAACACACACACTTAATAGAGATGCGTCCCTTTTCTAGGAACCCAAAAACGGTCAAAATGACAAAAGGAATTCAGAGCAGCATGAATCCATCCAGCTCTTATCTTAAATAACAACTTAAAAGAGACTGTTTGACCAACAAAAGGACTGACCAAAAGGGAACTCGTTCTCCGCGTGAGATTTACATGTTGTCATATAACCGGAAAAATAATAAGAGAATTATAATCTTTTATCGAAAAGTATTTATAGTAATTAAAGCGTCCCATACCAGCGGTTTCGGAAATTAGGAGGTAACCCGACTAATATCACCTTGAAAGTGATGTATTATTTTTATTATTTCATAAAAAAAAAAAAAAAAAAAAAAAAAACAGCCACCATCGATAACTTTCTTCTGTATATGGATGTCTGTATTAAAATGTCTTTGAACTTTTTAAGTTCGTGATTGCGACATGAAGCTAAAAAGGTATTCCGCTGTCATAGTATGCAATTCCACATTTATTTAAATCTCCATGAGTGTTAATAACATAAGCGCTAATCTGATTATCTCTGGAATTTCTAGATTCTTACCTTGAAGACGACTAACGATTGTCGAAATATCCGAATCAGAATACAATGTCGCCAAGCTTATCTCCTAGTTTCCACATGAAAGTCACGATTTATTTGTCACGGGGAGGAATTTACCAAAAAACTTAACAGATATTGCCTTTTCTGAGAACATGTTTAAAGGGATGATTCCTATATATATATATATATATATATATATATATATATATATATATATATATATATATATCTTTAAATGGATAACTTTAGATTTGGACGTAGTCTCATTGTGTGGATTCGTTAGTGTTACTGTACTGTCTTGGCTTGTTTAGAGGCGTTGAGCACTTTAGATTGTTGCTTTTCTTTCAATGAATCCTTTCCTATCTTTAGTCCTTTTTTTTATCTTGGTTTATTTTATATTTCGTGTTTTTCCTTTGGCAGGATTAGTAATTTAGGGCCGTATTATGAAGTGATAACAGTAGTTTATTTTTTTTACACACACACACACATGCACATGCACAAAATATATATATATATATATATATATATATATATATAAATATATATATATATGAATACATAAAAAAGAATTAATGAGTTTTTTTACACATACACACAGACAAGTATATATATATATATATATATATATATATATATATATATATATATAAATATATATATATATATATGTGTGTGTGTGTGTGTGTGTGTGTGTGCGCGCGCTGTGTGTGTGTGTGTACATTAAAATAACTAATGGATTTATTTTTAATCTTTTAATTTTTTTATTTAATCGTTATTACACTGGAAACTTTGTATAAAGTGGAGCGTCTATTTCAAATATGAAATGTCAACTATAATAATGTTTGAAGTAATATATATATATTATGCGTGCACGTGCGTGTGTGTGTATGTGTGTGTGTGTGTTTAATGCGTCTGTGAGAGTATTATAAATGAAGTAAGATAAAATGAATTATGACAGCAATACAATGTAAACAATAAAATAAAGCCGACGGGACTGCGAATGACGAACGCGAAGATGGAGATAATTATTTAATAAGACGTAGTGTCTCAAATAGAAAGTTTAAAAGACATACGAGTACACATGGCAATCCGCTCATGGAATCTAATCGGAATCCAATAAATATTTAACATCTTTACCCTGATGCAGTAGCATCGTATTTAGTGCATTCGATTCCAGGCGAGAAGAGCAGAACTTCTATGTTTAGTATCGTTAAATTGATAAGAGAATAAGATAATTCAGAAAAAAAAAATTAAAAAATCTACACTGCTGTGTTATTAACTGTTGACGACAAAACTTGTTAACCTGTTTAAAATTAGATTTTATTTTTCACAAGGATGACGAATATTTCTCCATAGCAACTTCAGATAAGTAAGTAGCTTCAATCGCTGTGTAGATGACAAGATGTCTGCCAAGAAATGAAACCGAAATTTTGATATAGTCCTTTTTTTTTAACTGGTTTTAAAGAGACTTTTTCACGGGTACTAATTTACTACGAATCTTATTCTATCTTCTTAGTATTGCGTTTTAGAAATGTGGATATTTTTAAAAAAAGCTCAATATTTACAAGCTAATTAGTATTAATCCCTTACAATCCCTTATAATTAAGTAAATAGATAACTTATAGATTACCCGGATTCCGATTATATGCAAGCGTATAACAAAAATTAATGGCCTCCCTTCTCATCCCCTATCAGTACCTTTTTAACAGGAGGTGTAAAAAACGATGAAAAGTATTGGAAAATGTTTACAGCAAAGGTAAGTGATGCGCTATCAAAAGCGTTCGTTTTAAAAAAGCACACACATTTCAAAATGCCTTTGAATTTTAATGTAATGTTTACATTTTAATGCTAAAATGCATTCTATGCACACAGCAATTGAACACACATTGGCATCAAACACCGGGTCTTTAACAAGCATTGAAAAACGATCAAACATGGCTGAAAGTAGTGTATGTATATATATATATATATATATATATATATATATATATATATATATATAATTATTCGAAAATTATAACATAAACATGTTATAAAATCATTACAAAAATAGCCATTTTGTTTCAACATTATTCCGTATACACTAATCCTATACTTATATATATATATATATATATATATATATATATATATATATATATATGTATGTATATACATTAAGAATTGGACAAAGTCTGACAATTTATTAAAGACATTTTTTATGTCTAACATTCTTTTTATAGATACAAGTATTTAAGTAAATAATATTAATAGGCCGGTAAATGTTATTTAATACTGTTTATTATAAAGCATTTACTTAAATACTTGTATCTATAAAAAGAATGTTAAACATAAAAATGTCTTTAATATATATATATATATATATATATATATATATATATGTACTGAGTATAACAGCCAAATTTTCCAAATCATGTTACAGCAGAATGTTTAATATCTTAAGAAAATGGTAAACTAATTGAGTTTCTATTTTACAGGTTTTCAGGTAATACGTTTAGCTACCTTGATACCATTTGTCGTAAGAATCACTGAAAAACTCTTTGAGTTATTCAGCTAGAAAGGGAACAGTTTAAAATCGTTTTGTGTCAGACCCACTCTCTTCCCAAATGAGCAATGTTGAGAGGAAAAAATCATTCAGGCCTTCACTAATGTTACCAACATTTATACTCTGACTTCGATTTTCAAATTCCATTCACGAACTATCAATGAATAAGTTTACAAAAGAGGTTACAGTAGAGAGGAACACTGGATGAGAAGATCACAACTGGAAGAGGGATAATCATTTTAACTTAGAGCTGAAGAGATCAATTAGAAAAGATCCAACTCAATCCATAAGTCTTTGGGCACATGAGATCAGAGTTTCACCTATCACATTCCGAAGAGCAATGAAAAAAAAATACTTGAAAATGAAGTCGTACTTGAAACCGGTCAGGCAACTTATTATTTCAGGGCTATTTTAGACGGTTAGAGAGGGCGAACATCATCTTGAATAATTTTGTAAATGATCCTGGAATAATATATATATATATATATATATATATATATATATATATATATATATATATATATGTGTGTGTGTGTGTGTGTGTGTGAATATGTCATTTTCGTTTATGATCGAATTCATCAAGATTCTTTTGTTAAACTTCGAGAGTAATTATACATTCTTATTATTCAAAGTAGAGCCCAGTAGTGTTATAAAATCCTCGGAGAATTCCAGTAAGATATCTTTAATCATATCTATGATATAACGGTTCATAGCTTAATCTAACAAGTTTACAATTTTGCTGGTCCAAGTTTTTACCCGACATAAAAAGGATTTGTTTGAAACTTTTTAATTATTATCATATGATAATTGTGTTTGTCCCACCCCCCTTGTTAGTTCCTTAGTTCGCATGACCATTACGTCCTGCCAATGCCTCATAAATAATCGACTATTCCGATTTGATTGTTTGGAAAGACTAAAAGACATAATTGAGACGCCACCTAGTTTCAGTGAAAAAGAAAGAAAGAAAAAAAAGGTTTAACGTTTCCAGATAATATCTCCTAAATAATTTTGTTCGCGGGAGAAGACAAAACAAAAGACAAAGACATATCGAAGACGCTACTTGGTTTCACTGACACAATGAAACAATAATGGAAACGAGGATTTGGTTAGAAAGAAAGAAAGAAATAAGTGGAGAAATAGTTGTTTAACGTCTCCTGCCAATACCTCATGAACAATGGACTATTTCCTTTTGATCGAGTAGAAAGAGGAGAAAATACAATACTTGATTTCAGCAAGATGAAGAAAGAAAGAAAGACGGGAACGCAGAAGTTTCAGTGAAATGTTGTCCATTTAAAAATCTTTTCAGTTGTACCGGCTTCTTAAAATATCAGGTCATCCCATAAGCTCTGTCCGAATTTTAACTTTTTGTTAAAATAATCAAAATTTAAAGAGTATTTTATAATGTCTAATGGAGCTGAACATTATTTTTATGTTTAAATGCATTTAAAATGATCAAATTTTATTTCAGAGAACAATAAAATTAAATTTTGTTTGATTAAAACCCTGCTAACATGGAAGTACCCAAGAATCATTTGTGGCACATAATGTTTTATGAGTTCAAGAAAGGAAACACAGCAGCCGAAGCGGCTAGAAACATTCACTCAATTTATGGAGAGGAATGTGTGGATGAAAGAACTTGCAGAAGATGGTTTGCAAAATTCAAAGGTGGAGATTTCACCCTTGAAGATGAAGATCGAACCGGACGTCCAGTTGAGTTTGATGAAAAGCTTCTTGAAGCAGCCCTTGAAGAAAATCCTGCTTTATCAGTTGAGGAATTGGCAGTGGTTCTCAGTTCAAACCATACAACTGTTCATCGTCATCTTCAGCAACTTGGAAAAGTTCCTAAACTTGGAAAATGGGTGCCTCATGAATTGTCTGAAAACAACCTCAAATCCCGAGTTGACATCTGCTTTTCTCTCCATTCTCGCCAACTTGTTTCACCTTTTTTGGATAGACTTGTGACTGGCGACGAAAAATCGATCTTTTATCGAAATGTTAAGCGTCGTAGACAGTGGCTTGGTAAAGGGTAAGGATCCCAGAAGCCGAGAAGGGAACTTCATGGGCAAAAGGTTCTTCTTTCAGTCTGGTGGGATTGCCAAGGAATAATCCACTTTGAATTCTTACCACCTAATGCAACAATTAATGCTAAAATATACTGTCAGCAATTAGAGCGTTTGAACCAAGCTTTGAGGAAAAAAGACCTACTCTAGGGAATCGAAAAGAGGTGATGTTTCAGCAGGACAATGCGCGACCCCACACAGCAAGAATCACGTCACAAAAGATCGAAGAACTTGGTTGCAAGAAAATTCTTCCGATCTTGCTCCTTCAGACTACCATTTGTTTCGTAGCTTACAGAATAATTTGGAAGAAACAGCTTTTATAACACAGGAAGAGATTAAAACTGACATTTGTGAGTTCTTCGAATCAAAGTCAAAAGAATTTTACAGTAATGGAATTAGTAAGCTTGTTAATAGATAGAAGGAAGTCATAGATAATCAGGGAAAATACATTGTTAATTGAAGCTGTAATTAAATGTAACATTTAGTCACTTGTTTTCTTTATTCAAAATTCGGACAGATCTTATGGGATGACCTGATAGTTCATATTTAATTAAATTTATCCAAATTGTTATTGCAATATTTTGTTAAAGTTGTTAAACTCAAACATTTGACGATGCGTTAGGGGGAATTTATACGGATATTGTATTGTCATAGAACTCGTCATCAGCCTCTTCAATCATTAACTGAAGAATTAAGATTCATTAGAAATTGTAAATGTTCACGGGTTAAAACTAGTTGTGTTATTGCTACTTGTATTCCATTTGCTTAGTGTTGCCTTTCAGCGGAGCATTTTAACTTTGATTAATTTATCGCTAGTTATGTCTATATCAAGTACGCAAGGAGGAATCGAACTCATTCTCTTCGCATTCCATTAGTAAGAAGTGAATTCCACTCGGACAGCTTCTTTCTAAGACCGTCTGCTTCGGGGAACAGACTGCCAGCTCGGTGTTTCCCCAGTATTTACAATCTTGACCGCTTCAAGTGTAGGGCTAACTATTATCTTTCCTCCGTGGCAAAATATTGGGTTGGTGCATAATTATCAGGCGTTATTTAAACAATATTCATTATGAAAAAAGAAACATAACAACTCAACAAAAAACATTTTAAATGATTATTCTGAAGCGAATGATTATCGACACGCTTTTTTATAATCTGAAGCTAAAATATTTTTTTATTAAAAAACGTAAACAAAACAGCAACTTTTATTAACAAATAATTAGCCTAGAAAAACGCCTGATAATTATGCACCCACCTAACAGTTTTAATACAACAGATTTCATTTCTATAACAATATAAGAATCGAGTTTTTTTAATCTTTCTTTACAGGTTTGTGCTGCATTTTAGTATTATCCACTGATATTTCATTTATTGTAAATATGTTGTGGTAGATTTCGATATGATGATTGATAGACTCACAACTGATGAATGACAAGGTAACCTACGAGTGAGTGTGATGTATGTTTGACCAATGTAGTAATGTATCTTTGTGTTTTTTATTTTTGTCATCGTTCCTTGTTTAACGAACGTAATAGAGATCGTTTGAACGTTTGTCATGACAATGACAACAGTGTAACGAATGTCTAGCTTTATGTCAGACGTACAGGATAGCCAAAATGTTTCGCATGATTGTTTTTATTTTATTGTACTATTGCTTTCTTGTATCGAACACAATGGAGAACAATTTGAACCATTTCGTCCGCAGTTATCATTGTTACGCTGTTGTTTCATTCGTAGTTATTCTTCTTCATTGTTCTACACAATAAAATCATTAGAAAAACCTACAATCGTTTTCAATATGAAGATCAGGCGAAACATTTTGTACACGTACATACGTGTGTGTGTTAAATTCAGACATGAATAAATCTATCTGCAAACTGAATATTAAACACAGAACGGACGAGAGGTAAAACCTTTTATGACAACGAGTTTTATTACTTTTGGAATTTCAATAATTTCATGAACTTGTGCTGTTTGTTAGTTTCATACAGCAGTACACAGGCTTCTATTGGGTGAACATTAGTATTAAAAAAACTAATTATTGTTGCTTTTTTTGCTGATACATTTTAACTATTATTTTTATTATTAGTTTTCATTGATTTTACTATTGTTGCTTTTTGACTGAATTATTTTAACTACAAGATAACCAGAAAAGTCCTTGGCTTGATTTATTTATTAGAAAAAAAAGGTATGCAGCAAATTTGACAAACCGTTATCCCTCAAAGTAATCCCTAATGGCTACAAGAACTTTTTACCAATGTGATCCAGTTGCACAGTACTCTAGCGGTAAAAGGTAGCCTGATTCTCTTTCATTCCCTGGACACCCACCTTCATTTGTGAAAGGTTTCCCACGAAGGTGTTTGAACGGTAAACTAAAGAGGTGGTAATCTGTACGTGCAATATCCGGGGACTTAGTTAAATGTCACAATGTCTCTGTTGAAACTTGACTAATGCATGGAATAATAATGCAACACAAAATGTACTTAGAACAAAATGTATTGAAACAAGAAAAGTGTACACAATATTTACATATAGTCTTTTGCATATTCCTGGTAAGACCGTTCCTGGAGAATGTGTTGACTGAGTCGCAGTCGGGCAGAGTCTCTGGTTGAATCTCTTGATTCCTCCCTCTCTTCCCGGTACCAACCATATATATATGGACGGTACTCCACCATGCAAATTAGGTGGATCGTACCACAACAGTCTTCCAACCAATTCGCCGTATCCCTGGCCACCTACGCCACATGAGGCCCGGCATTGTACTCGTGAGACAGTATACCATTGTATTTATCCAATCCTGGCTCCACCTTCTTCAGTTCCTGTTGCAATTCTTCCAACAGGTTCGCAATGATGGTTTGGCCCGGTTGCAGCAGCTCATAGTGCACTACTAATCGACTTGTCAACTAGATGCACAACATGATCTTGTATGGGTGGTCTTGTGGTTGTGGGGCACGAAGTCCCGTTGTGACATCCAATGTCTCGCGCGCTTGGGAGTGTCATACAGGGTCCACTTTTCGTCACTGGTGAGCACTCGATCAAATATGGGTAGGTCAATGTACCGAGTAAGCAATGAGAAAGAGTCACACGTTGTTGCTTGCTGGCTTCCGACAGTGTTTGGTGTAGGAATTTTCGCAAATTGTACAACTTCCCTATGTGGTGCAGGTGAAGTCTTCTGGAGACAATGCTTGACGATGCGTTCACTCACACCATTATCGCCAAGGGCTTGACGTATTCAGCGACTTGATCCGCCATATCTTCTTCAGTTATTTTCCCACCGCCGTAACATAGCTAGCCTTTGACTTTCTATAAATAATTTCATGGTAATTGTTCTGATCAGCTTTACACTATGGTACTCATTATATAGATTCAATAGGGTTTCCTTTTTAAAACTTGTTATATTTATCCCCCACCCCAGACGATGTGTATATATGGGAAATAGTTAGAACTGTATAGAGATTGGCGGTATTATGGTTCCTGTGATAAAAATGTTAATTAAGAATGTGTTGTTTCGTTGTAAGCAATAGAGTGATATGTTTCGCTCAGTAATTGTGACTAGGTAAGCAAACAAATATAATGCTGGAATTTTTCCTAACCAATAAAATAGGCCGGTTTGCAGTTCTCAGTCCCGATCTGTCTTGTCTTGATGTCAGGACGTTATACTCGTTTGTGCGAACTTGCTTTTGTGTGTCAACATCAATTCTTAGTTTGCCTTGGATATATTGTTTGCTTGCTTGATATTCTTTTTGCCTTGTACATTTTTTTTTCTTTTTGACTTGTACCTTTCTTTTCTTTCTCTTTGACTTTTACCTTTTTCTTTCTTTTTGCCTTATATCTTTCTTTTTTTTCTTTTTGCCTTGTAGCTTTTTTCTTTCTTTTTACCTTTTTCTTTCTTTTTGCCTTATATCTTTCTTTTCTTTCTTTTTGCCTTGTAGCTTTTTTCTTTCTTTTTGCCTTGTATCTTTCTTTTTGCCTTGTATCTTTCTTTTCTTACTTTTTGCCTTGTACCTTTTTTCTTTCTTTTTGCCTTATATCTTTCTTTTCTTTCTTTTTGTCTTGTATCTTTCTTTTCTTTCTGTTTGACTTTTACCTTTTTTCTTTCGTTTTGCCTTATATCTTTCTTTTTTTTCTTTTTGCCTTGTACCTTTTTTCTTTCTTTTTGCCTTGTATCATTCTTTTCTTTCTTTTTGCCTTGTATCTTTCTTTTCTTTCTTTTTGCCTTGTAGCTTTTTTCTTTCTTTTTGCCTTGTATCTTTCTTTTCTTTCTTTTTGCCTTGTATCTTTCTTTTCTTTCTTTTTGACTTTTACCTTTTTTCTTTCGTTTTGCCTTATATCTTTCATTTCTTTCTTTTTGCCTTGTAGCTTTTTCTTTCTTTTTGCCTTGTATCTTTCTTTTCTTACTTTTTGCCTTGTACCTTTTTTCTTTCTTTTTGCCTTATATCTTTCTTTTCTTTCTTTTTGCCTTGTATCTTTCTTTTCTTTCTTTTTGCCTAGTAATTTTTTCTTTCTTTTTGTCTTGTATCTTTCTTTTTGCCTTGTATCATTCTTTTCTTTCTTTTTGCCTTGTATCTTTCTTTTCTTTCTGTTTGACTTTTACCTTTTTTCTTTCGTTTTGCCTTGTACCTTTTTTCTTTCTTTTTGCCTTGTATCTTTTTTCTTTCTTTTTTGCCTCGTACCTTTTTTCTTTCTTCTTGCCCTCTACCTTTCTTTTCTTTCTTTTTGCCTTGTATTTTTCTTTTCCTTTTCTTCATTTTGTTTATTCCAAAATGTGCCACTTCTGTTGGTTGGACAGTTCTGTTATTTATTTTGCATTTGACCATGGCTACTCATTCTACAGGCAATTAGTAAACGCGGACAAATATTTTCAGCTGTGCTCACCAGGGGATAAAAAACCGTTCTGCTGTCACAATTAGTTAAAATTAATTGAATTCCTCAGTTTTAATTAGCAAACAATAATCCATTTCTAATGCGATTTTTGATAATTTAATTAAATTAAACCAACATTTCCTTAGTTCCTTGATATATAGCTTCAATTTGCTAGCTTGCCTTACCTGTCACCAGCCATCTTGAATAGTTGGCGAAAAAAACTCATACACAAATTGATTAAATAGATTACCTTTTTTTCTAAGTATCGTCTGCTCCCTATTCAATTCATATTCTCTTCTATGTAATGTACCCCTTCAGGACGTTGGCAATCATGTCTGTCTACAATTTCCTGATTTTGTAGCTCTTTATATATGTTTTCTTTTTGTTATCTCTCCAAAATTTGGTTCCGCCATTCATTTTCTAATGTTTGCTAGGTAGGTTATGCATTGTTTTATTCTGTCTCTCTTGCTTTCAATCTGTTCTTTGAGTATCAAATTTTCCAAGACCTTTTTCCTCTTTATGCGCTTCATAAATTTCAATTATCTCTTCCTGATTTTAATTATAAGCAATTTTTGTTGCCCTTTTCTATAAAACTTCGTCGTTGTTCAAATGTTTGATTCATGGCGTTTTCAGCATCCTTCTGTAGAAACTAATTTCTGTTGCTTGAAGTCTCTTCTTTATCTGTGAGAAGATTGTCGATCATTCACTGCAATATCGGAAGACTGATATTACTTAAGAGTTAAGAGCTCTTTTGAATCTATACGCACATATTAATTAGTCGGATTGAGGCTGTAAGCAAATATTGGCCGTATTTATGCTCGATGTCTGAGTCCAGCATGGGTCAAGTTTGTAGCTGACACTGAAAGCATCCACTCAGACGGCGGCCCATTTTGGAGGAAGTCTTACTCCTCTTCAGATACCACAGTCCCCATACTCCCGGCTTCGCTAACAGTGCAATGCTCTCTACTGGGTTAGTCATCTATTTTTAACATAATCTTTCTACGAATATAGACGCGTGAATTCAACTTTATCTCATATCCAAAAGACTTTAAGCGTGTTGGAAAATGGTCAAGAATATGTTGATTAAAATGATTTGATGAACTCAACAAATACGACAATACGAAAAAAAGTAAATTTAAAACAAACTCATATTTCGAAAATCAGAATTAAAACTGTATGATCTTTTAATCTTAATAAGATTAGTTATTACATCAGCATAAACATCTTTTACAATAATTGTATATTGATGACAGTATTATGTATTTTCTTCTTAATAGTAAGTCTTATTGGTTGAATAAGGTCACATTAGACAATGATCTGATAAAGGACCTACAATCTGTCGTTAACTGGTACAAGAAATGGCTTGATAATTTCAATGCCTCCAAAATGAAACTATTCTCTTTTAATCGTCTAAGAAGACCTATTTTCTGTTTAATCAGCTTTACCGATGTTAGCCACCAGGAGAGTGACTTCAGGACCTCATCATCCACGACCTGTAGTGGGCAACACCGAGTTCCATCGCAAAGACCTGAACTTCTGGAAACAATGCCCGGCGGCACGTTCACTCACATCATTATTGCCAAGGGCTTGACGCATTCGTCGACTTCATGTGACTGCTGACAATCAGTTATGTACCATGCGTGATACACGCTTAGGCGATCATGTAACTTTCGATACATGACTGACGAGGCAGATCTTTTTTGTCCCGCAGTAAGTTACCATTTCTTTCTGCAGTAGACCAGTTGCCATCTAAGGCTATAGAACCCGGTCTCTCCTGCTATTTATCCATAGTTGGGGAGAGAAGATGAGGATTTATACTTTTCCCAGGTGTATTAGGACGTAAGTGAATGCAATGGATTCGACTTCCGACAAGCCAACCTTAATGTCCTGAAGCAAACAACCCATAACGAACTGCTTCGACACCGTCATGTTTCCTTTCTGCTGCTTGAGCTATGACTGATGTGTGTGTAAAACTCATCTGTATTGGTAATAGAACAATGACACCAGGCAGACCCCACGGCTTTTCCAGCAGGCTTACTCTCCCATTTACGTATCAGTGATTACTTCTTCCCACACGACGTAAAAAAACTGCAAATACTTTTTTTTAGTTATAAATATTATTATTTTATTGCTAGTTTTAATCCATCAGATTATTGTTGTTTTTTAACTGGAACATTTATAGCATCATTATTCGAGAAATACGTCATCTTATTAAAGTTGCTTTACAGATAAACCATATGAACTATTCGTTATTTCCACCCTATCATGTTATTATTGCTTTTATATTAAGTATTTGTACTATTATTTATCAATGTACCCTATTTATTTATGTTCATTTTTTGTGAATTAAAAGAGAAAAAGAAATCTGTATAAATATCAAAATCTTAATCAGATCTTTGTAGAAATTAATGACCATAATGATGGCGGTTCTGGAAACGATTCCGATAAGCCTAGCAAAAACGCCTTCATGGTAAGCCTTATTGGTTCGATAAGGTCAAATTGGAAGGTGATCTCATCAATGACCTACAATCTGTTGTTCACTGAAGCAAGAAACGGCTTAATGCCTCCAAATTGAAACTATTCTCTTTTAATCGTCTAAGAAAATCCATTTTCTAATCAATCAGCTTGATTGATATTAACCAACAGGAGAGTGACTTATTGCACGTCCAAGCTTGCATCGCCTGGTAATTGCAAGCAGTCACCCCATGTAGGTACTCACCAGGTTCGACGTTGCTTAACTTCGCGATCGTAAGTGAAACCAGTGTTTCAACGCGATGTGGCCGTAAGCTCCCAAATTTGGCTATAACCCAAGGTAAATGTTTATAAATTTAACATGATTCGCTTTTATTTTAAAGTCATCAGACTTTTCTTATTTGAAATGAATTATGGAAGAGAATTTTGGAGTGATTTAAATTTAGTGTTGTTTCTTTTCATTGGTTTAATTTCATTGTAGATCTCATGTGTCTATGTCTGTTGTAGTTAGTTTGTTTATGTATGTGTATTTACGTATATGTGTTTGTGTGCGTGCGTGTGTGTGTGTATGTGCGTCTGAATATTAGTGGGTATTTTTGTGTCTGACTGGCAGTGTCTCTGTGTGTCTAATTCCTGGAAAGAAGTAGGAAGATGTGCGTATATATATATATATATATATATATATATATATATATATATATATATATATATATATTCCGTGTGTTTCCCATTTATTCATATTAGATACGAGTGCGCGTGCGCGCATGCGCGCATACATACACTAAGACCTCAAGGACTAAATACATGAGATCTATCTGAACCACAACACAGAATTCAAAAGACCGGAAAATCTTCCATAAACCAAAAATATGTATTTGATGAGGATAAAATATAAGCGAAACATATTAACATTTATGAGCGTTTTTCTATTTGACCCTTATTTTCTGTCTATCTGTCTATCTATCTATCTATCTATCTATCTATCTATTATTCATTCAAAAATTATCACATAAACATGTTATGACATTTCTACAAAAATAGCAATTTTCTTTCACCATTTCTGGTCTCTTATCAAGTGATGGTGTTGATTGCGAAAAAAACAAAAAAAACAAAAAAAAATCAAACAATTTTGCAATCAACCCCATCACTTGATAGGACACTAGAAGTGTTGAAAGAAAATTTCTATTTTTGTATTGATGTTATAACCTGTTTATGTGATAATTTTTGAATAAATAATATTTGCTCTACTCTGTATTGAACCCTCTTTTAAGAATAGTAGTTTTGACTATTGGATTTTTATTCCGTCCACACCAATCCTATATATATATATATATATATATATATATAATCTGTAGATCGAAATCATAGTTATGGTAATGTTTTACATAACCATAATTTCATAATTGTTTCATACTTATAAAATAGCTTTATACTTTTTACAGAAGCACTGATGCGGTATATAAGGTTTTGCTAAAATTTAAAGTATATTTATTTCTTTTCTTTTATGATAGTAATTTTTATTTTTTGTTTCATATAAAAAAACGCCTTGCATTTGTTATGTCGACATGCATCTTCATGGACATCAAATTCCTGTTGCCAGCAAAATAAATTATGAGAAGCAGTTAAAAAATAATGTCTGTTCTAATTTAATTTTAAGGCAACTAGAATTCTTAAGGATTTTCTTTGGCTCTAAACCGTAAAGTGTTTTAAATTACCTTCGTTTTTTTCTAGCCATACTCCCCTTTCAAAATTGTTACCCCTGTCATCGAATCGGTTTTTGAATGCTGAAAGTTCTGTAGACTTTCATAGGAAGTTACTGGAAGTTATGGAATGTTATGGATCTTCCAATGAAGTTATGGAAAAGCCAATGTAAATTCTAGAGGGAAAGGATAAACAAATATTAATGACAGGCCGTAAAGTGGCAGTTTAGTTCTGCTTAAAATGAGGATAACGCTAGTTAGAATGATGCCATCATTACAATTGCAACATTTTCTTTAAATAATTCAGGTGAGCATTGGTGAGCCATGTCTACTAAAAGCTCCGTGCTTAGGAGTTTTTCAGTGTACCCAGAACAAAGGGTAGGTGTAACCATGAACATATTTTTTAATAATGTTCACCTAGTTAAGAACATGAACAGCTTGGGCTTTTAGCAAGTTGCTGTTAGGCGAAAGTACCCCAGGCGCAATGAAGTTACATTCTACCCTATACTAAATTTGTTATAACTGATTTATATACCAAAGTAAAACCTGATATGGTATGATGTGGTTCCTGTTATTTGGTAGAGTTCCATGTGATACTGTAGTGCCAGTCTAAGAAGTTCAAAGAAGATGGTCCTCACTAAGAGTTACACAATACATTTGCTTGGAGCCATTTATAATAATTGATCTTTGAAAGCTGCTGTATACAGTTTAGATAATTCTGAATGAGTTTGAAACAAACTTTAACCTAAACAATCGTCATGTTCTTAAATAACCTCATTTAAGAACATGACGATTGTTTAGGTTAAAGTTTTGGTTTTTAGTAACTTGCTTTCATGAGCGAAACTACTCGCACTTATCACATGTACTAAATTTGTTGTAACTTATCCATACAACAGAGTACTTATAGTATTTCTAATGAATTTTTATGATGAATTCAGGGCGCGTGCCATCACTGCTTTCATTCCATTTCCAGATCTTAGTTTTTTCTTTTTTGTAAAGTCAATTGTATGTATCGTTACTGTCCCTTGACTTATATAAATGCTCGGACAAATATAACAAGGTTTAGTTGTAGAGATCGGGAAAAACATCTTGGGCTTTTGTTTCACAAATAGTGGTTCTTGGAAAGCTTCGTCTTTACGAAGGAAGCGAATGAAGAGGATCCGTGCTAGTGTACATGGCATGGAGATACCAAAATCAAAACAAGTACAACAATTTAAAGATCTGTTCTAACAGAGGACGAAAAGTGTAAAAATGAAATCCGAAGGCGCATTAGGAAAAACAAAAATGTATTCCAAAAGTTTAGCGGAGTATTAAGAGACAGGAAAAAATCGTTACAATAATAAAAATCAAAATAGAACTGAACCACTACATGATATCAGTCATATATGACACTGAATGCTGGGCAATATCCACAAATATGAAAAAGAGACTTGTAGCAACAGAGATGTTGTTCTACAGACGGATAATGAGGATACCCTAGACCGAAGGTGAGCAATGAAGACGTTTTATAAAATATGGTAAGTTATATTTAACATCAACAATAGGTAGTTGAAATGTCTAGGTCACATAATGAGGTAGGAGGGCTTGGAAAATTTGATACTCACGGGGAAGAATGAAGGTAAAAGGGACAGAGGAAAGAAAGGAATGCATGAGGTACTTAGTGAGGTTGAGTAAAGGGATGACGGAACAAGGTTTAGGAGATATAACAAAAAAACAAAAATTATTAAGAGCTACAAAGGTCTGGAAATTGTGGAGAGCCATGAACATAGGAACATGGACTAAAGAAGAAGAAGAAGAAGAAGAAGAAGAGACTTATGTGCCATTAAAGAAGAGGCATAACTTTTTGATCAACTCTAGTACATGTTTGGGCACTGGGGATTCATTTTACAGAGAGTACCTCTACATGAATTTTATATAAAGAAAAACAGTCTTTAATATGAAATGTGTTTTTTCTTTTTCATTATATAAAAAATGGGGAAAAAATCAAGCCTGCCTCTCAGTTTATTTCACGTGGAAATATAATTATATATCGAGGCTGTCTTGATTTTCACTTGTTTTTGCAGTTATTCTTATCGTTAGGGTATAGTTTTCCATTGCCAAACACGAAAATAAATGCCGAGATAATAAAGGCATCCATCATAACGAACCTTCATTGACATTCTAATTTGAGCATGCGCATTGCAGGTGTTGAATGTCGTAAAGAACTCAAAATCTGTGAATTTTCGAAAGATATTTTCTTTTTCTATTTTAAAGGTTGACAATCATGTTTGATTCTAATAGTAATGTTTTATTTCGATCGACTGGACCTTTCCTTTTTAAATGTTTAAGCCTTTAAAAGCATGTTTCATTTCTCAATGGAAAATGGTAATTCAATTTTGATACAAATAGATTGGTTGTAGTCTCTTTTATCATTTTTCATTAAACACATTTCCCATTTTCCTGCATATTTCTTAGTGATGTTATTAAATTCCTTTATCAATATAACGAACCAGCTTCAATTTCGAACGTGGATTTATTTATTTTTCGGCAGTCGATATGCTATTTTTAAAAGCTGAGTAAAGCATAGGGTAAAAGAAAATTCAGACAAAATTGTCCAATTAAAATACAATGATTGCCAATATATTTGTTTAAATAGGAAATAATAGTAAATATGAAAGGACTTATACTTTAGTAATATATCGATATTGGAAGTAGAAAATTATATATTGGGGGTGCTGAAAAGCAATCAGTTCGACTAAGATGATATTAAAAATATATTACTTTATTTGTTAATATTTTGAGGAAGTGGATGAGGTGTCCGAAAATTTCTCAGTATTACTTCGCCAGATTTTGGTCAAGAAATTTCCAATATTACTTCATGAATATGTGATATATATATATATATATATATATATATATATATATATATATATATATATATATATAGAGAGAGAGAGAGAGAGAGAGAGAGACAGACAGACAGACAGACAGACAGAGTGGTGGGGGAGAGAGGGGAATATAAAATGCCGGAATTTACTTATCTTTCCCCATTCATGCTTGAACCCAATCGTCAGGCCCTGAAGATTTAATTACAGCATGAAACTGACTGTCGACATTCGGTTTAGAAATCTGTATCCACACTGCTTATAATTTACATACGATCTATTCCAGATATTGAGCACTATTAGCATATAAATATGAAATCTATATTTTATCACACACACACACACACACACACACACACACACACACACACACACACACACACACACACACACACATATATATATATATATATATATATATACATTTCCACCATGGGATCCGGGTTCGAATTTAAGAATTTTCGACTCTTTCTGGCCTGCAGAGGTGTGCGGCGGTACCTTTATAAAGTACACGAAACCCGTTAAAAATGTTGCTTCTTTATTGTTAATATTTGACAATCGATTGTTGTATTAACATGAAAATGACTGAGGGTTTGAATGTACTCGGAGACAAGTTACCGTATATATATATATATATATATATATATATATATATATATATATATATATATATATATATATATAATTATTTCAATATAAGCCTTTAAATTAAATTGAGTTTAAATTAAAATGGGCTACATTCCATCTTCAAGCGAAATTTTTGTTGGAATAACGTATATCTGAAATTTACTTGTTTTAAAAATTGAAATCAAAATCCCCATGGTAACAGCTAGGGCGAATTGTTTAAATTGGGTAGGCGAGTGTAGGGTGTTAATAATAAGTAGCGGTATAGAGATACTTTCAAGATGTCAAGTCGGGGAAAGGTGGGGGTGTCTAAAATGAAACGGAAGATGTATTAACCTTCGTCTAGTTTGCTTGTCTATGGAGATTTATTTATTTATTTTATTTTATTTTATTATGAAAGGGAATTGTGCATATAAAAAAAAAGAAAAACTTTCGTAACGTTTGTTTTTTGACGACTTCATAAAGGGTTATCTATTATGTAAGGTATTTAAACTACTTATTTGTGCTATGGATTATGAAGGGTGTTATGTTGTATGCATGTTTGTAGTTAATTATTCCTACTATGAATCTGATGATTGGGCTATTTGTTAAACAAGTTATTATAAATTTAAAAAAATTTTTTTTTTTTTTATCTAATAATTCAAACCAAAAATCTGATGATGCCTACAAAAAACCGTTAACTCGTGTCTATTATTTAATAGATTATTATTATTTAGAAGTTTAATAATGTGTAATTTTTCATGGAGGCACAAATGGCATGGGTCATCCCAAGCTTTACATGTTCTAGCCTTATCAATGATTTTCCATTTAACTTTTGGTGTCCTGTTTGTTTCCTTCAGGTGCCAAAAATATTTTGATAGTGAAGTCTGATTTCTTTTGTTTATACTATTATAAGGAGCACTTATGCTGCCTCCATCTATCTTTAAAATTATTCTTCGTGGACCCAATGTATATCATATTAGTGCTAGGGCTCTCTGTGGATGAAATAGTACATTGGTATACCACAGAATTAATACAACATTTATTTTCTAATGGGCAGTCTTCTAGGTTTCTACAGTTACATAATTTTTCCCTTTTATCGTCTGGTTTAAGTGCAGAGTTTTTATTAATACTGTTTTGGCATGGGGGTTTGTTCAAGATCTTATTGTGTTTTTTTATTATACGTTCAAGATTATCAGAGCAGCTGTAACTCAATTTTAGGGTGTTCTTATTGAATATATTACTAAGCTTACTATTGGTGGGGAAGTGTTTATCAATTAGAGCTAAGAATTTCTGTCCTAGTTTAATACTAACCCTTTGGTTGAACGGAGGGGTGTACCAAATGATATTTCTTTTCCTGTTTTTTTTGTTTCTATGGCGGTGTAATTTTCTCTATAGTTAATGTTAGCATTTTTATAACCACTATTTTTTAGGGCAGTGTTATAGAAGCCATTGTGTTGTTGGAATATTTCCTTGTTTGCGGAGTTAATGCTAATTCTATTTTCTATTGATGAGGGTATATGTTTAATTATTGATGGAGGATGGTTTGACTTCGGGGGGTGTATGTATAAAGGGTTAGCATTTGGTTTTTCTATAAGGTTGGTATGTGTTGCCTGGTAAGTCTAGAGTTACGTCGAGGAAGTTAACCCTTTTCAAATTAGAAGAGACAGTTATCTTTAAGTTTAGTTTTTAAATTCACTAAATATAATTTTTTCTGATTTTTTCAATCTTAAAACTAGTAGAACTCCTCACCACTATGAGCCCGTCATCTCTATACAGCCCGATGTCCTTAATATCAATTTCGCGGTGTGCCGTTGTTGTATAGTATAAGGAGACCAACAAGGTCAGAAGACTCTGCAGAGTCTAACGATCCCATAGTGATGTCAAACAGGTCGTTATTGTTTTTTTTATCCATTGGTCCCCATTTCTTTCATATATATATATATATATATATATATATATATATATATATATATATATATATATATATATATATATATATATATAATGAAATGAACATCATATATTATAAAATGGACGAATTTCGCTACCGAAGTAGCGTATGACTATAGTACGGTTCTGTGTATACAGGTTCGATTCCTCTCGGAGGACACCTATTTTTGTGAAATTTCTCGGATATTCAGCTCGTTAAATTTAGTTAATACGTTCATTATGAACAGAGCATTTAGTTAAATACTTGTATCTATGAAAATAACGTATAATATATATATATATATATATATATATATATATGAAGAAATATAGATTTATCGTATGCTCTATTTATGGGCTAAAGTGCTCAATATCAGAGATAGAGCGTATGTAAATATACATACAAAAATATAAAAGTCAACACTCAGAGGCGACAGGCTGTTTCATGGTAGACGCAATCGTCAGGCCGCCTTAGCGCGGGATATGTACTCGGAGACAAGTTATCAATACGTACACACACACACACACACACATGCGCACACACACATACACGCGCACACACACGCATATATATATAAATAAATCATATATATATATATATATATATATATATATATATATATATATATATATATATGGTGTATGGAAAATACTTTTACAAACTTTTTGACACCAAAATGGTAAAATATCCATATAAATATATGCCATAAAAATCCAAAGTACTGAAGTTGGGGGAACATGCAAGCCATGGAACAAGTCCTCTTCAGCCTCTCCATCTTTCATGTTAGATGCCATTGAGTGCATTGCGAACAACGTAACTAAAATGTGCTGGATCTTCATCATGCACGAATAACATGCGTCTTCGTATTAGCAGGGGTAGGCGTCCTGGATAAACTACTTCCAGCAGCAAAGCCTCTGATCAGGAGGTTTTGAGGAGCGTGTAACCACCTCTTAATTGCTGGTGTTCCCAGGTCCACCCTAACCAGGTGTGGTAGCACCAGTTAGGGTCCCAGCTATGGCCAAATAGTTAACCCTGAAACAGAGGTAAAAAGCATTATAAACGTGTAAAAATTGGTATTATTGCCAGAAATACTTTGTAAAAATTATTACCAGAAATAAATCTTTGAAGAAAAAAAAACTATTATCAGCAATATATTTTTGGAAAAAAATATTACCTGCAATACGTTTTTGAAAATAATATTACCAGCTATAATTTTCTGAGGGAAAAAAATATTACCAGAAATAGATTTTTGACAAAACAAAATATTACCAGAAGTAAGAATTTTGTCGGCATTAAATAACCAATTGAAGTTGATATGCCGTAAACCAAACCAAACCAAACCAATTAGCAGGTGTAGCATCCTATTGTCTGGATGTGTTTGAAATAAAGCCCCTGAAGACAGCTCCTGTAAGACGTGCTACGGGAACACATGGGCCTACTAGACAGCCAAATACAATTCCAGGCAACACATTATTTGTAAAATTAGGTTGGTGTATAGCCTGTATTGTATCGTGGTGATTCCGATCCCCACATATATGTTGTTTGTGTAAATATGTTATTCCGTGTCTTCCAGAAGTTGTCAAATCCGGAAAGACTGAAGAGACAAAAAACGGATCGGCAATTTGTGCAATAAACCATCAGCAAATGTTCTCCCACGTTTAGTAATCAGAGAGCAAAAGACCCTGCACATGTTGCAAGTGAGACGGATACAGGAGCTGCTATGTAGATCTTCCTGGTCAAGCGTACGAGCGCATCTGTCTTCCTCGATCCTTATCCTGTCTCAGCAACGCGACAATGAACAGCAGCAAAGGTTGAATGAAATTTTGGTCTGGAAACGCAACCTCATACAGCCGTGTAGCCTCGCGGCCATCACCATTTGCGCAGCCGTATGTAAAAATCGAGTCTGCTCCCGCTATGAATATCCTGCCATTGGAAAACGGAACACTTCTCAGTTAACTCACTACTACACACATTATAGATCGAAGACTGACTAGCCACAAATGCATACGAATGACAAATGTAACCTAGACAATTGTAAAGTTTGTACAAGTATTTTTGCTACATCCTGTATACTTCAAAAATCTACACACAGATTGATAGCCTAGTGATGGTCATAATTTATCTGATTTCTACATGAATGATGTAGAAAAATGGTCTGTATATATATATATATATATATATATATATATATATATATATATATATATATATATATGTGTGTGTGTGTGTGTGTGTGTGTGTGTGTGTATTAATTATATTAAGAAACAGACAATTTTAAGAGTTCATGGCATTATAATTTATTTCCTTAGGACCGGGAGTTTGGTTATAATTCTTCAGATCTCCTTTTTCATGACAAAAAATATGGGTGACAAATTTTTCCAGGCTTAAAAACTTAATATTTGCTCCGTTTTTAGATTGAGCTTTCTGGATTACATCCTCCTTGTAATAATCCATACGGATTACCAAATAACTTCATTATCTATCTATCTATCTATCTATCTATCTATCTATCTCTCTCTCTCTATATATATATATATATTTTATATATATATATATATATATATATATATATTCAACATCATCACTTGATAAGACACCAGAAAGTTTGAAACAAAATGGCTATTTTTGTAGTGATTTTATAACATATTTATGTTGTAATTTATAATATATATATAGTTAAACCTAAAGAGCCAGAGAAACCTGTCTGCTATAGTAATTGTATTAAGCACTTTATTCAGTTATTTTTGGTACTCACATCGGTTTTTTTTTTCTTTGGGCTTTGAACTCGTATGCTGGACGATTATTTTCGGTTAACGTCCATGTTCTTGGTTCTTTCTTTTTTTATATCTTTTTTCCCCTTTGGTATTGTTTGATTATTTGCAAATCAAGACACCGAAGTTTTTCCGAGCAAGTATAGTTTGTTATACTTATAAGATCTCTATTAATATGTATATATATATATATATATATATATATATATATATATATATATATATATATATATATGTGTGTGTGTGTGTGTGTGTGTGTGTGTGTGTGTGTGTGTGAAAAAATAGGAAGGAACTGGTTAGGTAAATAATCCAAAGTTCCTTAGTATTTTAGTTATTATTTTAAAAATAGTGCTCGATACAAATGTAGAGCATGAATATAATTATTTATTTAAAAATATGATTCCAACTCGCGACATAAGAGGTCTCATGTTTCAAAACAAGAGCCGAAATCTTCAATATAATTATTTGTTATTGTTAAAACCGTTAACTCATGTCTATTGCTTAATAGACATGAGTTAACGGTTTTTTGTCGTCATCATCAGATTTATGGTTTGAATAATTAGCTAAAAACAAGCATACAATATAACAACTTGATTAATCCATAGCCCAATCATCAGATTCATGGTCTGAATAATTAGCTAAGAACAAGCATACAATATAATAACTTTCATAATCCATAGCCCAAATAAATAGTTTAAATACCCTACAAAATGATAACCCTTTATGAAGTCGTCAAAAAACTAACGTTACGGCAGGTTTTTTTATATGCACAAATCCCTTTCATCATAATAAAAAAATAAAAAATAAATAAATAAATCTCCATAGAAACGCATACCAGACTAGGGTGAATATATCTTCCGTTTCAAATTTAGACACCCCCACCTTTCACTGACTTGACATCTATGAAAGTAACTCTATACTGATACTTATTATTAACACCCAACACACACCTACCCAATTTAAACAATTCGCCCTAGCTGTTACCATGGAAATTTTGATTTTTGATTTCAATTATTAAAACACGTAAATTTCAGAAATACGTTATTCCAAAAAAAAATTTCGCTTGAAGATGGAACAGAGCTTACTTTAACTCAATTTAATTCAAATAATTATATTGAAAGTTTTCGGCTCCTGTTTTGAAACATGAGACCTCTTATGTCGCCAGTTGAAATCATATTTTAAAAATAAATTATTATATATATATATATATATATATATATATATATATATATATATATATGTGTGTGTGTGTGTGTGTGTGTGATAAATGACTGATATGAAATAGCGGAAGAAAGAAATTAATATAGAATATGTGGAAACCAGTTGGATGTTTAAAATGTGATTCTGTTTTTTAACGTTTCATTCAATCAGAAAAAAACGAAAAAAAACTAAGATACAATCGTTACCATGGAAACATTTTCACTTAAAAGAAGTTATGGTCAATCTGAATGGTCGGAAAATAATTAGTGTACATATGAAGAAACTAATGAATACAAATATTTCAAATCATATATTATGATAGTATTATTTAGTTATTGAGGAATGTATAGAATTAAGATAAAATGACATATATGTTGTATATATAATGACATTTGAAGACATTTAATCATCATCGATTTTAATATTATGTTCTTTAAGTATTTCGGGAGAAAATAAATGTGATTATGGCATAAAAATCTAACTCAAATTAAATGGTAATATTTATTCAGCGTATTTAAAACATCGAAGTCAGTCTGGGAAAAGGGATTTTATTATACTCACGCTTGGTCTAGCCAATCAATGAAACTGCTTCCTCATCAGCCCGCCCTGTATCTGACCTGACCTGACCTTTTGTTATATAAATATTCACCCAATACATGGTACAAGAATCACTCAAGATAGAGGTTTAGTGTGCGGTGTTGTATAGACGTAAGAACATGCATAAAGGACAAATCATGAGGCTATGTAGGAAAGATAACATTTCAGCCTAAACTTAAGAGGTCAAGATATAATAACAGTAAAACTGTTTTAGTTAAAAAGCAACACTTATGTGGAGTAAAAATAGTATTAAACTAATAACAGTTTCATTGCATTAGTTAGTCAGCAACAATATTATGATGAACTAAAACTATACTATTTACATTATTCAGACTAATGTCCTCATCTGTGTCGCCATATTTAACATGGTTGGAATGTCGAACTGAACCCTTTATTTCGCTCACTGGGGTATGCCGTTCCAGTTCCACGCGCCATGTTTAATGGATGTCAGTTATCAGTTATCTCCTGTTAATTCCCCTCTCCAAGTTCTCCACTGCCTTAACTGGGTATTGAACTCACACTCTTTAGATCCTGTCACTGGATCTAACCAACGCCTTTATCCACTGTGTCATGTGTCCTTGAGGAGCGTACAACGGCCGAAATGTTATAATAAATATGGCGACAAAGATGAGGACAATAGTCCGAATAATGTAAATAGTGTACATAATACCTCATCTCAGAAATATAGACAAATACTGAAATAAACTCGTAATAAAAAATAAAAGTTAAAATGTTTCATATAAAAAGTAAAAATAATGAGGTTTTTCATACTTATATTCACCAAATACAAGCTCGAGATAACTCAAGGTAGAGTGTACCCTTGCGGTGTTGTATGGGCGTAAGAAGAGACAAGAAGTGAATTTAATGAGATTATTTTGGGATCGTGAAAATATCCTGTCATGTGTTTTTTTTCCACAAATTAGTTGTTATGTTTTGCATACATCTCTGCGTAGTAGCCGTCGTATTACAGTTATCCGTGTCCTGAATAGCAACCGGGTTTGCTAGGCATAGCCTACATATGTTCGCCAGTTGTTCTCTATTTATACTTGTCTATCGAATTTGCATAGAGTAGTATTTTGGGGAAGGGACTGTCTGACGGAACTTCCTTCTTATGAAATACTAAGGGATTGGGAATGACTCGCCATTGTTTAGGTACGATGGCGGCTCCCAGTTGCAAAAGTCAGAGCAGCTAGAACCAAGGAATGGAGCTCATTAGACCACATACCACAAAAATAGGGAGAGAATAGTGGGACATTTCGTCTGTGGAAAAGTTTTAGAATGGAAAATAATTCCTGGCATTTCATTGACACTTAAAACAGGAAAAGTGAAAACTGAGCAGTTCCAGGCCAGATTTGGCAGTAATAGTGCATTTTTGGTCTAATCTGGCTCTTTTAAAGATTGGCTATCGCAGGGTGAGTTTACAAATGGATTTGGAGGGGAAGTCAAGAGGGGACTCTTCCTTCTTAAAAGGGATCATTATTATTGCTTAGGATGGATAGCTTATAGGTATATATAACATCTGCTGTGTCAATATATATATATATATATATATATATATATATATATATATATATATATGTAATCATTGGAAAGAGTTACACTTTTGATGTATTTGTTTAATAGCCCATATTCATTAAATAACGAGCGGGAAAAATAAAACTCAACGCAAAGACATGACACTCTTTCAACTCAAAGTAAAATAAATTCATGAATGTCACTATTTGAAGCCATGAATAACGAGTTAACGAAGTATTCATTTCTGTTATCTTTCTTGAATGCGCATGCGTAACGAAACACGCATGCGCAGAAAAAAAACAAATAAAACATTTACAAATAGGTCAGAATTAAACAGGATCAACTCGACGGGGCGTAATTGTTAGCAAGCTTATCTCGCTAGATCAATTGCGACTGAATAGTGAGCTCGATCCTCACTGGGTGCCACATACTTTCGGCCTTGTGTCACATCTAAGCTACACTCAGAATATCACCATATAGAATTTAACAGAAAAGCGAAATTAGTTTTTGAACTATTCTCCTATCATTCTGTGCACAAGGTCGGTTTAGTTTCTTGGCAAAAAACTCCTCAGTTAGGAGTTTATTTCCTTCTGGTCATTCGTCGGGTTCAGTTTTGGTAGGTAGAATACTGGTGTCTATGGTTAAGTTACGGAGTATAGAATGCACCTTGGAGAAGAGTCAAGATTTTATCCCATTCTTTTCGACCTTGCCGTTACATAGTGATTTTCCAACCGTAGCTTAGATGTGGCACAAAGCCGAAAGTAGGGGGCACCCAGTGAGGATCAAACTCACTACTCTGTCGTAATTGTTCTAGCAAGCCAAGCTTACTAACCATTACACCGCCTCGAGGTACCCCCTTGTCGTTACATAGAGCAACATCATTATTATCTGAATCGTATATCCTCCTCGGCCTGAACGAATTCATTCCACAATTTTCTTTCTTGTATATAATACTATTTCAGTAGCATTGTTACACGAATTTCATGAAGACAACATTGCTAAGCGTTTTGACTATATTTCGTGTTTTATTGTATTCGTTTATTGCACGGAATATTAATGTCAATGTCTAGCAAAAAGCGACTGGCTTGCTTGAAGACGGTAGTAAACCATTTATATTGAAAGCGTGTTAAATTTCAGACAGTTAAATTACGGAAATTCGAACAAAATAAAGCCGTTGGTTCCGTCGAGAATTGCATTCAGATTTCAATTAACCGGTGTAGGTTCTTTATTTTATGTGTCGTGTCACATCAGGACGTGGGCGGTTATAGCTATCAAAAAAGCTATCAAAAAGTACCGTCCGGTCGTTGCTATGAGTAACGTCTGCCTTAATGATACGCCTCTTTGTTCTCCCTGCCATCTATTGACACAAAAATTAGCTAAGTAGGTTTCTTGCTGCTTCAATATGCACTTGTGTGTTAAAATTTCCATGCCGTCTTTTCTCATTATGCGTCCCAGAATTTTCATTTGTCTTATGGATTGTAAATATATATTGTTTTTCTTGTAGTTCCTCTGTTCCTTAAAACCCGTTCGCTACAAGAGCCATATCACTGTTTCTTCATCATCTGTGATGTGATTGCCCTTTGCTAATTAAAATATAAGGGATCAGATATACATTGCAGTTTGTTACAGTTTTTTAACAAAATTTTCCAATGTCTTAATACTTTACTTAGTTTCTGGAATACCACTTACGCTATTTTTATGAGATTTTCGATTACTGTGTAACAGTTCGTCCATTCATGTAATATTGCTGTTGCTTCCGGTCTGGTTTTTCTCTTATATATCATGATATTTTTGATGAAATACTAAAAAGAATTTAAATTGTTATTGGTGATGACCTAACATCTCGACTTCGGTTGCTTTTCCACTGCCCGTAACGTAGCTTCCCCGTGCCTTTTATATAACTATTTTCATGGTAATTGTCTCGATGAACTTTTTTTCTCTTTGGCACTTTGTCTTAGTAGTGTAGGATTTGGCGCCATGGATATCGGCTCGGAGCGAGAAGTCGACAAGATCGAATTCCATTAGAATTTTTTTTTACATTCACTTCCGCGGAAATATTCTTGGAAAAGGTATCAATCCAGCTCTTCCCCACATCAATGAGTTGACGAGCAGGACAGGGTAGGTTCTATAGTCTTGTTTGGCAGTCACTTGAACGCAGAAAGAAATGACAACCTACTGTCATGAATCGAAAGACAGATGATCGCCCAAACGCGTATAACGTACGGCACTTGACTGACTGACCTGGAATTTATGACTTTAAGCGCAGTACTAGATTGGCGGTAAGGTCTCATCATATTACAGCTGAAATGTTGAGATTTAGCCGAAAGTTCCCTGATAATTGGGTGCATAATACATTTTTAGATGCATCAAGGACGGTCTTCAGTGATGCACTGTCCTCATCGCCGATTTCGGGTTTTTTCATCATATCAGCTCAAGCAGCAACCCCGACCTGACTCCGGACGTGTCAGGCCACCTTTTTGAAAGCGTTGTGCTACACACCTCGAAATTGCAAAATCATAAAAACGCTATAAGCAAGAGTCCGACTTTTCTTATTGAAATACGTTCGTCAGCTTCAACCAATGAAAAAAAGACTTTTCAAGCCCCCAACTCCTCCGGTTTCGATTCGAGTTAACTTTCCCTGGATTCCTAATTCGGTAACTTGGTGTCTTTCTTGTATAGTTTAATCCAAATGTTGCATTCGTTTAAAATTACTAATTCCATAACATTACTAACGCATTAACTAAACCTAAATTCGTACCCAACCCAAATCTATCATATACCTGAACCAGCATCTATGCTTAGTCAAAAATTAGTCTGACATTGTTGGGGACGTGCAGAATTTATTAATTATGCTTGAAAGAATCAGAAGGAATTTGTGTAGGTTGCGTGACTTTCTGCATCCACAACAAATAAATAAACGAAATTTAAAATACAATTAAGAACAAGACATATTCAATTAGAAGTTAATACAACATTTATATACAATTCAAAACAATATACAAACAGGATAATTGATATATGTTATGTTGATGAGTTTTTTTTTGATTTCAGAATGTCTCTCTTTGTAATTGTTCGTTCATTTACAGTCTTTTTAAGTTTGTGTTGATATTAATAATTGTCGATATTAAGTGTCTCTTTTAGAAGGAGTTTTTAAGAGTGATCTACCTTTAACTGTAATGTAATGTTTTTCTAAGGTCGTTCGTTCGTTAATGTTTATTTAATAAGTAGCGAATATTATTCACTTTAGATAAGCAATGTTGAGAACTGATATCCACAGAGTTGATTAAGTCTCGATCGGGTATGAGTCAGCGATGATGTATCTTTTGCGCGGTAAAATCGTGATTTTTAGTGACGTGGAGTATTTTGGCAAGTTCTCTGTGGGTGTTTGTTACTGACTGTCTAGAGTTGGTAATTGTCTTTAACGTCTGGTCAACAATGACTAAGACGGGAGTCGGTGAATGTTACATCTTGAAACTTGGTAATTACTGCTCGGAAGGTTCACACGTTTTGGGTTTATATAATCACTGAGTGGCTCCCAGCATACGAGCGGGAAAACAGATTGGTCGCGTGCAGGCGGTTTGATTGGTCGGAACTGACCAATCAGCAAGCCAGATTGGAGGTGATGGACCAATGAATACTTGTTATATTGTCTGAAAGTAGAATTTGGCTTACCAGATAGGAAGAGTGCATTTCCTACAAAGCGGTAAGGCTGGTTGTGTTGAGGGAGATTCTATAACATCACTTGTAGAAGCGGGAAATTGTTTTAACATTTTCTCCACTCGCACTTCTCGTTTTGGGAACTCTCTTTCGACTTCTTGCAGAATTAAATTATTAAAAAAAAAAAAATCATCTGTCATAATAAAAAGATTTCAGTATCTGCTTGATTTTGACATCCGCAATATTTAGTTGACAGCTTGAGTTCTTTCTTTTTTCTGGTGACCATAAAATCTGTATTCTTACTGTTAGTAGCCATTCTTCTTTTTTTTTTATTACAGACTTCTTCATTTTATTTTCCCGAGCCGGCCATCAGTGCCAACACAGGGCCATCTTTATAATGCAAGGAATAGCTACAACGAAAAACTGATATTTCTGAGATAATAGATTCAAAAAGCCAACACTTTAAAACGAGACAATATTATTATTCTAACCAGTTTTCGTGAATTTTTTAGTAAAAAAATATTAATTTTTTAAAAATTTAGAATAATTTTTTTTAAATAATTTTATTTTTAAATTTGTTAAAATTTTAAAAAATTAAATTCTTAGAAACAGCTATTTAAAATTTTTATTTTTAAAATTTTTAAAATTTTTAAAATTTTTTATTTTTTAAAATTTTGATTTTGAAAATTTTTATTTTGAAATTTAAAAAAAAAAAATTAATTTAAAATTTAAAAAAATTTTTTTTTAAAACAAATGCTTTTTAGCAGTATACTAACTGACCTACATTCCGGTCCTCTTCCTCTTCCTGTCGCACTTGGTAAACATGCAGAAACAAAACCTTTTTATTTAATCCGCGAGGGTGTAGCGTTTCATCTATTAGTAGAGCTTTCATATTCAGTGTCTTTTTTAAGCAATTTTCTGAGCTCAGACATTCTTCTTTGCAGAACCAAGAAACATTCACCCCTACGACTTTTTACAAACCTTCATTACCTGACGCAGAACGACATGAACCTGATCGTCCTCGTGAGGATATGGAAGGATCATATTAAATCACTTGCTTGGTTTGCCTCTAGGAAACTAGTTTCACCGTGAAAACATTTTTTTATAGCAGAATCTATCTTATATATTTGTAAGTCAACCATGCATTGAATATTGCTGTTACATTTGGTCTGGTGCTTTTCCTATCAATTTAGAGATTTTAGATAAAATACAAAGAAGAATCTGCAATGATATTAGTCCTGACATGGTATCTCGGCATTGCCGCAACGTAATTTTCATGTGTCTTTTCTGTTAATATTTTAATGACAATTGTTCTAAGGAGCCTTTTCTCTTTGCTACACAGCCTTTTAGAATTTAAACGTAGTATTATATCAGGTCATCCCATAAGTTCTGTCCGAATTTTGAATAAAGAAAACAAGTGACCAAATGTTACATTTAATTACAGATTCAATCAACAATGTATTTTCCCAGATTATCTATGACTTTCTTCCATCTATTAACAAGCTTACTAATTCCATTACTGTAAAATTATTTTGGCTTTGATTCGAAGAACTTCCAAATGTCTGTTTTAACCTCTTCCTGTGTTACAAAAGCTGTTTCTTCCAAATGATTCTGTAAGCTACGAAACAAATGGTAGTCTGAAGGAGCAAGATCGGGAAAATAAGGTGGATGAGGAATTTTCTCTCAACCAAGTTCTTCGATCTTTTGTGACGTCATTCTTGCTGTGTGTGGTCGCGCATTGTCATGATGAAACATCACCTCTTTTCGATTCACTAGAGCAGGTCTTTTTTTCCTCAAAGCTTTGTTCAAACGCTCTAATTGCTGACAGTATATTTGAGCATTTATTGTTGCATTATGTGGTAAGAATTCAAAGTGGATTATTCCTTGACGATCCCACCAGATTGAAAGAAGAACCTTTTGCCCATGAAGTTTCCTTCTAGGCTGTGGCTGGGGTCCTTCGCCTTTACCAAGCCACTGTCCACGACGCTTAACATTTCGATAAAAGATCCATTTTTCGTCGCCAGTCGCAAGTCTATCCAAAAAAGGTGAAACAAGTTGGCGAGAATGGAGAGAAGAGCAGATGTCAACTCGGGATTTGAGATTGTTTTCAGACAATTCACGAGGCACCCATTTTCCATGTTTAGGAACTTTTCCAAGTTGTTGAAGATGACGATGAACAGTTGTATGGTTTGAACTGAGAATCACTGCCAATTCCTCAACTGATAAAGCAGGATTTTCTTCAAGGGCTGCTTCAAGAAGCTTTTCATCAAACTCAACTGGACGTCCGGTTCGATCTTCATCTTCAAGGGTGAAATCTCCACTTCTGAATTTTGTAAACCATCTTCTGCAAGTTCTTTCATCCACACATTCCTCTCCATAAACTGAGTGAATGTTTCTAGCCACTTCGGCTGCTGAGTTTCCTTTCTTGAACTCATAAAGCATTATGTGCCTCAAATGATTCTTGGGTACTTCCATGTTAGCAGGGTTTTAATTAAACAAAATTTAATTTTATTGTTCTCTGAAAAAAAATTTGATCAGTTTAAATGCATCTAAACATAAAAATAATGTTCAGCTCCATTAGACATTATAAAATACTCTTTAAATTTCGTACATTTTAACAAAAAGTTAAAATTCGGTCAGAACTTATTGGATGACCTGATATTTGCGCAAGTTCTCATCATTGTACAGTTGAAATAAATAGTTGTAACCATAAATTCTATGCTAACAGTTCATTTTTCCGCGCAGTTCTCACTTCGGGAACGTTCTTCTTAAAACCAAATTTAATCTTCAGAAATTTAATGTAATGTCAATCGTTATCTTCTGTCTTCTGAACTTTTATTTTTCTTTCTCCTTATTAATATTTTCTTTTTCTCATATTCTCTCACACTCTTAAACCTCTTGCGTCATAGTAGCTATATTGCCTTGCTTGGAGTGAAATGATTAAAAAATTCTTCTTACTTTCTAGTCAAATTTAATCTTCAGAAATTTAATGTAATGTCAATCGTTATCTTCTGTCTTTTCAATGCATGAACTTTTATTTTTCTTTCTGCTTAATATTTTCTTTTTCTTATATTCTCTCACTTTATTGGCTTGTTTGGGGTGAAATGGTTTAAAAAAAACCGATGCGTGCATATCTCAGAAGAATAGAAGGAATTTCTTGCTGACTTTAATCTCAAAGGACGTTCTGTTTTTCGCTCTGTTTTTCCCTATACATTTCAATGTGGATATGAATAGCTATGTGTTGCATTCAGGACGAGCATCTTGTCCGAATGCCAGACATCCGCCTAACCAAACAACTTCGCATCTCGAAGCTCGCATCTGGCAAGAGACCACGTGGTCGATTCAATGATCAGCTCAAAACCACCTTGCCGAGGACAGCTGCAGAAAGAACCCGTTGGAGAAGAGTAGTCCACGAAAAAGCAACATCCCTCGAAAGCACCAGAAGACGATTAGAACAGCCCAAGAGAGCCTAAAGAAAAGACACGGCTCACCGTCCACCAAACCCTCCAACTCTACCATGCGACGTCGGCGGACATAGGACTCATTTCACACAGAAGGAAACGCCGATGAGCACCCTTATACTCAACAACGAGTTCCACTAACGACGACGACGTCTAGCCTTACACCCACTGGGTGCTCACGCCTATATCCCTTTTTCATAGAGCAACGTATACATCGTCTAAATCGCAGGTGCCACGAGGCCTAAACGAATTTATTGTATCTGCAGTTCTTTACCCAATTTTCTTTCTTTTATATAATATTATTATTTCATTAGTTTTGTTACTTGGATTCTCTAGGGACGACATTGCTAAGCGTTTTGACTACCTTTCGTGTTCAATTCTATTAGCTTAGTGCACGGAATATTAATATCAAGCTCTATCAAAAAGCGATTGGCGTGCGAAGAGATGTTAATAAACTATTTACATTGAAAGGGTGTTAAATTTCATACAATTAAATTACGGAAATTCAAAACAAAGCCGTAGGTTCCAGCGAGAATTGCATTCACATTTCAGTTACTCCGATGTTGGTTCTTTCATATCGTCTCTTTCATGACGTGCGCGATCTTGGCTCTCGACAACTTCCGGGTGGTTGATACTATGAGTAAGTTTTTGATTCCTTAAGCGTTCTTTTCGTTCTTTCAACCACTGATTAAAACAAAATCGTTAAGTCGTTTGCCTGCGGAGGCACGGTGTTGTAATGGATAGCGGCTTGGATTGAGGAATCGGATTTCGATTTCCATTCGAATCCATTACATTCACTTACGTGCTAATATCCTTTGGAAAGATATAAATCCTCCTCTCCCCCTCCCCCATCTATGGGCAAATAGCAGGACAGACCGGGTTGTATAACCTTGGTCTACCGCATAAAGAAATGGCAACCTACTGCGGAAAAATACTGCTTTGTCAGTCATATATCAAAAGATACGTTTACATATAGACTTAAGTATATGTTTACATATAGACTTAAGTATAAACCCGACCAATGTTTACATATAGACACAAGTAAAAAACCGATAATGTTTACACAGAGGCTCAAATATAAACAACACCGACCAACGTTTGCATATAGGGTCAAGTATAAACCGACCAATGTTTACATATAGACTCAAGTATAAACAAAACCGACCAATGTTTGCATATAGGCTCAAGTATAAACAAAACCGACCAATGTTTGCATATAAGCACAAGTATAAACCCGATCAATGTTTACATATAGGCTCTTGTATAAACCCGATCAATGTTTACATATAGGCTCAAGTAAAAACTTCCAGTCGAATCCATTACATTCACTTACGTGCTAATATCCTTGGGAAAGATATAAATCTATCTCTTCTTCCTCCCCCTCCATCTATGGGCAAATAGCAGGACAGACCGGGTTGTATAACCTTGGTCTACCGCATAAAGAAATGGCAACCTACTGCGGGAAAAATACTGCTTCGTCAGTCATATATCAAAAGATACATGATCGCCTAAGCGTGTATCACGCATGGCACAGAACTGACTGAGGTTGCTAGCTGCTTCAGTATATCCCACGTATAGCTATATACTCACTGATTTCACTTCGATTAAGCTAGGCTATGTAATAAACCTTGAGCTCGTTAAACATGATCCCGCTGTGTATCTTTTAAACATGTTCCGAGAGCGCTAATATATATTTCTATTATTTACTTATATCTTTAAATTTCATTTGCTTGATATTCCAATTTTCTTACGAAAACGACAGGATTAAATTGGAACCTTGTCTTATATATAGACTCAAGTATAAACCCGACCAATGTTTACATATAGACTCAAGTATAAACCCGAACAATTTTTACCTATAGACTCAAGTATGAACACGATAATGTTTACATAGAGGTTCAAATATAAACCCGACCAATGTTTACATCTAGACTTAAATATAAACAAAACCAACCAATGTTTGCATATAGGCTCAAGTATAAACCGGCCAATGTTTACATATAGACATATATAACCAAAACCAACCAATGTTTGCATATCAGCTCAATTATAAACTCGCTCAATGTTTACATATAGACTCAATTATAAACCCGACCAATGTTTACATATAGACTCAAGTATGAACCCGACTAATGTTTACATATAGGCTCAAGTAAAAACTTGCCCAATGTTTACATATAGACTCAAGTTTAAACCCGACCAATGTTTACATATAGACTCAAGTATGAACCCGACTAATGTTTATATATAGGCTCAAGTAAAAACTTGCCCAATGTTTACATATAGACTCAAGTATAAACCCGACCAATGTTTACATATAGACTCAAGTATGAACCCGACTAATGTTTACATATAGGCTCAAGTAAAAACTCGCCCAATGTTTACATATAGACTCAAGTATAAACCCGACCAATGTTTACATGCAGAATGAAGTATAAATCAGACCAGTGTTTACTTATAGACTCAAGTATAAACCCAACCACTTTAGAATTGAAAACCAATGCAGGCGCAACCATGAATATCGATAGATCCAAATATAAATAGTTACGTAGGCAATCAATTATAAACAGTATCAACGTCAACCTCTATACTACATTATAAACTGGATGAATATTTACGTATATACTCATTATAACCCTAACGTTTCACCTACAGACATTAATTCGCAACAGGTTCAAGTGCATTGAAAAACAGACTTCAACGTTCAGTAATGGTTCATATATCGTAAAATCTTCCAATCCAATGAATTATAGAGATTGATTGTACGATGTGCATTTGCCTGAACTCTCTCCTCGGGACCATATTATTCTTAAGGATCAAATTGGAAAAAAAATCAATTCATCAATTGTCTCTTCGACATATTTCTTAGGAAAACAAAGTAATAGAGACAAACTTCTCATCAACAGACTAATAGTGGGGATGGGTGGTCCATTAAAACTGATTTTCTGTAGATGGGAAAAGGATTATTTTTTACTTGTAAAACCGCTATAGTAACTACCAGTAGTTATAATCATAATGTAAATACTATAATCATGTATGTATGACATAAATAAATATATACTTAATATAGATATATTATCAAAACGCGCTAATGTATCATACTTTATATACTGTACACCTATCTTTGTTTACCATTGAAAGGGCAGAGACCACAGAGAACTAATACGACTCGTTCTGCTAAGCCCGCAAATTTTGAATTACATTTTCCCCTACACATTTTTTTTATTTTTCCTGCAGATTTTGTCCGTTGCATCCGAAGTCCGTTGATGGAGGGGGTGTTCCATAGATGTAAGGTTTGTCTTTATATATATATATATATATATATATATATATATATATTTAGGAATGGATTTTTCATTTATTAATCAGACATATTTTCTTAATTTGTTTGTTTAAACCTTATTTTTAGCGAATACTCATATTTGAGTAGATATTTCAATTTACCGGCCTGAATACTCGGGAAATCTTGTGAAAGCAAGATTCGAACCTGCGCCAACTAGGTGAAACTGTCATGAGATCTGACGTACCTTCATTTCTCGGTAACGAAGAACCTCCTGATCAAACAAAGCCCGAATATACTGTTTAATAAATAAACGAAAAATAGCATCTACTCAAAGTTACCTACACTCGTCCTGGAAAACCTTCGGTTTCTTGATTTGCTAATGAGCAAATCAATTTCGAAGGAAAAAAGGTTTTAAGAGCTAGAAACATGAACGTCTGTCGAAAATAATCGTACAGCATACAGGTCCAAAGCCCAAAGAAAAAAAAACCCGATACGAGTAATGGACTAACTAAAAAAGTGCTCGATACAAAAGTAGAGCAGACCTAACGATCCGCTTAGGTGAAACCTTGATAGGTTTGTCTGGCTCTCTTGGTTTGAGTATATATATATATATATATATATATATATATACCAAACAGAAGCAAATTTTTCGCTGAATATTTTTAAAACAATTTTTGTCCGATTAAATTGCTTGAAAGAAATGTGCAGTTTCAGTTTAACCAAACTTCCAAAAATAGAGAAAGCATGATTTAAAATACGCCAAGTTAGAAAGAATGAGAACAAGACAGTTCTTTTCTTACTCCGCAAGGATAAAAGATCGGATTATTTTTTCGTACTCTCTTTTTTTTTAAAGAAATGCGCTAAATAATATTTAGAATTGCAATCCTAAGCTCGATACATGACTAAAGAAAATTCAACTCAAGTAGCGAATACTCATATGTCATTAAAAAAAAAAACAACAAACAAAAAAAAAACGATTTCTACAAGAACCAGTTAAAAATGCTTTGATCAATTAATCTATTTACAGTACCATATCAAAAACAACCCTTGGTAGGTTATTAAGTACTTTCTATATGCTCTCATGTAACCTAGCTCTCTCTCTTTCTCTCTCTCTCTCTCTTTCTCTTTATGTTTATAACTCTCTCCTATACTGATCTGCATGCATTGTTTTTTTTTTCTTTTGGCATTAAAAAAAAGGTAAGACTGCTGCATTTTTAGATCTGTTATGTCAGAATTAAGTCTGATGAAAATCAGGCAATTTTTTTTGTGTCTAAATACAGATTCCAGCTCGCTGTATTATTGATTCGTAACCAAGGAGGCTGTATTGACTTCGTCCGTGACGTAAATATCAGTTTTTAACTTTTGATTGTACACATCTGCATATTTTTGTATCCGCAATTTTTCGGGAATGTTGTCCGAATGGTGGAAACCAGTAAATGGCCAGACCATTCGAAGCGGAAATGTAATTTCTCTCATCCATTCGGTTTCAATATACAATAAAATTAAAAATCATAGTCAGAAGTTTATCCAGCCTGAGATATCATAGGTACGATTTCGAAAATGAATACGTGATAACAATACATGTTGTTGCAACTGAAATTCTCCAAGCAGATTTAGGATGGTTAATTTTGAAACAGCGAAGGGTTAGTTTAGGCTTGGATGAATTTGCAACAGATTGGTCTAGATTGGTTGATCTGGAGAAAGTAGAGGGTTGATCTCAGTTGGCTGATTTTGAGACAGTACAGGGTTGATCTCGATTGGTTGATTTTGAGACGGCATCAGGTTGATCTATGTTGGCTGATTTTGAGAGCAGAGGGTTGGTCTAGGTTGGTTGATCTGGAGACAGACCTCGTTTAGTTGATTTTGAGAGAGCAGAGGGTTGGTCTAGGTTGGTTGATCTTGAGACAGTAGAGGGTTGATCTCGGTTGGTTGATTTTGAGACGGCATGAGGTTGATCTATGTTAGCTGATTTTGAGACAGCAGAGGGTTGGTCTAGGTTGGTTGATCTGGAGACAGAAGAGTGTTGGTCAATGTTGGTTGAACTGGCAACAACAGATGATTGATCTCAGTTGGTTGATTTTGAGACTGCAGAAGGTTGGCCTAGGTTGGTTGACTTTGAGAATATATGGTTGGTTTAGGTTGGTTGATTTTGAGACAGAAGCGTGTTGTTCTAGGTTGGTTGATCTGGAAACAGCAGCGGGTTGGTCTACGTTGCTTGATTTTGAGACACCACTAGAATGATTTAGGTTGGTTGATTTTGGAGACAGCTGCTGGTTGGTCTACATTGGTTGATTTTGCGACAGGAGCAGATTGATCTAGTTTGGTTGATTTTGATTCATATCACTCATTGTTGGTTTATTTAATGTTGCAATCAATCATTTTCGAATTTGCGTCAATTTTCATTTTCATGATTCGGAAAGAGATAAATATTTTAAACATTCATATTTTAATCTTTAAGCATTTACATGATCCTGTGAGATGCAAATATTAAAAATTTTCATTTGAGTCTATATGCATTGATTAATTCGTTGATAAATGAATATTGGTTATCAATAGTTGAGTCACCAAACATACTTCATTCGGCGAAAGCTAGATATTTGTCATTTATATTTGAGTCTATAATCATTGATTACTTTGGGTATAGGTAAATGTCGGTGTTTTATATTTGAGTCTATAAGCACTGATTATTTTGAAGATAGGTATATATGGGCAGTTTCTATTTGAGTCTATAAAACTTGATTCGTGGATAGGCAAATATTACTTCTTTATATTTGAGTCTATAAGCACTGAAGTCAGGCATATACATTCAAATATAAAAAAGATATATGTTTATTGTTTTCGTGGAAAGGTAAAATATTGATTGTGTATATTTGAGTGTATAAGAACGGAATTCGAACATATAGAATCAAATATAAACAATTAATATTGTTTGTTTATAAGTGGATTTTTAGGCACTTGATTCGGGAATATGTAAATATAGGTTGTTTAAATTTGAGTCGATAACCACTTGATTCGTAGACAGATAAATATTTTGGTAGTATATCTTTTGTCTGTAGTTCATTATTTCTTCCGGGATAGGTAACTATTGGTCATTTACAATTTGAGTCTCTAAGCATTTGATTACTTTCTCGATATATAAATACTGGGCGTTTATAATAGATTATAATGAAGAGGTTAATACTGGTGGTTTATACTTGTGTCTTCAAACATTTGCTGGAAGGTAAATGTTTGTATTTGAGTTTATAAGCATTTACTTGGTTCGGGGATAGGTGAATATCTGCCGTTAATAATTGAGCCTGTAATCCTTTTAATTGGAAACAGAAGCAACAGAAACTATGGATCATTGGATGACGTCACGATTTACCAATCCTACAGGATCCAGTTTTTTTTAAGCATTTCCCCACAAGCAAGGTGGGATGCCATTAGCACGCAAGGGGTTACAGAGAGCGAGAGTAAAGCGGCGTGATAGAGGAAAGGACGGAGAGGACAGGGAATAGACCAAAGCATTTGAAGATGTCGATTGACATTGCATTTGAATATTTCAATATTATAGCTATCGGGGAAGCCAGTAAGAGTAAAGGAGTTCCACAGACGGAATGTGCAAGACCTAAAGATATTGGAGTAGAAGAGACCGCTACATTTAACAGTTTCGACAGTGAATGGGTGTGAGCGAGATGCCAAACTAGTAGCACGCTTAAATTCATGCAGTCTGGGAACCAGCGAAAGTAGTTCGTCAGAGCAATTACCGTGAAAGTATTTGTAGAAAAGACAGAGGAAGGCCTGCAAGAGAGCGACTGTACACAAGATGCCAGATCAGGGCCAATCACATTGCATATCCGTCTCTGGATTTTGTCGAGGATACCGGGGGCACCAGACCATATATGGCAGCAGTATTCCATTAGCAACATTACGAAACCAGGTGAGGGACTGTGTCGAGAGAAGTGGTTTTACGGGTAGCCTTTTTGTTCTCATATAGTATAGAAGCCAAGGCCCGCTGTTCTAGCCTGATGGTTTTATATCTAGTAGCTCAAGAACTGAAAGCCGATGCGATTTGAGGTCATGTCGCTTGTCCGTTATTATGCCATCGAAGACACGTATCTGTCCTCCTGTATGGCAGTGAATGCTGGACAATGGCCTCAAAGATAAAGAAGAAGCAACAGAAATATGGTTCTACAGAAGGTTTCTGAGGATACCATTGACCGAGCAAGTGAGCAACAACGATGTATTCGAGAGAGTGGAAACAATAAGGAAACATATACTTAACATCAGAAAGTGTTAACTGAAATTTCTGATACGCGTAATGAGGAAAAAAGGCTTGGAAAATCTAATACTCACATGACATATAGAGAGAAAAGGACAGAGGAAAGCAGCATAGCATACTTGATCGGTTTGAGCAAATGGATGTCAGAACAGGGCTTGGTCGAAATAGCAAAAAAATAACTCATAAAGAGGTACTAGAAATATGATGCGGAGGGCCATGATCGCCTACACTTTAAAGAGACATGGTGCATAAAAGGAGGAGGAGGATGACCATAGACCTGTCAAGTGGTTGTGGTAGCACTGTAGTAAATTCGATTAGGGATAATCCGATGCAGTCATAACCTCTTAAATTGAGGGATGCCAAAAATCTACACGTTCTGCAGAAGTAGGTGATGCCACTATGCAGAAAGGAAACTAGATGACCAGAACTGCCTATCTGACCTACTTCTGGTGAATGTGGCGGGGGGGATTGGCTTATAACATACAATACCTCCAAAGCCAAAATAGTATCGTCCAGTCATCAGCGAGCAGGGCCTTAACATTCGTCTATCATGAAAAATGTTTATTCTCTTGAGGAGGCCTCATTGCCTTGAACGACTAGTAGGACTCAAGCTCATCTCACATCTTGTTGAATTTATATATAGAAATCACAACGATAAATGTTGGAAAATTATCAGTTCTTTGTAAAGACCCAGTAATTATATGACTCTTCTTGCTATGCTCTATCTTTATAAGAGTTAGATCAGACCAAAAATTGCTGCCATGTCTACAACTGCTCGGTCATCACTAACCAGTTTTGGTAGAGTTCATAAGAGTCTATGCTGCCCTGGCGGTGATGAATTATTTTCTACGATACAGCAAGCGAAAAGTCACCTACCTCTGGTTACTCTATCGCTATTTCCATGGTAAGTGTTCTGACGAGCTAGATTCCTTCGTTCCGCAAGTTCAGACACTCCGCAGCCAAAACCCGCTATACCGTGTACACTGCGACGAATCAAACCCAACCCCTTCGTATTCCATTAATAAGATGGAAGTTTATTCCTTCCCAAGTACCGCTACTTTGTGGAACAAACACCCGAGATGTTTTCCTGATCACTTAAACTCGATCAGTTTTGAGCATTACAGTGAAGACCTGCCATGCCACGTACACTGGGACGAATCCTCCGCATTCCCTTCTTTCATAAAGACGAAGCTTCTCAAGAACCGCTACTTTGTGGAACAAACACCCGAGATGTTTGCCTGATCAGTAAGATCTTAATCTCTATCAGTTCTGACCCTCAACCGCTTCAAGTTTGGGGTCAAGTCTTAACAATCTTACAGCACGTCATAAACTACGATTCTTACCTCACACTCTTCCACCTTTTCTTACGCTCATACAACAACATAATTCAGTAAAACTCTACTTTGAGTGGCTCTTGTGCATTGATTTGGATGAACATGATTAAAAACAAAATCAGAAATCGAATATCCTATTCCTTTGGCACCACTTTCATACCCCGTTCGAATTACGGTAATTAACGTACTGTTTGTCATGAACAGGCCAGCCAGTGTTATCCCAGATATTAGTGCACATATTATGTTCGACCGAGAACTTATATAAGTCAAGGGAGGGTGACGATACGTACAATTGCTTTTATAGACAGAAAACTATGATCTGGAATTGGAATGAAAGCATTGATGGCACGCACACAGAATAGAATTTCAGTAAAGGAATTTAATTAATACGAATTTCTTTAATTATTTTGCTACATAGATTTGTTATAACAAATTTAGTATATGAGATATGGAAATTGAACTATGCTCGGTGTAGTTTCTCTCTTGATAGCAAGTTGTTAAAAACTAATATTTAAACTATATAATCAAGTCATGTACTTAAAGAAAATCGTTAGACTGGCTTTTCATTTCGTGTCATATATATATATATATATATATATATATATATATATATATATATATATATCGCCAGTCTCATTTAGAATTGTCCAAACTGGAAACTATACAGCCGCTTTCTATGATCAATTATTAAAAATGGCTCCGAACAAATGCATCATGTAACTCTTAGTGAGGATCATTCTTCTTCGGACGTCTTGGACTGGCGCTACACAATCACAACGAACTGTACGAAATAAAAGAAACCACGTCATATGAGTTTTTCTCAACAACAGTAGAAAACTAAAATGCCTATCACACGAAAAGAAAATAATGACATAAAGAATATTTTGATATTCCAAACTACTTCAAGCAAAAGATTAGGATGGAAACGCCCGCCAATAATGAGATGAGAGATAGTCGTTTTGAGAAAACTATTTTCCAGAAAAATGATTTAATGAAAGATTTTATAAATTTTAATAGCAGCCTATCTTTTTATTTTACCCATAGCTGAGGGAAAAGAGATGGTTTCATACCTTTCCCAAGGGTATTAGCACATAAGCGATGGTAATAGACGAAAGGAAATCGAATCCGGCTCTATTGATTCCTCAATTCGAGTCGCTAACCATAACGCCGCCATGTTTCCGTCTTCTGAAAGAAGCTAAGCTTAAATATCTATAACTGGCTTGGGGTTAGAAGATTATTTATAATCTGCATTCATCCGAAGATATTCTTACTTTTAAGAAGATAATTATTTTGAGAACCTTAACAGTGAATCTGTAATTTTCATTGCTTTGACGTGAGGTGATTGTATTAGATTTTAGAGAGAGAAAAATAAGAAAGCTTAGGTAGCCGGCTTGAAGCGATCGTAAGTTTTCTTGCTATTAGCTAGTGTAGACCATGTCAAATTTTATCACGCAATATTTTATTACGTTACATTTTAGGGAGAAGCCAGGGTCGCCGAAATTTCACCGGATCCAAATCCAAAGCTATCCCACTCTTGTTGGATGAACCCCTCTCTATTTGACCATGTCTTCAGGCGTGTAGCCGTCCTTATCACGTCTGATCAATTGTGGGTTGGTGAGGCTATTTAGCTCATTGTTGGAGGTTTTAAATTGAGAATTGTCCTAATAGACTGGTTTCAACCCGGTAATATAGAAACTTGTATGTCTTGTTATTTACCAATAGTCGAGGGTGGAAGATGTAGATTCATACATTTTATAAGGGTATTTGCACGTCAGATTCCTCAATCCGTGCTTCCAAAAAGAAGATACTCACATTATATGAACGATATATCTATATGCCTTTCAGATTACTGTATACTATCCTTATAAAAAGATGCCTTCCAATCAATGTTTTTACATATGGAAAGATGGCTTCCAAACAATCATTTTACATATGGAATGATGCATTCCAATCATTTTTTTACAGAGGGAAAGATGACTTTCAATCACTTTTTTACAGAGGGAAAGATGCCTTCCAGTAAATGTTTTATATATCAAAAGATGCCTTCCAATCAATACTTTTTACATAGCGAAAGATTCCTTCCAATCAATGGTTTTACCCAGGGAAAGATGGTCTCCAATAAATACAGTGTAACCCGGATATAAGAGAGTTGTCGGGACCGGAGACGAAGTCTCTTATATCCGGGTTTCTCTTATATCCGGGTTTGGTCTATTTTGTTTAGGTGATTATGGCTCTAATTTGGGATCAGAGAAAATCTCTCTTATATCCGGGTTTCTCTTATATTCGGGTCTCTTATATCCGGGTTACACTGTATATTTTTACATAGTGAAAGATGCCTTCTAATCAATGCTTTTACATAGCAAAAGAGGCCTTCCTACAATGTTTTTATATAGGGAAAGATTACTTCCAATCTGTTATGGTGAAACACACCTATTGTATTTATTCTCTCCCACTCTCCCACCTAATATAAGTAGTAGTAGTAAGAGAAACGAAGGTTAGTAGATGTCGGACGACAGTAGTCGACAGTTAGTCGAATACGAAAGTAGTCAGCGACCTCAACAAGATTACTCTGCGTAATACCTATTATATCAAGTTCCTAACGTTTTGTACGTCGAACCTTTTTTAGAACCGACTTAGTACAAATACAAGCCTCCACTGTGAAATCACTCCACAACACAATCACTCATTTACATAACGAAAGATGCCCTCCATTAAATGTTTATATATCGAAGGAAGCCTTGGAATCAATGTTTTTTTTGTTTTTTTTTACACAGCGAAATATTCTTTCTAATCAATGCTTTTACCCAGGGAAAGATGCCGTCCAATCAATATTTTTGCATAGTGAAAGATGCCTGGTACTCAATATTTTTACATAGCGAAAGATACCTTCCATTAAATGTTTTACAAAGCGAAAATGAACTTTTGGAGAAAATGGATACAAAAAGAACTCAGAAAGAGACAGATGAAATTTCTAGTGTAATTAAGGAAAGGGAGCTTAGTAAAGGACATATTAAAGACGACAGGAACAGAGGGATGCAGAGAATAGCATAACTAACCATGTTGCGTAGACTGTTTACAAAACAGGGATGAGGGGGGGAGAGAAAGAAGACAAACTTTCAAAAGAGCTACAAAGGACAAGAAAATCGTGAATAGCCTTGATCGCTTATGTCCTGAAGAGACACGGCATCTAGAAAACTTTTTAAATAAATCAAGAAAAATGCTGAAAAAAAATGACCGTTTCATATATTGAAGCCAAATCATGGGTTTTAGTGTTTACAAATTATAACTGCGTGAAAATGTCATAATACGAGGTTGTCACACATGAATTGACGCATATTTTGGTTGGTTGTTGATCCGGTCGTCTAACAAAGTAATCTCCTTAGTATATATATATATATATATATATATATATATATATATATATATATATATATATATATATATATAAAATCTTGACTTATTCCTGATTCTTTTCCTTTCCAGATAATTTTCTTTCAATATATTGTGACTCATAAACCCAATAAAAATGATTACAATGAAACAATGTCGAGTAATCTTACTGTATGAGTATAAACTTGGAAAAAGAACCATTTTTGCAACGAATCATTACATGCGGTGAGAAATGGATACTATTTGACGACAGTAAGATGGTAAACCAATGGTTAGATGCAGGTGAATCAACGAAACAATACCCAAAACCTCCACTGTATCTGTTGTGGATTCCGAGATGAAATCCGGTCTCCAATGAATGACAAAGCAGGAATGAAATATAGCAAATAAATGTATTTATACAATAATACAATTGGTAATACGGTTAGTAGATCCAGAAAAGCGGTTAGTAGCAATAATAATATATATACACAGTCTGGTAAATTCAGTCTCGAAGTAGGACTTCCTTAGAGTCTACGTGCTCGTAACTGTGACTTCTGCAAGCGGTTACCTCACACTATTACTCTACCTCCAACTCAATCACAATCTCTGCTCTTCTCTACTCTGACTGACTCTGGGTATTTAACGGCAGCAGTACACGTACACACTGGTCGAGTCCACTTTTATGAAAAAGGGGTGGACCCCATAACAGTACCCTAAAGAGTTAATGGTTAATGTATGGCCGCATTTCAGAGGGGTTGTCACTATTTCCTTATGGTAAAACAATAACAGCAACCTTGAGTTGCTGCTATTGTTTTAAAAATGTCCACCAAAGCTTTTGGTGTATGCATTCAATTTCAACGTGTGTCGGCTTCAGGTTTGAAACATGAAAACCTTACATTTAGTTTAACTTAGAAGAATTTTGTGTATTCTGATATTTTTCACAGTTTAAAGATAAATTAATGTAGTACGATGTTATTAATTTATTTGCGATGTTATTAATTAATTCTTTTTTTTTTACTGTTGTTTACGAAATAAAAGTCCCAAGTGCAAGGCGTATGGCCACATCATGTTGATACACTCTGTACCTGTACGATCACCGAAGTTAAGCAACATCGAATCTGACCAGTGCATGAGTGACTGCTAGGGAATACCAGGTGTTGTAAGCTTTTATGTATAGGTGGCGCATTGGATAATAGCTTGGAATTGTTAATCGAAAAGTCAATTTCCAATTCCAGTTATGTTTGTTATATTCACATACACGTAGATAAATTTCTCCCCAGCTATGGGTTAATTAGTAAGACATATCACTAAACCATTATTATCTAAAAAAACAAAAAAAAAAAAATAAAAAAACAACTTAAAATATAAAAATATTTTCTGGCTGTAAATAACCTGCAAAGCATTTATAAGCCGTAGAAACGGATAAATCATTTAGCTCAAACAAAGCCCAAGAGGTATCCAAGGTATCCATGTTGTTTTAAGTGCGTATATGGAGGGAGTACGAGTTGCATATGAAGATATGTTGGATTGATAATGGTTGATAATCAACATGAAGAGGTTAAGATTATAGTGATCGGGGGATAATGTACTCGGAAGTGCGTTCCACATTTCAGCAGAACTGGATAAGAAGCTGTCTAGCTGGAACTTACTCCTTACAAATGGAATATCATTAGTTGATTGGTTGTTTTTGTTTAGAGACATATCAACCATTTGCAGTTTATTTAATGGCGAAATCTAAATATTTTGGACAAAATTTTATTTTATTCTTGGATATAATAACGGTTATTGACACAAGTTTTAATAATTAACCTATAGCTGGGGGATAAGAAGTGGATTCATATTTTTTTCGAAGGGTGTTTGCACGTAAGCGAATATAACGAACCCAACTGGAATTGGAACTCAGCTCTCCGATTAACTATTCCAGGCCAGAGTTGTAACTGAAAAATAACGCATTATTCTAATGCGTCAGTCATTTATGTACCATACGTGATATACGCTTAGACGGCCATGTATCTTTTGATACATGACTGACGAGGCAGATTTTTTTTCCCGCAGTAGGTTGCCATTTCTTTCTACGGTAGACCAGTTGCCATCCAAGGTTATAGAAGCAGGTCTGTCCTACTATTTACCAATAGTCACTCAGTTATGTGCCATGCGTGATACACGCTTAGGCGATCATATATCTTTCGATATATGACTGACGAGGCAGATTTTTTTCCCGCAGTAGGTTGCCATTTCTTTTTTCGATGGACCAGTTGCCCTTCATATCTACAGAACCCGGTCTGACCTGCTATTTACCCATAGCTTAGAAGAGGATTCATACCTTTCCCAACGGTATTTGCACGTAAGTAAATGGATTCAACTGGAATTCGAACTCGGCTCTCGAACGGGGGCCAAACTTGATCGAGTGCCCCGCACGTATCTTTGTGACCTTCGCTATCTTATCATCATTTGTGTTTTTCTACCTACATTTATATACGTTAACTGTTAAACTAACCACAACTAACTATTAAAATGTTCGCAGATTTTGACCTCATTCTAGGGTCTTTTTCGTCCAAATCTGTGAATTTATTTATCGAAAAAACATAATATAAAATTCATTTTTTTTTGTCTGTAATATCGTATATGTTAATTTTTTTTTGACTATTTAACAAGAAATTTGCCGAGTTGATATTAAAATTGCCGCAAAACATTGTTATTTAAGATGGAATGTCTGTAATTTGTATTTAGATATATTGTATTTATTTTCAATTTTTCTAGCTGAAGTGTTCACCTATATTGCATAAGATCCATTACTGTACATAACCAGATCACAATAAAATTTGTATTTTATTTGAATAGTATCTTATGAAAATTGAGATATTGTGAATTGGAGCGGGTCATATCATTGATTCGGGGGTATTATAGATTAGGTTTACGAGGCCCTTGCACCGAACCTGATTATTGTTACAGTGCAGTTCAGCATTCGTTTCATTTTGATTCTGTATTCTTCATGTAAATATAAAAGATTTCTATATTTCCCCGTTTACAAACCATGCGTCGTATCCAACCGGTTTTTTTAATGAGTTTCCTAATTGTTCGATGATGTATTATAAAGAATTTAACACATTACAAACATTTAATGATCATGAAGAATATAAATAATATGTCTTTTGCTTTTAAGGCCCATGTTTTGTAACGGTTGCCATGAAGCATTATCAACAAAAATGTCTCAAATGTGTTAAGCGTCTCACAGAATCAGATTGTGTCGAAGTATAATTGCGTATGCCAGTGTTGCCAAACATTTGGTCGAATTAAATTCAAAGACGAAGTCAGTAAGAAGATATCTGATAAAATAGGATTTGCATAAAATGATGGAACGGGCTGTATACTAAGATGTATAATGCTGAAATTGTATGTAGTCAAGAATAATGTGATATGCACTAGAAAACTGAATTCTTTTCTACTGGTAATATAATGAATGTCAGTTTAACATAACATAGTAGTGTCTCTTACATTCCGGTGCGACGATACCGTTTTGTTATTAAAAACAAGATAAAAAATACAAATACAACAATAGCTTATATTATTTTCATTATATTTTTTTTTTCATTGAAAATAATACATTTTATTAGTTTTTATATCTCTCTCAGCCGAAACGTACGAAATGCAAAAAACAAAAACACAAAACAAAAACAAAACAAAAAAACAAAAGGAAACGTGACAAGCGGGAAATGTGTTTTCTCTATTTCTCTTGAATTTACCTGTTTATTCTGAAGCACCTCTTCGAAAATGCAATTATATAAAAAAATTATCAGTAGGAAAACGTCACTCTGTGTAATAACTGTCTCATAAGACAAGCAAAGCCATTTTTTTCAGGTTTTACACGCGTTTACAAGAGACTGAATATCTGAGACTTTGCTAGGAAAAAAATAAAGAGTATAACAATATGATCTGTGTCAATACACGAGACTGGATGAGGTTTTACTTGTGTTCAATGATTTATTGCCTTTGTCCAAATTCTTAATACATGAAGAACGTTTCGTGGCATAAATTAAGCACCACCCTGACCTGACATATACTGCGACAAGAATTGTTATGCTACAGGCACACACAATATCCAAATATATGGTAGTTACTCGATCCCCCATGAAGTCGCGTTGTCACATAAAGTCGGGTTAATGTGGGGAGCCCGAGCGCGTATACCCGGGCTAGGAACAAACATTTCCTGAATCTCCGCAACCGTCGGTTTATCTGACCTCAGTGCGACCACCGATCCTTCTCTCTAGTGCAATGAGAGGGCGCGGCATCGTGCAGCTGTTCCCCGAGACTGGCCATCTGTCAGTATAGTTTCGCAAATGTCATTGATTTATAACTTATAAATTATATACCCTTGTAGCGGACTGTGGGTTTAATACGCGTTGTGAAATGTAACACATGCGTATTCCTGAAATAAAGTACACTACAAAACATGGTGGGCTCAAGATGAGTCCAACTAAAAGAAATGCAAAAGAAAACTACAAGAAGCGATATATATATATATATATATATATATATATATATATATATATATATATATATATATATATATATATATATCAAACATATTAATCTTTTTATATCATAATCAGATGCATACTAATTATAAACAAGATGAAAATATACTAAAAAAATTAGTAAATACTAATATATATATTAATACTTCTCGAATTCACTCTCGCGTGGTCATATGTGACATCATGACCTGTGGTACGATTTTCGCTTCCAGCGTCTTATATGCACGTGTTTATCGTTGCTTGGATATCATCCATATAAACAGAAACAGACTATCATCACGTTCTTGTCCGTGTATTGCTTAATATATTGTACAGTAATTGTCATCTTTGATAATGGCTTATGTAAGCCGAAAGCATAGATTGGATTAAAAAAAATATGTATCAATATTTTGATTTTCTTTCTTCGTTTAATGATAATGTTATTAAGCTTATCGGACGTTATGAAAAGAATTTACATACAGTAAATAGACAATACTTGTCTATATTATTTAATGAAACATTAATGAATATATATATATATATATATATATATACAAACAAGTATAAGTGTATTAATAAACAAACGGATACAAATTACAAAAAACAATATGGTGTATGTGTAACAAATAATTGTGTAAAGTTTGTGTTCCAAGAAATTTGTGGGTGTATGTTCGTACGTACGTTTGTCTGTGTGTGTGTGTCTGTGTGTGTGTGTGTCTGTGTGTGTGTGTGTGTGTGTGTATGTATCATGGCGTTTCCCCTAGGAAACGCATAGCGCCTCTCCCCAAAGGGGAAAACGCAATCTTCTGTGAGAGCCTACATTGTAGATTCTACTGAAAATGAAAGAAAGAAAGAGAGAAAGATTTTACTCAAGTATATATAGTTTAGGGATAGCTCCTCTAACTGGTGGTGTCAGAATTCAGGAGGAGATAACTCCGAAAACATATATGGTGCATTTCGGCAGCAACAATTCTCTCAAACATCTTTCTTCTAGTAATATCTTTATTAAATCTTTCAAATTTCCTAAGAAGTTGGTTTTGTGTTATCAGTAAATTTACCATAATTCATATTAACTTTTATTTGATATTATTTTTCCCGAGTACTATGTAATGTTGCTACATTCGTTTTAGGCATTGTCCTGTTTATATTTATGCAACTTTTTTTTTTTAATTCCAGCCTTCTCATGTTTGATGGAAGCAATTTCAACTCTATCAAACTGACGCCATGAAATGTCAAACTGAATTTTTTTTATGTATATGTCAATCTGACAACCATGAACGGGTTCTACTAATGTAGCACGGTGCAGAGGAGAGCAAATATAATTGATCAAAAATTATAACATAAATATGTTATAAAATCACTAGAAAAATAGCCATTTTGTTTCAACACTTCTGGTGTCTTATCAAGTGATGGTGTTGAATGTAGAAAGATTCTACATTCAAACAAAATGGCTATTTTTCTAGTGATTTTATAACATATTTATGTTATAACTTTGGATAAATTATATTTGCTCTACTCTGCATTGAGCACTGTTTTAAGAATAGTACTTTTGGGTTATTGGAATTTATTCCGTATACACCAGTCCTATACTTGGTATATATATATATATATATATATATATATATATATATATATATATATATTAAAAAGGCTTAAACACTAATATTCCAGAGTCATAATTTATTCCATCGGAATCGTAAATACGATCCAATTCATCAGACTTACAAATTCAGAAAGAACACAGAAAAAACAACTCCGGGAATAAAAAATAAAATTTAGTGAGAGTGTATGTATGAGAGTGTGGGACGAATGTTAGAGTAAATGAAAGCTATAGGGAGGGGTAACAGACGGGAGAAGAACAAGAGGGTCTAAAGATGAAGGGGGTATTAAGATTTAACAGAGAGAAGTTTTAAATATATGATTGCATATGTATTTATATATTTACCACTAATATTATCTCTCTCTCTCTCTCTCTCTCTCTCTCTCTCTCTCTATATATATATATATATATATATATATATATATATATATATATATATGGGTCATTATTATTTTAATGATGAAAAGATCGACCAAAGACGATATATAAGAATATGATCATTATTTTATTCCACGATTTGGCTTCTTAATGTTATTTATATTCAAAGGCAGAAATATCCACAAAACCGTCGAGGCTAGCCACTTCATTGATTGCTACCCACTCAGGCGTTTTCAACCTCCTTGCGACCATTCAATTACATCTAATTCAGCGAACGGGTTCCCAAGAAAATTTGATCGTCTGCCAATGCCTTCACAGATTTATTGACACTTAAAGAATCAATTGTAATCAAACAAGTTTCCATTAGAGACAGGATTATAGTGAATGAATCAATCAAGAGTACACAGAAGTAAAGCGTTCATTTTTGTCTGGCTTCAATATTCAAATGACAGGCACATTTACCTCACAAACCGGACACAGAGGATGGGAAAACAAACGCCGCTGTAACATGGACCGCATTCTTAACCATAAAACGGTAAGCAAATTGACATTGCTGCATTAAGTCTAGCATATGATTACGAACCCAAGCAAAAGTGGGAAGATTAACACTGCTTGCAAGCTAATTGCTGGTGCAGTTAATACTTTTTATATCTCTTCAATTAGCAGTATCATAGGAAAACATGATGTGTTGATACCGAAAAACGGATCTCTTTGCGGGTGTCCATATGACACAGATGGTATACTACGAGGGTGCTGTACATTTACGTGTAGGTAGAAGCAAATGCTTAATGGCGTATGATATAAAGGCGAGAATAAAAACCACTCTCTTTCCTTTTCAGAGTAATGGTTGTAAATTTATACACTACTCCAGAAAGGCAAAGACGAAACAAGAATTTACATCCCCGAGGTACGGTTTCATTAATGTAACCAATTCGGACTAGACATATCAGCATCAGAGTTATATTATGGTCTAATCTATATATTATCTATAACACAGGGCACCTCGAGGCGGTGTAGTGGTTAGCAAGATTGTCTCTCTAGAACAATTAAGACTGAGTAGTGAGTTCGATCCTCACTAGGTGCTCCCTACTTTCGGCCTTTGTGCGCTTAGAAAATCACTAGGGCACCTTGACGTGGTGTAATGGTTAGAAAGCTTGTCCTGCTAGATCAATTACGACTGAGTAGTGAGTCCCATCCTCACTGGGTGCTCCATAATTCCGGCCTTGTGCCACATCTAAGCAGCGCTTAGAAAATCACTAGGGCACCTTGACGTGGTTAGAAAACTTGTCTTGCCAGATCAATTACGACTGAGTAGTGAGTTCCTTCCTCACTGGGTGCCCCTTACTTTCGGCCTTGTGCCACATCTACTCCGGGCTTAGAAAATTCGTATATTATCTATACTTTAAATTCTATAACATTTTTATAGTTTTTTTTTATGTTGACTTGGGAGAGAAGTACATTTTTCAGGAATGTAGACATTATAAGAAATGCGGGGCGTAGATTCATAATTTCATAGGATTTGATAGCGGCACTCTCGACAATTTTCCGTCTAAGTACATTTGTTGATAAATACTTGCTTGCAAAATAAAATCCTGACATTTACCTTGATAAATTCCGATAGAGGACGAAACGCGTTGGTTAAGATAAGCTTTCCTTTGTCTTTACTCATAGATAGATATTTGAAAAAAGAGAGATCTGTCGTAACATTTTCTGAAATCTTCCGAGACATTGCTCTAATTATTAGACCAATAGTCCCTATCACATCAACGGAAAAACAGTTATAATTATGGAAATTGTAAATTACTACATTACTACAATATTAAAAAATCTAGCGTCGTATTACTGCACGCTCAAAAAAAATATCTTACCTGTTAATAATAGCAAACCTTTTAATAAAACATCTTTCGACAAGTATCCCATTCATTTTCGTCTTGGAATTTTACCTGGAATTGAGGAAAAAATGACATTACCTCGGCGTATACTACACGAACTGTAGATATGTAAATATTTGTTTCATATTTGCCTGAGGATGGTAAATGTTTTTTACCGAAAGTACTTGCAAACAATATGGACCGCACATTTAATTCATTGTACAACTAATAAAAACAATTATTGTGTCGTTCAGCAAGTGGTCAGTGAGTTAATGCCTTTTTTAATTTGTTAGCGAAGTGAGTTCGCCATTAATTATATTAACTTTATTGATTTATTCTTTGAATGACTATTTTACAATATATATATATATATATATATATATATATATATATATATATATGTGTGTTTGTGGGGGGGTGTATGTGTGTGTGTTTGCATGAAAAATACACGTGAAGTTGAAATTGATGTATAACGATAAAAAAAATGCAGGGAAACGAACAGTAAAACTATTTTTAATTTACAGAAATACATATACACATACACAGACAATTTAACCCCCCTGAAGATTGAAAATACTTGGGAAAATAAAAATTATTTTAAAGAAAATTTTGGTATTTTTCTTAATCAATTTTCTACGGCTACCAAAAAATTGTTCGTGGAAAGGATTAAAACGAAAATAAATAGACAAATAATGTCTGAATTATTTACCCAAACCTGTTGAATATATATACATATATATATATATATATATATATATATATATATATATATATATATATATATATATAGAGAGAGAGAGAGAGAGAGAGAGAGAAATAATATTTTGAAAAACTCGTAATGATTTTATGTATTTATGTGTTATATTTATAATACATGTATATTTATAGAGGATTATTAAAATTAAAATTCTTACATATGAGATTTCAGAAAAAAAAACTCGTTTTACTTTAACCTGTTTCGCTTTTAGTTTTTCAAAAAGTTTGTAAATTTTTATTAGATTCCCACGTACTGACGCTTATGTGTCGAATAAAAGAAAAAATATCTAGAGGCGTAACTAATTTTATATTTAGCTTATGGTAAGGAAAATATGATAGAATCTATTTGAGGGAAGTAACTCTGGTTTATCTAATGAGGTAAGTTTTGTTCAAAGTTGCTAATAAAAAAAATCTTTCTTTATTAATGCGCTTTTGTTTGGTGATGTTATTGAAATGAACGTCGCGTTTGCTTTATAATAGTTGATACACCAACTTTCTTTTAGTTACTAGTGGCTGCATTGCATGCACAAGAAGATCGTTTAAATGAATTACAGATTATTGGAAAACAGATAAAATTGGCGAACGTGCCTGTTAGGAATGAACAGAAGGAAGAGAAATGTTGAAAGAAATTTATTCTCTGGCTGCGGGCCAGTTAACAACCTAGCAATCTATCGAGCATTCTGTGAAGATATTTTTCTGAATGGATATGACACCTTGCTGATAGCAGACACCAAATGAATGCATGGTTATCAGCAAAAGGTTGAACCCCAAATGCAAATTACAGGTACAGAAAGTTAAACGCATGGAAAGGGCTCAAACAGAGAACGGAAAGTATGACTCTGAGATCCGAAGACGTATTAGAATGGCCAAAGATGCATTCCAAAAGCTAAGCAGATTATTATGAGACAGATAAATTTCGTTGGAAACAAAGAAATGAGTACTCAACTGTTACGTGATATCTGTCTTCCTGTATGGCAGTGAATGCTGGACAATCTCCTCAAAAATGAGGAAGAGACATAAAGCGACAGAAATATGGTTCTACAGAAAAATGCTGACGATAACATGAGCTGAACATGTGAGCAACGACAAAGATTTGGAGTGAATGAAAACGAAGAGAAAACTTATACTTAACATCAGGTAGAGGCAGTGGAAATTTCTGGGGTACGTAATGAGGAAGGAGAGCTTGGAAAATCTGATACTCAAAGGACAGATTGAAGGAAAGAGAGACTGAGGAAAGCAGTGCATGACATACTTGATGGGCTTGAGCAAATAAATAGCAGAACAGGGTTTGGGAGAAATAACAAAAATACAAAACTTATTAAGAGTTTCAAGGGACAGGAAGATGTGGAGGGCCATGATCGCTTACGTCCTGAGCTGACAGGGCACATAAAAGAAGACACTGATTAAAACAAAGGTTCAATTTTAAAACACCACCTCCCCGGTTATTTTTTTTTTTAACATACGTAATTATTTGTCTGTGACAATTTGTAAACGTTTTCTCTTTCCCTTGATTGAGCTCGGAAAAAAAACTCAAATCCAATAAAAATCGGAGTTTTTAATCTCATCACCTATTTACACTATTTACATTGTTCGGACTGTTGTACTTATTTTTATTGCCATATTCACGACATTTCGGCCGTTGTACTCTCCAGTCTTCTCCAGAGGATATATGTTGGAATTTCTCCAAGAGCACGTGGCCCAGTGGATAAAAGCGTTGGTTAGAGTAATGTAACTTGAACTATAGAGTTGTGAGTTCGATACCTAACCAAAGCGGAGGTGAACAAAAACTTGGGGAATTGAGATCTTAAAAAGCCTGAAACTGAGAAATATGGAAGAGACATGTCATGCGGAAGTAGAACAATCTACCCCGCTCGATGAAATTAAGTTTTCGATTCGAAATCTTATATATATATATATATATATATATATATATAGCAAACGGTTTGGTAAAAGCAAGGGTATACGCGTGTGCATGGGCGGACAAGCAAATAAATAATCATCAAATTTATGCATGATAATAGTGACCGATGTGGTTATAAAGTGCACAGATATAGATTAATTAATACATACAAGTGTACCTACGTTTTGATGTGCGACTAAAGTTTCGCTAGATTACCAGCTCGTCGGACACAAGATATATGTTGTTAAAAGTAGACAAATGATACTCCTATAACCAATTTGTTTACATTTAACAACATAAATCTTGTGCCCGACGAGCTGGTGATCCAGTGAAACTTTAGTCGCGCACCAAAACGTAGGTACACGTATATGTACTAATTAATATATACTATGTACTAATAATTTATTATATATATATATATATATATATATATATATATATATATATATATATATATATATATATAACCTGAAAGAGGGCAGGAGCGTAGAACGGTTTGAAGGTCTTAAATATGACAATATAGATAGAGACAACAGTCCGAAAAGCGTAGTGTAAATAGTTACAGTACCTTATCTAAGAAATATAGATAAATCATCACCTATTGTCATATAAAATATATCTTAATGCAAAAGGTAATGTAGGTGTGAGGGGAACGAAAAGGCATACATTTTTTAATGGTGTATCTTGGTCAGGGGAAATTATTAGATGATTCCAAATAATGAAATTCGAATAATATAACGTAGGGATATTAGGGAAAAATCTCTGAGTTCATTTCTCAATCAATCAGGAAGATGTCAACAAAGGGACACCTTGCGTGAGGACAGGGAACAGTGTTATATTTTGTATGTTTTTTTTAATTCATGGAATCGCGACTAAGTTGCAAATTACTCTCTTTTGATGCTTTATTTTGCTTTTGCTGACTTAATTTTACACCTAAATATCAGTTATCTTTTTCTCTACACTATATACCAACTATCGACACTATATAATAATTACCGTTGTGTATTTATTTGTTTATAACTGTCGTGTCACTATCTATGTAAATCTTTTAACAAGTCGCAAGCTGCAAGTTCAATTATTTAATAAATGCATCGAAAATAATGACAACCAAAAAAGAATGTCAAAACATCTGTGGCTAATAAAATTTTAAGTTCGGAAACTATTAATATTGATTATGGCAAGCGATTCTGTTTTAATTTAGGAAGGTGAAATGCGGCGCTAAAATCGGAAATCGCATTGGAATAGCAAAAAATGCCATCCAAAAGCTAAGCAAAATATTAAGAAACACAATATTGGCTGGAAAAGAAAAGTGTGTTAAACTGTTATGTAATATTAATTCTCCTCCATGACAATAAATAGAAGACAATTTCCTCACAGATGAAGAAGCGACTAGAGAACGGCTATATGATTCTACAGAAGGATGCTGTGAATGCTATTGACTGAATATGAGAGTAACGGAGATGTTTTAATTAGAATACAGACAGTAACGATGCTTATACTTAGAATCAGAAAGAGACAGCTGAAATATCTAGAACATACAACGAGGAAAGAAGTCTTGGAGAATATGATATTCACAGTACATAACATCTTGGTTTTGTTCCACTTTTACAGTTTATCAAGTTTTTGCTGGTCAAAAAATATGTTTAAAGCGTAAGAGTTTTTTTTTTTTTAGATAATACTGATACGATACAAGTTCCACTAAGCGAGGGGGAGAAGAGAGGTATTCATACCTTTACCAAGTGTGTTTGCGCGTTAGTGAATATAACGAAACCCAACTGGAATTGGAAATCGAAGAGTCGAGTTTCAGTTTCGAGCCGTTATCCGTTACACCACCCGCACATCCAAGTTTACATCACCTGGTATTCATCTAAGTACTGACCAGGCTCGACGTTGCTTAACATCGGTGATTATACAGGAACTATGTTTCAACGAGATATGGCCGTATGATACAGGGCATACCGAATGCCTGAGAGACAAAAGGAAAGAGTAATTAGCATACCTAACTCGTTTGAGAAAGGGATGTCAGGTAAGAGAGTGGGAGAAACGCTGAAAAGACGAATGTTGGGGAGGGCCATGATCACCTACACCTTAAAGTGACATGGCATACAGAAGAAGAATTCCATTTACATCTTACTTTATCCCATTAATTGGATATTAGTTGGCGAAGAAGTGTCTATTTTTATTGTTAAAATGTGGGACGATCATTAACATGTAGGGAGAGTAATCAAGAAATTCCACGGTTTTAGAGTTTTTTTATTGAAATTAAGTTTTTGAGGTCCATGGAATGTAAACATTTTAAGTGAGCACATTATAGCATCATTACAATTATATTCTTTAGTAGTTATATCTCCTTGTTGTGTTGAAAGCAGGACCAGCATGGGATATATATATATATATATATATATATATATATATATATATATATATATATATATATATATATAAAGATAACTAGACTCGTTTCGAAAAAACCCTCGAATTTTTGATTTGCTAATCAAATCAATCTCGAGGAAAAAAAAGTTTTAAAAAAGAAAGAGCTACAAACATGGACTTCTGCCGAGAAAAAAAATCGCACAGATGCAGGTCTGAAGCCCAAAGAAAAACCCGATACGAGTAACAACTAACTAACAAAAAAGAGCTCAATACAACCGTAGAGCAGACCTAGATACACCTAGTGAGCCAGACAAACCTACCTAGGTTTCACCTAAACGGATCGTCAGGAAAGTTTATATATATATATATATATATATGTATATATGTATGTATGTATTTTTAAAATTATATATATATATATATATATATGTATGTATGTATTTTAAACATTATATATATATATATATATATATATATATATATATATATATATATATATATATATATATTATAAACCATGATGGCAACGCAAGTCTACTTCCAATCTGAAACGCATCTTTTTACCTTCCATTCTACGTCATTGATAATGGTTGATACGAGCGCGTCGTGTATTGGTTAACGATCAAAAGCAAATGATTTTAACACAACGTTGAAACATCTGACTTGCAGTTGTAAAAAAAAAAAACAAACTCGCAAGAGACTGACACGTCTATACAAAAAACAACACCCTGTCCAGTTGCAAATGCTACTGGTGGCACCAGGGGTGACAGTGTCGCCTTACCCACCGAAGTTGGCGGCTGATGAGGGCACGGTGTCGCATGTGCTTTCACATGTTGTATATAGAAAAATATTCAAATGTCAAACCTACTTAGTTCTTAAGTTTTGTGATGTCAACGAACACTCGTTGCCACTTTTGTAATGTCAATGAATACTCACACTTTCGTCATACTGTCACTTTCGTAATGCTCGTTGTAGTATAGACTTTGTAATCGCAGATACAACTATAGTAAGGCCATTGAACGATACTGGTGTCAGACACCTTCGAATGACACTCGCACTAATAGTACTTGCTCGATAATACTCGCTCGAATAGTAACCATCGAATAGTAATCCGTATAGTGATCAGTATAGACAATAGTATAGTCAATAGTATAGAGAAGTGCGAATCGTATAGTAATAGAGGATAGAGTAAAAATGGTGATCAATTAGGCGCCACGCTAATTTCTATATATACATTTCCTTTGCGCTCACGTGATCTACTTATCCAAACTGGGATCGCCTGGGTTTGCTCTCTGGCGATCTATGTTGAAACTCCTGTGTCGGCAGCGAAACTTTATTCCTATATAACTTAAGCATTTAATGTACCTATAAATAATTTATGTACATCATCATTATCATCATCGTCATCATCATTATCATCATTGTCTTTTGTAATCGTAGGGGAGGATCTGAATGCAGAAGCCATATTGAATCTCCTCCACAATGGTCTATCAACGGCAGCCATCAGCAATTGTCTGCCATTGTCCAACCAATTTTTGCGTTGGCCTTCTCTACTATGTCCATCTTCAACAGTATCTTGAATGATGGTCTTGCACAGGCTGTCGTGCCTTGTAATGTGTCCAAACCACGCCATTTTTCTCCGTTTGATAGTGGCAAGAAGAGGTTCCACAAAACTTTCAACCTTTTTTCGTACAAATTCATTGGATTTATGTTTCTAATAGAAGATGCTAAGGAATTTTCTCATGCATTTTTTTCTCAAACGTTTGGATCTTTTTCTCTGATTCTACTAACTTACGCTACGCAAAAATAATATATCCATAATAACATAGTAATGAAAAAATACATTAGTCGGTTATGACAAAAGTCACTTCTCATCATTTTAAAATGAATTTAGATATGGGCATCTATCCAGAATTTGAAGAGGCGAGCGTTATACGTCGTTGAAAAAGTATTGACGCTTGAAACAGGAAAGTCTTTCAAAGTTAACAGTAATTCTCTTGCTCGATTGAAAATATATATAGATCTGTTTCCATGAAAATATCAAAATACATTTCTACCCCGTGTCATCACCTGATTACAGTAGTAATGGCAGAGCGTAACGGCCGTGCGAACTATCTAAGGAATCAACTAACGAAGGGAAAGACTGGTTTTCCTATTTGTTGAAACTTGACTAATGCATGGAATAATAATGCAACACAAAATGTACTTTGAACAAAATGTATTGAAACAAGAAAGTGTACACAATATTTACATATAGTCTTTTGTATATTCCTGGGAAGACCGTTCCTGGAGAATGTGTGGACTTAGTCGCAGTCGGGCAGAGTCTCTGGTTGAATCTCTTGATTCCTTCCTCTCTTCCCGGTACCAACCATATTTATATGGTCGGTACTCCACTATGCAAATTAGGTGGATCCTACCACAACACTATTTGAATTTTTTTTATGGATCTTATTTCTTTAGTTAATGATTGAAGAAGCTCATGGAGAGTTCTACGACAATAAATTATCCCTAGAAATTCCCCTATCACATATTTAAATATTTGAGCTAAAAAAACTTTAACGAAATATTGCAAAAACAATCACGGAATGATTTGAAATAGACAACTCTTTTTCATTTCAGTGGGACATACTTTAAACATTTCTTTCTTTCTTTCTTTCTTTCTTACTGAAACCAAGTAGCGTCTTTCCAGGCAAACAAATTGGAATAATCCATCATTTATGAGGTATTAGTAGAAGACGTCAAACACTTCAACCTTCCCTTATTTCTTTCATTCATTTTCTTACTGAAAGCAATGGGTTGTAGCTTTAGGTGGTAACCAGTCTACCGCAGAAAGAAACGGTAACCTTCTGCGGGAAAATTTGTTTAGTCAGTCATGGATCGAAAGAGACATGATCGCCCAAGCGTGAATCACATATCATACTTAAGTGACTGATGCTTCTTCTTTAAGTTGTGTTACACTTTCCCATTTTTCTTTCTTTTTTCCTTTTGTCATTCATATGAAATTTATTTTTTTATTCCCAGTTTCTTTCTTGATCATCATCTTCCATACTTGCTAAATTCAATTAATTTTTTTCTTCCTAACTTTCCCACTATTATATTTTCATTCTGTTTTACTTTCTATTCGCTCACTTTCACTCCTTACTCGTTGATTTTGTTCATCTTTTCTTTCTTTGTTTCTTTACATTTCCTTTCTTTCTTTTTTGACATTTTCTGCCTTTGTTTGTTTGTTTTTTTCTTTACATATTCTTTTTTTCTTTTTTAAATTTCTTTCTTTCTTTTTTTACATTTTCTTTCTTTCTTTTTTTCTTTCTTTCTTTCTATTTCCTTTCTTTCTTTTTCCTTTTGTACATTCTTTCTTTCTTTCTTTCTTTCTTTCTTTCTTTCTTTCTTTCTTTCTTTCTTCAATCCTTCCTTCCATTCTTTCTTTTTTACATTTTCTTTCTTTCTTTCTTTCTTTCTTTCTTTCTTTCTTTCTTTCTATTTCCTTTCTTTCTTTTTCCTTTTGTACATTCTTTCTTTCTTTCTTTCTTTCTTTCTTTCTTTCTTTCTTTCTTTCTTTCTATTTCCTTTCTTTTTTTCCTTTTTACATTCTTTCTTTCTTTCTTTCTTTCTTTCTTTCTTTCTTTCTTTCTTTCTTTCTTCAATCCTTCCTTCCATTCTTTCTCTTTTACATTTTCTTTCTTAACATTTTCTTTCTTTCTTTCTTTCTTTCTTTCTTTCTTTCTTTCTTTCTTTTCTTTTTCCTTTTGTACATTCTTTCTTTCTTTCTTTCTATTTCCTTTCTTTCTTTTTCCTTTTGTACATTCTTTCTTTCTTTCTTTCTTTCTTTCTTTCTTTCTTCAATCCTTCCTTTCTTTCTTTTTTACATTTTCTTTCTTTCTTTCTTTCTTTCTTTCTTTCTTTCTTTCTTTCTTTCTTTCTTTCTTTCTGGAATGTTCTTTCTTCTTCCAGTCGTTATTCATCGCATTTTTCTTTTATACATCTTTCATTACTTTTTTTATTTACACTTTTCTTTCATTGAATCTTTGTATCGTTCTGGAATGTTTCTTCTTTCATAAATCTTTTAATATATTTTCTTTCTTTCAATGACTAATGATCTCATAATTATTTCTTTCTATTTTTTATTTCTTTCTTTTTTGTACCCTTATTAAATATTCTTTCTTACAAGAATTATTCATCTCGTTTTTTCTTTCACTTTTTCTTTGTTTCTTCATATTTTTCTTTATTAAAATTTTTCTTTCTATCTTTTTCTTTCTTGTCGTTTTTCTTTCTTTCTTTCTTTCTTTCTTTTCGTATCCTTTTGAAATATTCTTTCTTCTAAGGATTATTCATCTCATTTTTCTTTCTTTTTCATATTTTTCTTCATTTTCTACATCTTTCTTGCTTTATTTTCTTTCTTTCTTCACATCGTCTTACTTTCTTTCTTTGTACCACTTTGAAATTTTTTTTCTTTCAATTATTACTCATCGCATTTTTCTTTCTTCATTTTATTTTTCATTCTTTGCTTTCTTTCTTTTTTTCTTTACACTTTTGTCTCGTTGTTTCTCTATCCTTCTGTAATATTCTTTCTGACATAAATCTTTTATTCTGTTTAGATTTTATCCATGATTACTTATCACATAATTCTTTTCTTAAATTTTTCTTTCTTTTTTTGTATCGTTTTGAAATATCCTTTCTTTCAAAGATTATGTATCTCATTTTTGTTTCTTTCTTTCTTTCGTTGTTTCTTTATATTTTTATTTTTTTTATCTTTTTTTTTGACATTTTTCTTTCTTTTTTTTTGCATCGTTTTTATTCATCGCATTTTTTCGTTCCTTCTGTAGATTTTTCTTTCTTTTTTTTTTTTACATTTTTTCTTTTTTTCATTCTTTCTATCATTCTTTTTTCCTTTCTTTCTTTACATTTTTCTTTCTTTCTTTGCATTTTCTTCCTTACTTTTTAAAATTTTGTTGTCATTTATTCGTTTTTTTTTCTACATTTTTCTTTTGTGTTCCGATTATTCCTTCTTTCTTTCTTTCTCTAAATGCTTGAATATGTGAGTTCATTTCATTCCCGTCACACTTTCATTCTTTTTTTTTTTCATGCTTTAACTGTTTGTTTCAATACTTCCTTGTCTGTTCCCTTGAGCTCAGGTGTGCTTGACAAGTAAAAACCCAGCAGTATTGATAAACGTCTCATTACGAATAGCAAAAATCCGATGAGTGTACGGATGCATCCATATACAAAACTCGCAAATTCCACACATATGCGCAAAGATACACATATAAACTTTCATGCGCATACCTACAGAAACACTTGATAACATAATGTCTATTCAATGAAAGAGAGAGAAAGAAGAAATGAGAGGGAGAGCCAGGGAGAGATAGATAGAGAGGTGTTGAAAGATAAGTATAAAGGCATAGTGCAGTCATTGGCAAATTGCGGTTCGCGGGCCACAGGCGGCCCGATTGGCATTCTGAAAAGCATGCCTAATTTCATGAGGAAAATAACGATATTAAAATGTTGTTTGTTTCGCTTTCGTTCTCTGATGTATAGCCACATACATAAATAATAGTTAAGTACAACGTGTCTTGAATTTTGCAATATTTCGTTGAAGGTAACGTTGTCACCATTTTAAACGATTGGCGGTTTTCATTAAGCAAGATCATAAGTGTAAACACGAAATCGGAAACATTAATGATAATTATTTTTCTCTAGAGATTAAATATACTTATTTTAAAAAGTGTTTTTTTTTTTCATCGTCAAATGAATAAATATGAAACAAATCACAAACAGTAGCGTGTGTTAATCCCTCTGTCAACCGTGATGATATATCAGGACATCTTTTTTATATATTATAGAAGGAATCTTTTTCTCGAAAGAAGAAAAAAATCAACTTTCCTCCATTTCTAAGACAGATACTTATGAGCATGCTCTTTTGTTGCAAAAATGGCTGCGGTATCAGTAATGAAAAAATCTTTTTTAGCAGTGCGGCCAGACTTATGACGAACTGTACCTCATATGCCTAATGCTGTCCATTCCTGATATAGAGTATCAGATATACTAACTCTGGGCGAAGAGCGTAGAGGTCGTCGATGATAAGAAAAAGACAAAAGATAAGAAGTTGTAGAGAGTCATGATCACCCACTTCCCGAAGGGACATAGAACATAAGTATTTCTTTTTTATTTTGACGGTTTATCAACATTTTTGGGGTTATTTAAAGCCATGCATCTTTTAGGGGTTTTTTTGTGAAGTACACCCACAAGATGGACTGATCTAAAAAGTTAAATAACAAGCTCTATTACTGAGAGAGGTGATCTTCTAAGAGTAGCTTAGATGTGGCACAAGGCCGAAATTATGGAACACCAAGTGAGGATTGAACTCACTGACTTGTCGAACTTTCTACCTTTGGGCAGGGAAGAACCCAGACGAGGCTATGCCGATGGACAGAGTCTCTTTTGGGGAGTTAGACAAACCCGATCCTGTGTATACAGTGTCTATGGGATATTTTCCCGGGCCTACAGTTAAAAAGCCGGCCTTAAGCTACATCCCGGCTTGTCGGGAGGACTTGAGTAAGTACCAAGTTGAATAGAATTGAGGTGATGTTCCCTATTAACTGTTATTCCAGTAGACTGTGTTCTCGACTCTTAATACCGTATTATTCTTCGGAATAAATTACTACTACTTTTTATATGTATATCGATTTATTCATTTCAAGATACAACAGGATTGTAAGAATAATTCTTTTTTTGCGAGTAAATATTACATTAATAATGTTTTTGAGATGACAAAAGTTCTACTGTTTAACCTGTAGCTAAGGAGAGAAACGATGGATTCATGCCTTTCCTAAATGTATCTGCGCGTTAGTGAATGTAACAAACGTCAGTATAATTCGAACTCGACACTCCGTGTTCAAAATCCAAGCAGCTCTCATTACACCACCCACGATAACTGTCGCGGAATAGCAGACGCAGGTTGTAAATTCTTGATGCGGTTCTATGACGTACCACGTTAGAGAATGAAATATTAACAACAGAACCATACGTTTAGAGGCAATGTAATGTGTTGTGACTAGTTTGAAATGAAATTTTGTTGAGCGTGGGTTGCTTTGCTTTAACGTAGATAGCCTCCAATAGTTGAGTTATCGTCGCATAGCAATCTTTTATGTCAACAGGATATCATCTTTAATGATGAATATATTTGTTTAAATGTCCATATAACCACGCTGAACATGGCTAATGTGAGCCGAAAGCTTAGATCGAGGAAGGGCATAATAAAACATATCCAAATATTAGACAGTTTCTGTTTTTATTTTCTCCTGAAATTAAAGTAACTATACGAAGCCTAGAACGGCTCATGATCAAACATAACAGACATTCGTTATATATATTTAACAATATATATATAAGAGTGTAAGACTACAAACCACCTTCTCATACCTTTTCAATTATTCCGATTACTGTTGGCAACAACAACGTGAAGTCTGTGAAATCATTCACATACTTAAGAAGCAAATCAATTCAAGTGATTCTTTGGATGACGGATAGTTAACCGAATTTCAAAGACAACCAATGTCTTTAGGAAGCTTAAGCATCGCCTGTGGGATGTTCGTGAGATTTAACTGAAAACGAAAATCTGCGTCTATCGAGCAGTCATTCTCACCACACTTCTTTATGGGTCAGAATCGTGGACGCCATACAGGACGCACATCAATCAGTTTGATGCTTTTCATAAACATTGTCTTCGTTCAATATGCGGTTATACACGGCAGGACAAAATTTCTAACCCTGATTATTTCATCAAATGTGGCATCGGTGGTATCGAATCCTTTCTGATGCAATCCCAGTTCAGATGGGCTGGTTATATCATCAGAATGAGTGATGATCGGATGCCGAAAATCTTTATGTATCGCCAACGTAATGTAGGCCATCCTTGGTTACGCTTCAATGACTAACTCAAATACAATTTAGATGCTGCAAACATCCCTATAGCGGAATTCGAACTTGCTGTTTAAAACCGAGAAAACTGGAGAAAAACCTGCCACCTAAGTATAACTAACTTTAAAAAGAATCGTCTTTACCATCCGAGAGAATTAAGAACCAACACTAACTCTCGGACGCACACCCCTTCAGCATGTCCCTCATGTGGGCTTGTTTCTCTCTAACCCCCCTCCCTCTTTCGTCATTTTTTCGAATAAATGGCTTTTCCGAACCCTTTTCTTGGGGTTTTGGACTTTTATGCTAGACGATTATTTTCAGCTAACGTACATATTCTTGGTTCTTTCTTTTTTTTTAATACCTTTTCTTCCCTTTGCTATTGGTTTGATTATTTGCAAATCAAGACACCGAAGGTTTTCCGAACGAGTATAGTTTCTTATAAAATTACTACTACTATTAATAATATATATATGTATATATTTATGCTTAACGTTCTTTTTTATAGATACAAATATTTAAGTAAATACTCTGTTTTATAATAAACAGTATTGAATAACATTTACAGGCCTGAATGTCCGAGAAATTTTCATAGAAAATATTCGTTCTTTGACAGGATTCGAACCTGCATCCTATACGGAACCGTCATTTACGCTGACGTGCCTTACCGATGGCCACAAAGAAGCGTTCGGCAGACAAGGTCGAATTTACTGCTTATAAACTTCTACCGAACGCTTAAACATAAAAATGTCTTTAATAAATAAATTGTCGGACTTTGTCCATTTCTTAAAAGAAGAAAGATGTCTCACTGCATCGTGCTAGAGAATTTTCTACCTTATATATTTCGGCGTGGTGTAATGGTTAGCGAGCTTGTCTCACTAAAACAGTTACGACTGAGTAATGAGTTCGATCCTCACTGGATGCCCATACTTTCGGCCTTGTGCCACATCTAAGCTACGCTTGGAAAATCGCTATATTTATAAGTCTGTCATTCGTCCACGCCTTTCCTACCATATGTTCCTGCTGTATATCTAGAGGTCCATAAGAATCGGCAATAAATGGCTCAGCAATATTAATGAACGTGAATGTTCTCTCGGCTTCAGTCACATTCTCACTGCCGTAATGTAGTTTCCCTTTTCCTTTTCTATAATTAATTTCATGATAATTGTTCGAATTAACTATTCGCTATGGTATTTAGAATTTATGATTTTAAGTTTTAGATGCTTAAAAAAAAACACATGTACAAACACAGAAAGAGAATTTGGTAGAAAGTCGGCTTAACATTCCGGAAGAGAAAAAGGAAAAAAATGGACATTGAAAAAAAAGAAAGATAGAAAGAAAGAGTAAGAAAAAGCGAGAGATACAAAGGAAAGAAAAAAAAAGAGTATGAAAAAGAGAGAGATACGAAGGAAAGAAAAAGAAAGAGTATGAAAAAGAGAGAGATACGAAGGAAAGAAAAAGAAAGAGTATGAAAAAGAGAGAGATACGAAGGAAGAAAGAGTTAGAAAAACGGGAGAAACGAAGGAAAGAAAAAGTAAAAAGAAAAGAAGAGAAACGAAGGAAAGAAAGAAAGAGTAAAAAAAAAGCGAGAGGAAAGAAAAAACACGAAAAAGCGAGGGAAACGTAGGAAAGAAAGAAAGAGTAAGAAAAATCAAGAGAAACGAAGGAAAGAAAGAAAGAGTATGAAAAAGCGAAAGAAACGAAGCTAAGAAAGAAATAAAGAAAGAGTATGAAAAAACGAGAGGAACTATGGAAAGAAAGAAAGAGTAAGAAAAAGCGAGAGATACGAAGAAAAGAAGTAAAAGGAAAGAATTAGAAGTCCGGAGAAAGTCTGAAAATGAAGATGAATAGTTAAAAAACAAAAAAACAAAAAGAAACGAATAAACGCTTGAAGAAGAGAATGCGATAAAAAACCGGAAACAACTCTCGAGAAAAAAAGAAAGAAATTTAAAAGAGAGAGAGAGAGAGAGAGAGAGAGAGAGAGAGAGAAAGAGAGAAAGGAGATAAGAATATGTATACGAAAGAAATAAAAAATAGAGAAATGAGAACAAAGAGTAAAATCAAGAGAAAGACTGGCGCTAGAATGAAAGTGATGGCGAACAGTTCACAATAAAAAAGAATCTCAAATCAAAATGAATCTTACTGATTGCGCCAATGTCTGTATCGACAAACAGTAAAATACATAGGACTTTATTTTACTATTTTAGGAAAATATTATACGTAAAAAAACACTCTATTCCATTCTTCTGTGTCATTAAATAACAGGCATACACTTCAAGAAAGATATTACACACCAGAAAAGTTATTCGACCAAATCCTTCCTATACGAAATCTGCACTCTCGAAAGGTTATTTTATTTCGGCAGTCAGTTCTCAGTTAAAAAATTACAAGCCGTTTCAACTTGCATGAATTTACAAGCAAAATAATACAAACTCTTTCTTTTTTAAAATTATCTTATATTCATTTTCAATATACCAGCGGTCTTCTATCTATCTATCTATCTATCTATCTATCTGTCTGTCTGTCTGTCTGTCTATCTATCTATCTGTCTGTCTATCTATCTATCTATCTATCTATCTATCTATCTATCTATCTAATTTTTAAAAAATCGAATTCACCCCATTCAGTTTGAAAGGGAATAAAATATGAAGTGACTAGCAATATGAAATGCAATTTATATTTTAAACTACGAAAAATTCAGCCAAAAACAGCCACATTGAAGATAACTTTAAAAGGGAGAATGTTTTATATAACGTTTCACTTCAGTCAGTCATGTGTTATGCGTGGAAGACGCTTAGGCTATCATGTATCTTTCGATACATGTCTGGCGAGGCAGATTGCTTTTCCCGCAGTAGATTGCCATTTCTTTCTGCGGTAGACCAGTTGCAACCCAAGGCTATAGAACCCATTCTAACCTGCTATTTACCCATAGCTGGTGGGGGGAGGGGTAGAAGAGGATTCATACCTTTCCCAAGGATATTAGCACATAAGTGAATGTGATGGATTCGACTGGAATTCGAACTCGGCTCTCCGATTCTTCAACACGGGCGGCTATCCGTTACGTCACAGTCAAGTCTTAATAATGAATCCGTAGCCGGTGGGAGAAGTGGTACATTTATACCTTTCTCAAAGTTATTTACGCGTGAGTGAATCTAACGAACCCCCGCTGGGATACGAACTCTCTTCTTGATGTTAACTATGTGTCGTTTTTTGCTTTCATTGTTTCTAGTATTTCGTCGTTGCTCACAGATTCGGTACCCCCTGCTGTAGAATGACTTTTCGTTTGCTTTGTCTGTTGTTCGTGTTTTGGTAGATTGTCCAGTATTTACAGCCACATAGGATGACTGATATACGGCAGCTCGACGTGGTGTAATGGTTAGAAAGCTTGTCTTGCTTGATCAATTACAACTGAGTAGTGAGATTGATCCTCACTGGGTCCCCCCCCCACTTTCGGCCTTGTGCCACATCTAAGCCGGGCTTAGAAAATCACTATAGGATGACTGATATGACAAGACATTTTAGTGGTATGTTCTTTGTTTCTAACGATATTTTTGTTTCTTACTACTTTGCTTAGCTTTTGAAAGGCAACTTTCGCTATCATAATACGATTTCGGATTGCGGAGTCACACTCTCTTTCGTCTGTGAAAACACTTCCCATATATCTAACTTGATGCACAGGTTTTATTTCGTTAACCCCTATCTGTAATTTGGATGCTGAGTTGACCTTTTTGCTAACAACCATTCCTTGCAGCTGATGTTTAGTACATAAATCTGAAAGGTAGATCGGAAGAGTGATAGATGCTTTTGAATGGTAAACACGGGAAAATTTTGTTAGCAAAAAAATAAATAAATAAACACATGTACTCTCCGGCAGGATTAGAACCTGTGACCCCTGGTCAGCGAGTGCTATCGTTAGACCCGGCCGGGGAGCGCAATTTTTAGTTTAATAAGATTTCTGGAAGATACAGGTTGGTAGAAGAAAATAAATAAAAAACGGGGCGTCTACTATAATATGAGTATCCTTTCAAAATACTGTTTAAAGTGATAAAATATGTATGATGAAGAAAAATCCATTACTTTCTTTAAAAAAGCTTAGATTGTTTACATTTGGATATGAAAGAATCGGGTCATTATAGTTTGAGGGTACAATTTCGGCCCTTCTTCATCGACTGGTTTTCCGTAGTTAAGTCGGTTCGAGCGAGCCAGGTATAAAGGAGAGGGCAAGTTTTCCTTTAACATTCAGCCTGGTACCTGAAAATAAATAAACACAGTGCTTGATAAATAAAGGGAACGGGAAAAAAAAAGTTTAAAACGATTAAAAAAAAAAAAGTACTTAAGTGACATTTTCATAAAGGTTAACACTTATTTTAATATCTCCGCGTCTAGCAGGCTGACGAAAACATGAATTGATGATTTTGCCGAGTTGACGTTTCTACCGAAAAAAAAGACTGAACAAAATATTATATTAAAAATTTGTTGTAACCTCGAAAGGGTTACTGAATGAGGAATAACAAAAACAGAGGTTGGAAATGAAATGGTAATCTTTATAACATCAACAAAATACAATACTCGCCAGCGGCGTGAAATAGGTAAACCACTCCTAGTGGTGAACTACTTAGACAGCATATTACTCCCCACCACTAAAAATAGTGTGCAACTTATTTATGAGGATTGGGACATACCCATTAATATTCATAGATACGGTATATAACAAGATTATTATCGCCATGATACTTCTGCTTGTCCCTCTCTTCGTTATTAGGTATTTAGTCTGAACGACCGTTACGCCCTGCCAATAGCTCATAAATAATCTGTAACAATGTGATGCTACTTGGTTCCACGGAGAAATATGAAGTTTAACGTCTGTTTCCGTTTTGTTTTCATTTGTACACCTTTACTTATAAATGAACTTATTAATAAAAATGTTTGCAAAACTGGTTTTTATATGTTATATTTTATATGTTATTTTTTATATTTAATACTAGCGGGACCCGTGGAATTTCCACGGAACGACTAATAGAATATTCAGTAAAGAATGATCTTGTTCTACATATATCTATGTCTAAAAATAATGCATTGAAGAAGGAGCAATTAAAATATCTACATGCATATTAGAATGAGATGCTTAGACAGCAAATAGTAAAAATGCTTATATTTGTACAGCTATAGTTACAAATACATAAACTTTAGCTGTTAAAGCTCTCCTTTTTTAACATACAATAATCATAGGCTGGAAAATTAAACAACACATCGAGATACTTGACAGTGTCCACCACGTGTGCAAAGACTGCCAATGCCAATCAGTCCGTGGTACCCGCCTCCCAACATAGAGCCAAGCCACTTTCCTCCAATATAAATAGAGAATACAATAGACCTAAATATGTACAAAACTGTATAATACATGCTCGATGTAAATAGTTTCCTCTTTTGAAAGATATTCATTTAATATATATATATGTGTGTGTGTATATATATGTGTGTGTGTGTGTATATGTATATATATGTATATGAATATATATATATGTATATATGTATATATATATAAGTATATATGTGTATATGAATATATATATATATGTGTGTGTGTGTATTTGAAGATATATTTAATGCTTTTCACAGATTAACAAATTTTCAAAGCCTGCTGAAACATAGGAATGAAATGAAATTAAAGAATTGCAGTCCCCACCAAAATTGAGTAGGTTTTCCCAGTAAGGGGAAGACAACCCTTAAAACACGTGACCTTTTAACGATAATGTCATTTAGAGGACACGATGCCCCCAGAAAATGTTACAACATTTTCTGGGGGCAATTTAATTTTTCGAAATTTCATGAAATTCCGTAAGTGGGTTGTAACATATGTAAAAAGAAAAAAAAAAAAAAAGTACATTTTTCTAAAAAACAAAGAGCGTAAAAATAAGTTCTGAGTGTCCCTAATTTCAAATGCGAATGAAGTAAAGCCCAAAAATAATTAAATTAAGCATTAGATTTAAAATTAAATTCAAGTTTATATTTCAAACGTTTTTGTTTCAAAACAATTCTAACCAAAAAAAAAAAAAAAAAGAAAATAGATAAAAAAAAAGTAAAATAAAAACTAAAAAAAACTTTTTTTTGAAAATGGGGTTAAATATGAAAATACTTTGAAAGGAAATTCCAAAATAACATGCAAATTAAAAAAATAATAATTTGAAACAGAAATTTAATACGAAAGATAAGTTAAAGTAAAAAAAATTTTCTAGAATTATGTTCTAATTAGTTAAATGAAACTAAAAATAGTAAATGTTCTGTAATATATGTAAAAAAAAAAGTTTACAAAAATTTTCTGAAAAACAAATAATGCAAAAATAATTTCTTTCCTTTCTGAATAAGTCCTGAAAGTTTCAACAATTATTTGATTTTTGCAAGAATTTCCAAATCAATGTATTTTTCACCTGAAAAGTAAGCGCAAAATCACTAACGTAAATATGACCTGATTCGATGAGACTTAAAAAAAATATTTTACCAGAATTTCGAACCTGCTAGAAAGGATTCAAAATTTAATAAAATAATTAAAAAAATACTTTGGTCTTTTCTCTTAATAATAACAAACATTTTGACGATAAAAAAAATTGTTTTCATTAAGCTTGGGGCCTTTTTCCTGATGCTATGCTGTTTTACAGCGAAAAAGTGTAGGTACATACAGAAAAGAAATACAAGATAATATATATACAAAACACGAAGAAAAAAAGTCGATAAAAATAGACTGTTATAAGCATAATCTATTGCAACTTCTCTAAATGCTTTGGCGTGGGTGAGAGTGAGGGTGTTTCTTTGAAAATCGCCGGTACTTGTAGACGGCAAGAGTGAGATGGAGTAGGTGTGGGTTTTTCTTTGAAAATCGCCGAATACAGACCAGTACAGAAGAGTGTAACTGATGGATGAACTAACTAATGAACAAGCACAATTATAATATGTTTTGTGTTATTATATTATTATACTAGCTTAAAAGCTGCCCTATGTTGCAGCATTTAAGCTAACTCCTGCAATGGGCTCCTCATTAGGCCTTCATCACAATAGGTAGGGAGGGGTAGATGCGATAGGAAACAGTTAACTACTGAAGAACTCGAAATTGGTCGCTGCATTTAAGTATTGCATTAATATTTAAGCTTAACTTGTAAAAGCTCAACGATAATTCTTCTACTGCAACGTAATTTAAAGACAATTTGATGTATGTATTTCGTAATTAATTTCGATTATTCCCAAATTCATTTCCAAGTTATGAAAATTATCGTACAAAAAAAAAATGGTTGCAAAAAATCATATAAAATATCGCCGAAAACAATCGGAGTTAGGAAAATTTGGGAATCCAAAATTTCAGAAATACGGGACCGGATCCACCCCGGAATGTTATGAATTTGCTCACGGAGTCGGCCTGATTCGAAAATGGTATGATATGTTGGGCTACAGCCTCTAGGAGTAAAGTTGAAAAAGAATGACACACTGACACACTGACATTCGCATTTATCATCCAGATTATATTATATTTTTATACTATACTAGCAGCATGGCCCGGCGTTGCCCGTGCTTGATTCAGAAATCATACGACTCATACAGCAATCACTATCACTTGACTTAAAATATTTTTGACCTTCTTTGGCTTTAAAGGAGTGCCCTTTGCTGTGCTGATGTTGCTACATGCCTTACTTCTTGCCTATCTCACACTGTGAATTTTTTCTAAGCTCTATACTAAACATTAAATCTAAATGAACACAAAACGATCAGCTTTAAAAAAGGACTCATAACTGAAAAAACCGAATGAAAAATGAATGTTAACAACAAATACTTTTTCACACGCAACCCAGTTCTGCGGAATCAGAATCAACGTTGAGTTTAAGCAAGCGAATGAGCCAATTGGAGTAAAGTGCCATGCAGATTTAAATTTTTCCCACTTGTGACGAATGCAGCTATCGATATTTTTTGTTAGCATGCTAGTTAGCATTCGTGTCAGTCAGCTGTTGGCTCTCACGTTGGCCAGTAGAATCTTCCTGCCTATTCGTGGCAGCCAGCTATAGGCTCTCACTGTGGCCAGTAGAAAATGGCCGCAAACTACATGAAAACTGCCGTAGAAGCATGAAAAAATCGATTATTTCTACTGTCTATAGGAGTTGGGAAATGCAAAGACGGCCTTGGCCTTCCCGCTAACTTGGAGCATGTGCATGTAAATTTTGGTGCAAATCCGTCGAAAATTGCGGCCGTGCATTCGTTACACACACACACACACACACACACACACACACACACACACACACACACACACACACAGCCTGCCTTTTATAGATAGAGATTATTGTATTTTTGGAGACGAAAACTTGCAAAAAGTAAGAATAAACAAAATGAATTTTATATTTGCATGTTTCCCAAGTTTATTAATCACTAAATGATGAATCGACAGTTTATGATTCACTAAGAGGAGGTACAGTAGAGTAATGGATAGAGGCTCGGATTAGGAAAACGGGGAGCCGAGTTCGATTCCGTTACATTCACGTACATGCTAATATCCTTGGGAAAGGTATGAATCATTTTCTTCTTCCCTCAGCCATGGTTCTATAGCCTTTGATGGCAAATGTTTTACCGCAGAAAGAAATGGCAACCTACTGCGGCAAAGAGTCTGCCTCGTCAGTCATGTATCGAAAGATACATGATCGCCTAAGCATGTATCACGCATGACATATAACTGACTATGAGTAAATAGTAGGATAGACCGGGTTCTATAGCCTTGGGTGGCAACGGGTCTACCGCAGAAAGAAATGTCAATCTATTGCGGGAAAGAGTCTGCCTCGTCAGTCATGTATCGAAAGATACATGATCGCCTAAGCATGTATCACGCATGACATATAACTGACTATGAGTAAATATTAGGATAGACCGGGTTCTATAGCCTTGGATGGCAACGGGTCTACCGCAGAAAGAAATGGCAATCTACTGCGGGAAAGAATCTGCCTCGTCAGTCATGTATCGAAAGATACATGATCGCCTAAGCATGTATCACGCATGACATATCACTGACTGAAGTGAAAAGTCATGATATCATAAAACATTCTCCCTTATAAAGTTATCTATAAATGTGGCTTTTTTTGGCTGAATTTATCATAGTTTAAAATATAAATTACGTTTCATATTGCTAGTCATTTCATATTTTATTCCCTTTCAAACTGAATATGTGGCGTATCCCTTCAGAAAGTAGACGATAATGGCTCTCCACAGCTTCCTATCTTATAGAGTATTTGTCCTCTCTCTGTTTCTTGTTTTACTATCCATCTGCACAAACTTGTTAAGTCGGTTACTCGATGATCCCCTATGTTCTTCTTGCATTCAGTATGTCTTGTGAGTGTCACATTCTCCAAACCCCCTTTCCTCAGTATGCATCCCCGATATTTCAACTATCATTTTTCTGATTTTCAGTACAATTATCCATTTTTGTTCCTATTTTCCTGAAAACTTGCCCATTGCACATATGACACGTCCACGGTACTCTCAACATCCTTCTGTAGAACCAGATAGCTGTAGCCTCAACTTTCCTCTTCATCTGTGAGAAAATTGCCTAGCATTCACTGCCATCTTCTTTTTCTTCTTCTTCTTCTTTATAGTCCATGTCCCTACGTTCATGGCTCTCCACAATTTCCAGACCTTTGTAGCTCTTAATAATTTTTGTTTTTTTTTGTTATATCTCTGAAACCTTGTTCCGCCATCCCTTTACTCAACCTCACTAAGTACCTCATGCATTGCTTTCCTTCCCCTGTCTCTTTTACCTTCATTCTGCTCCGTGAGTATCAAATTTTCCAAGCCCTCCTACCTCATTATGTGACCTAGAAATTTCAACTACCTATTGTTGATGTTAAATATAACTTACCATATTTTATAAAACTTCTTCATTGTTCACCTGTTCGGTCTAGGGTATCCTCATCATCCGTTTTTCAGGGCGTTGGCGATCATGACTCTCCACAATTTCCTATCTTTTATAGCTCTTACTACATTTTTTTATTATTTTTTCTAAACCCAGATATGAGATGCATTTAAACGAGCCCGTTATGTTCTGCCCCCCCCCACGTACTTGTTTCTTTCAATATATCCAGAGAGTATCAAATTTTCCTCATTAAAAAATTTCAGCACGCTCTGTCTGCTGTTAGGTATAAGTTTCCTTTTTGTTTTCATTTTATCACATATTCGGTTCATGGTAGTCTCAGTATCCTTCTGTAGAACCACATTTCTGTTGCCACAGACATTTTCTTCATCTGTAGGGAGATTGTCCATCATTTGCTATGATATAGAACAATTATTACATTTCAGTTCAGTATTCTTGTATTTATTTTTAACGAAGTTTTCCTGTTTCTTATTACTTTGCTTAGCTTTTGGAAGGCAACTTTCACTCTCCCAGTGCCCTTTCAAATTTCATTGTCGCAAATATTTAAATTCTTGTACATGCATCTGTTTTGTATCTTAAATTTGTAATTTGCATGTTGGGCTATTTCTTTTGCTGACAATTATGCATTCAGTCTTCTTACAATTGATGTTTAGTCCTTTCTTCTACCTTTCCTTCGTTATTGCGGTTTCCTGTCTGTGTTTGCTATCAACATTGAGTCATTTACATATCTTATATTTTTAAGATTGTGGCCGCCAGTAATAAATCCAAGGAGGCTTTCTAATTATCCCAGAATCGCTTCACTGTATATGTTAAATAAGTCCGGTGAGAAGACACATCCTTGTCTTGCAACCCTTTCTATTTCTGTTTATTTACTGAATTCATTTTCTAGCCGTATGCTTGCAATCTGCACCTTGCCTATTTCTGTGCACTGAATTCTCTCAGTACACCTTCCGGCTTATTCTAATATCTTTCGTAAGTTTAGGTTGTTGCATAAGTTCGTTCGTTTTTTAGCATTTATTTTAATAGTTATTACTTATGAACTGTTTTGATGAATCGTTCAACAATGTATTCCCCTTTATTGTTTACAACCTCCTGCCAGCGATCTCCTAAATGTTCAATGTCTTGGCGATATTAACCACTAGCTTTTGACTCGAAAAACTCAAGTCACGTGTTAAACTCCACATCGTTGTTGAACGAAACACCCCTCAAATTGTTCGAAAGCGACCGAAAAGTGGTAGCCTGAAGAGGCCAAAAATAGGAGAATGTGGCAGAACATCCAAACCTAGCTATTTTGTTGTATCCGCGAATAGCTAGGCGTCGAACGAGTAAACTAACCACAATAGAGGAACGCTGGAGTTTGTTTTGGTCGTTCAATGCGCGTGGCACCGTGTTTCTGGACCTTATTCATTCAGTGAAGATGATGAAGATTTTCATCCCCTGAGCCAATCACATCGTAGCTTGGCGTTGTTTCTTTTTAATCAGAGCGTGCGTTTGGTTGTCTTCGAACAGAACAGATCGGCCAGAACGACTGAATTTCGAACTTTCCCTTCTTAAAACGGGAAATCAATGTCCGCGTCATTCTGTCGTTATTGACGTCATCTGTGTACACAACAGAAATGCCTCCAGTAGCTTTGTGACTGGATTAAAAGTAAACAGAAGACGTCGAACATGGTCCTTGTTTACTTGATATTCCATCTCAAATGGTTCTCTAATCTGAAACAATACTTCTAAAACGTTAGACAACAGTTTCAGAGGAAGACCAGAGTTACTAAGAAGACAAAAATACTACCAAAGATTATTCTTCGAGATCATTCGCAGAATATCAGAAAACACGAACGAATATAAGCAGCAATCTAATAAATCAAGCTGTTCAAATAGATAGTAACTTATCAATGCTTTGGCATAGTCTATGAAACGTAGATTAACGTCATTCTGCATTTGAATTGTTTTGCTGTACTGATATAAGATAGAAGTCATAAATAAGACCTTATCAACCGTGCTAAATTAGTCTTCTCTGCAATAATATTCTATAAAAAATTATCCAATATTAAACAAACACTTCGCAATAATGCCTTTTCTAGTCACATCGTTGATAAGCAAATAATTTTTTTTTATAGGAAGCTAATCAAATCGACATACATATAAAGCCCGATTGAAGCCACAATAAAAATACCATGAAATTATTTTGCTGTAACCAGATGCATCGCAATTACTTAAAAGGCGAAAACAAGGATAATGCAAATAAAACTGATCATTCACCTCTTCGAGAAAAGTGGTCAGTGTAAAAATTTAGCACAAATCCACGGTGCCTTTATCAATACTAGTATTTTACTAGCAATAATACAGTACTCTGCCAATCGAACTGCAAAAAGAAAAAAAAAATACCGTATTTGACGGCATATAAGACGCAGAGATGTATAAGACGCACCCCAATTTCAGCAGGGCAACTCAAGAAAAAATTAGTAATTAATAAAATTAGTAAAATTATTAGTAAATGTTACATCTTAAGCTATATTTATGAGGTACTATTTTGGGTGAAACAAGCCATGATTACAATTAAACGGAAAATAATAAGATAAAAAAGAACACAAGCCTCTAAAAACTTTATTATATCCTTTATATGATCTGTACAACCTGCGTCATGTAAATGTCTTATTGTAATAATTAGGATATAAACATTCTGATTGTATTTATACTAATGCAGCCAAAATGTTATCGCAAAAAAAATATTAATTAAACAAATATTTTACAAAGATATAATTTGAATTTATTGCATAGAATTTTAGTGAAACCAAGTACTAATATTAAACGTGATGAAATTAATATAATGAATATTATCAATGATAACACCTTTTAATTTATTCGGCCTATTGTCCTCATCTGTGTCGCCATATTTATCACAACGTTTCACGATAGTCCTAATAATGTAAATAGTGCGCATAATATCTCATCTCAGAAATATAGACAGATAACACTTTTAATCTGCATAATAGTCTTTTAAATAATAGATATATATAAGTTACTCTAAGCTAATAGGAATTGCCAGGTAGCTAATTTCGGCTTACTATTGCGAATTTTAAACCTACATATGGCATATAAGACACAGGGGAATTTTAAAAGATATTTTTAGTAAAAAAAAAAAAAAAGTGTGCCTCTTATGCCGTCAAATACGGTAAAATTTTGAAAGTTCCAAACCTGTAATGGCAACAATCCGCCATGTTTAAAATTTAGTTCACCATCTATATAATTTGGGGGTTAAAATATCCTTGAACCGCAATGTAATTTTATTCATTTGGCGTTATAAGCTCTTCCATCATCATCCAGCACGCTCATTTCAAACTTAGGGTTATCATTTAGCATTTTATATTCTTCAGTTATTCATTTGTTTTGCATATTCTTTCTAATACGTATTTTCATTGCTTTTTATTTGTCGTATTTAGTATAATGTATATTAAATTTAGGCTATAGGATTTTATTTAGTCATTTTGGCCATGGTGTGTTTTGTGATGACAACGAACACTCGTTGCCACTTTTGTAAAGCCAACGAATACACGTTGTCACTTTCATAAATGCTCGTTTGAGTAGAGACATTGCAATCACAGATACAACTATAGTAACGCCGTTGAACAATACTAGTGTCAGACGCCTTCGAATATCACTCGCACTAATAGTACTTGCTCGATAATACTCGCTCGGATAGTAATCACCGTATTGATCCGAATAGAGTATAGTGTAGAGAAGAGAATAGAGAATAGAGAATAGCAGTCCGTATAGTGATAGAGGAGAAATGCAGATCCGTATAGTATAGAGGATAGACTTGAAATAACAATTCTAATAGTAATAGAGGATAGACTAGAATGACAATCAATTAGACACACGCTACTTCCTATATATGTGTTTCTTCTATGGTCACGTTGTCTACTTAATTCAATAATGGGATCGCCTGTGTTTGCACACTGGCGATCTATGTTCAAACTAAAGTGTCGGCAGCGACACTTTATTTCTATATAACAGTGTGTTTGTAGATAGAGTATCAGCCATGATTTTTATTTTGGAGTGTATCATGTTCTAGAAATGGAATTAATGCTATTTTCTCCTTCAGGCATAGTCTCCTTCTTTTTAGTTGTAAACTGTTGCTGCTTTTCAATGTTATTTAAGGCGTGCTTTTGTTCGTGCTATTGAATTCCCATATATGTTCTGAGAGGGTTTTGCCTTTTTCAAATTTTTTTCGTTTAATTGATGTATGTGTGAGTAGCTTTTCTGCTTCCAGGGAACTTCTGTTAATCCTATGTATATTTGTTCTGGGTTTATTCTTATTCTTACCGTAGCATCGTACATTAGATTATTTTTGTCGGCAGTTATTATTAAGTGGCCATTATTAATTTGTGCTGCATTGACAGGCGGGAGCAGTATCTATTGTGCACCGTTACTTTTCTTAGTTTTTTTTTTTTTTTTTTTTGTGAATTGTAGTATTTTTTCGTGGCAGGTATAGCTAAATTTTAAGATAAAATAAACTGGTTTGAAAATCACTTGAATCATGAAATTGGCAGAATGCAGTGTTCATTCTTGCACCTATAGTTTCTGTATAAACACTCTCGGCTACTTAGCAATCATCCCCTTAAATATCGCAAGTTTTGAATACTATATATATATATATATATATATAAGATTATAATATATAAAAGATTTTTCACTTAGCTTATTGATGTTACACACACACAGATATATATATATATATATATATATATATATATATATATATATATATATATATAAAAAGATGAAATGAATTAAATTCGATAAATATTTTAATATATTTTCTGTTTATGAGTTATTTTCATGGATACAATTTATCTGAGTAAATGCACTGTTTTAATTAAACTTATTAATTGCATTTACTGGACTGAATGTTCGAGAAATTTCGGAGAAGACACATTTCCTACGAAATTTCTCGAACATTCAGGCCTGTAAATATAATTAATACTGTTTAATTAAAACAGAGCATTTACGCAAATAAGTTACATCCATAAACAATACAAAAATAACGTATTAACAGATTAACAGAATATATATATATATATATATATAATAAAATTAGTATTGGAAAAAAAGGCATCTAATATTTAATATAGTAATATTTATTTATAATATATGAATTTTTACAGAGAAGAATTAAAACTTTGTTACTTAAAATTGGATTTTCAGTGATTTTTTTCTTAGAAAAATAATTTCTTGTTTTCTTTTTTTAAAACTTTTTTTTAATTTACTCAAGAAAGGCGGGAAAATTTTTCATCAACTAATTAAAACCCATACTTAAATCATTACATTAATAGATTCTGTCAAATTCCCCTTACCATAAACGACATATATAGCCAGTTACGCCCCTTGATTTTCAGGTTTTTCATTGCTACGAAACATAAGCATCAACACGTGGAGATAGAAATAGTTAAAAACTTTTTGAAACGCTAAGCGTAACCGGTTAAAGCAAAAAAGTTTGTTTAAAAAGGAAAACAGAAAATTATTTTTCTAAGGAATAAAAAAAAAACACTGAAAATTCAATTTTAAGTAACAAATTTTTAATTCTTCTCTGTAAAAATTCATATATTATAAATAAATATCACTATATTAAATTTTAGGTGCTTTTTTCCCAATCCTCATTTTGGTCTGTACAATAAGTTTTTTGAACAGAATCTTTCTAACATTTTTTTTTTTTTTTATATATATATATATATATATATATATATATATATATATATATATGGTTTGGTTGTTTTTTGTATGGATACGTGGAAAATTGGTTAGAACCTTTCCTTTTTGTCAGGAACGTCAATTGCTCTAGGGATGGGGAGGCGATTCCTACAGGCAGCAACGTTTAAAATTGTCCCTAAGCTATACCTCGGGTTTACCCAACATTGTAAGTAAAATTCTATAGATTGAAGTGTTCGGAATCCGTTGATGGGTGTTCTAGCACGAAGTCACGACTAATCGTGACCGAGGGTCTCGGCCTACTGGCTTTGCTCAAATTTTTTATTCTGCCAGGTTATGCGTTTTCTCCCAGAAACTGTAATCAATCTCCGCTCAACATAGTTGTAGTGTACTTCACATGTGAGCGAAGTCGGTGTTGAGCATACACAAATGTGTCTGAGCATGCGTCTGCAAGAATAAGGATTTGTTAGTCCTCCTTGCAAGTGGGAGTGTTCGTTAACGAGTAACTGGCCATAAGATATATGTGCGTCACTGAAGATTTGTCAGCCGAAACCGTGCATAAAAATTTGATAAAATAATAAATCATTCCTTTTTTAAATTTTAGGAAGTTACTCTGAGCCTGATTCATAATTATTCTGTAGTATGTAATAATGTAAATCCTTGAATGAATTTATGTTACGTTGCGTTTTGAAAATTTCAGACTTTTGCATTGTTTGGACTATCGTCCTCATCTTTGTTGCCATATTTATCTCAACGTTTCGACCTTTGTACGCTCCTTCCTTCTTCAGGCGGTTGAAATATCGAACTGAACCATTTATTTCACTCCCTGGGGTAGACTGTTTAGTTCCACGTGCCATATCCAAGTATTAAACTCACTCTTTTTGGTCCTGTCACTGCATCTATCTAATGACTTTATCCTCTGTGCTGTGTGTCCTTGAGGACATTTGTGTATGAATTTCTGGGACTTATAAGCCTAATGTCTTCAACAACCATTTTTTACCGGTGCTCATATTGCAATTTTTGCTGTTATCAATAGATTCTAGGGGATTGTGAAAGTAAAATCTTCCGAAGAAAAGTATGCCCACAAATTGAGTTAGAATTTCTGTCACTTGGCTCTCTAAGCTTTCTGAGTGCTGAAAGCGTGTTGAGGTTTCAAGATTCTTGCGTCAACTTCATGCAGTTTTGGTCTTCTTTCCAAAATTTAGAGAAAAAGGCAATCTAACACTGGAAGGATTCAATGGACACAAGGTATTCTGACTGACTGCTCACCATCCTGGCCTAACCTCCGCATTCTGTAAAATTTATTGTAACTCAGATAATCTTTCGCATAAGACTATGATCATGAGGTTTTCGGCGCTAACTCTATTTACATGCATATCCTATTTCCCGTACAGTCAATTCAACTTAAATATATCAGAGTTTACAAGCTCTGTATCTCGTAGAAAATATTTTCCCACTGGACAATTCAACACAATCATAATAAGTAAGGGTAAAAAATACCCCAAGATTTGGTGCGTGTTTTTGAGAGAGAGAGATAGACAGACAGACAGACAGACAGACGGACGGAGAGAGAGAGAGAGAGAGAGAGTTTTAGAAATAATTATTGAAACGAATCACTCTGGAAATTTTTGATAATGATAAGTTTCAAACGTCAGATTTATAATATACATATTATATTTACGAACCCTTATAAAAAGGAGAGGCGAACATACAAATTACATATTTGAGATGCCAAATGGAAGAGAACCTTTAATATCTGCGAAGAGTTTTAACAGAAGTCGGAAGTGCAACACCGAAAACCGAAGTCACATTCGGATAGCGAAAATTGCTTTCGAAAAACACAAAGTAAAAACAAAAAGCATTAAGAAACATGAACATTTTTTTAAAATACTGAAATCTTATGTAATATCAGTCCTTCTAGTAAAAAGTTGACAATGTTCTCACAGATAAAGAAAATAACTGAGGCCGCAGAAATGTGGTTCTACAGAAGGATGATGAGAATACCATGGACTGAACATGTGAGCAACGACGAAATTCCCGAGAAAAAGAAAACGAATAGGATAGTTATATTTAACATCAAAAAGAGAGTGTTTAAATTTCTGTTATACATAATGAGGAAAGAAGGCTTAGAAAATTTGATACTTCCAGGACATTGAAAGCAAGACAGAAGAGGCATATAGTCTATTTATAAAGGGTTGGTAGAACAGGGATTAGGAGAGATAGAAAAAAGACAAAATTTATTAAGAGCTACAAAAGACAGGATGATTTGAAGAGCCATGATCCCGAACATCCTGATGGGGCGTTCACATAGAAGAAAATTTACGTTTAAAGTTCTTGTTAATTATTCCGATGAACAAAGCTCTTGAGATTCCGTTCAAAGTACTTATCAGATGGAATTTTTCCAGACACTTATTACCCCCATTTTAACATAGCTATGGTTAATTTCTCATGTAAAATCGAATGGCTTAACCTTTGAGTCACCCCATCACTTCTTCACGACCGCTTGTGGTCTTCTTTTTCATCCGAGATTATGGGTCACTGATCTTTTTATTAAAGTCGAGTCAGGCTATTATAAGTAGAAATGACAGAGTGTAAATTAAATGTAAAACTTCATGAAAGACGAAAGTAAAAATCTTATAAATACTGTCTAAAGTCTAATAGAAACCTTGCAATTATTGCAGTTCTTGCTCGATTAAGTATTTCCATCCGAGTCCTTATTTGGTGATGACGTTTCGACCAATTTGATCTTTTTGGGTGCGGAAAGCGTGTCCAGGTTACAAAATCTTATAACCAAGAATTAAAGAAAAAGGTAGTCCATCACTGGCAGAATTCAACAACCATGAGGTATTCTTGATCAATTGCTTACCATCCTGGCCCAACCTCTACATTCTGTAACATTTATTGGGACTCAGCTGAACTTCATTATCAGACTATGATCATGAATTTGGTTTGGTTTGTTTTGTTTTACGGCACATCAACCTCAATAGATTATTTAAGGCCGACAACATCTTTATTGCTGGTAATATGTTTTTCTTCAAAAATCTGTTTCTGGGAATATCTTTCCTTGAAGAAATCTGTAGTGGGTCATATTTTTTTCAAAGAATGTATAGTTGGTATTTTTTTAAAGTATTGCTTATAATAATTTTTCCTTCAAAAATTATAGCTGGTAATAATTCATTATTATTATTATTATTAAGCATTTCTGGTATTAAAACCTTCTTTTACACAAGTTTGGGTGTTAACTATATGCCCATAGCTGGGACCCTAACAGGTGCTACCACGCCGGGTCAGGGTGGATCTGGGAACACCAGCAATTAGGAGGCGGTTCCACGCTCCTCAAAACCTCCTGATCAGAGGCCTTGCTGTTGGACGTAGTTTATCGTCTTACCCAGGACGCGGATGCATTTTATTAGCATACCAAGGATAATATAATCATAAGGTTTCCGGTGCTAACACTCTTAATATACACAGCCTGTACCCAGTACAGTGAATACAACGTAATTTTTTACAAGCTTTGTGAATTACAGAAAAAAAAATCCCATTGGACAATTCAACACAATCATACTAAGTTTATAAAATAACCCGGCATTTGGTGCTTGTTTGTGTGCGTGATAAAGAGAGAAGGAGAAGGAGAGAGAGAGAGAAAGAGAGACATTAGAGAGAGAGAGAGAGAGAGAGAGAGAGAGAGAGAGAGCAGGGAGGA
>CAHIKZ030004234.1:1215000-1247500 GCA_903632075.3 Acanthosepion pharaonis
CAGAATGATGGAAACGGCGGAGATACATTCCTAGAATAATTACAATAATTTGCCAGAGAGTTTCAAACAATTATTCAGGCATCTTACTTTGGTTCTTTCTTTTTCAATGCATTTGCGAAGATCGGAAGATAAGGATGTCAAAATGGAGAAGAATTGGAAAGTTTACAGCCTGGTGAGTGTAGAAGACGAAGCAAAATATGCCACAGAATCCCGAAGGCATATAGAAATAGTAAAAGTAAAAGATGCCATCCAGAAATTAAGCAAAGACACAGGAAAATTTAGTTAAATGAAAACAAATGTGTACTGAAACGTTATGTGGTGAGTGATCTGATATATGGCAATACATGTAGAATCTGCAATGTTATCGATCTTGAACTGGCATCTCGTCTTCAGTCTCGTTTACATCGCCATAATATAGTCTACCTGTAGATTATCTATAAATATTTTGATGGCTTTAGTTTTGATAAGCTTTCCTCTTCGACTTCATTAATGTAAGCGTAGTGGTAGATTTGTCTCATCATTTTACAGCAAAAATTGCAAAGTGTAACCGTAAGTTCTATGCTAATGGTTTCTTTAACCTTTCACTTCTCACATGTGGAACTCTCTTCCGGCTTTTTTTTTTTTTTCTTTCCTGTCAACTACAATCTTCAAAGCCTCTTGCCGCTTAATGTCTTTATAGCCTTCATTGCGGTAAAATACTTTTGAAAAGAGATGAGAAACAACAGTGATGTGATTATTACGCACTGAAAACTATGGACTCAGCATCTGAATAACGAGCAAATCTGAAAAAAAATAAAAACTACAAGGGGACTTATATTTACAATCAGAAAGAGAAAATAGAAAATTCTGAGACATTTAGTGACGTACAACTACCTGGAGAAAGTAACACTCACAAGGTATACTGACGACAAGAGAAATAAGATGAAACAGTGGATAAACTACTTAACAGGTTTGTATGAACAGATGACAGATCTAAAACAAAGAGAGATGGTGAAGAGTCAAAAGTTAGGACAACAGACGATAAGAAGTTGTGGAGAGCCATGATTACCCCCGGGAAGGCACGTAAACGGAAGAAGACATCCTATCTTATCAGAATACTAACAGTTTTCTATCAGTATATTGGTACTAACAGGAGAGATTGAAGGCGAGAGGGACAGAAGGAAGCAACACGCCACCTATCTAGTGAGATTGTGCGAATAAATCGTAGAACTGAGTTTAGGAGAGATAACTAAAAGACAAAACTTAATAAATGCCACAAAGGACAGGAAATTATGGAGAGCCATAATCGCCAACGTTATTATTATTATTTGTGTTTATTTTGATGAAGCTATCAGTCTTTTGCTTCTATTAATGCCAGTTCTTAAACTGATTTACATTTTTTTATCATCTTGACTAGAGCAAGAATATTGCTATTAGTGGTTTTGAAAAACGAAATTTCGTTGTTTAATGTTGAACCATATTTAAGTGTCTGTATATTTTCATGAGTAAATATATATATATATATATATATATATATATATATATATATATATATATATATATGTGTGTGTGTGTGTGTGTGTGTGTGAAAAGTGTATATAAATATAAATAAATATATATATGTATAATTATTTATATATTATATGCGCTGTACTTCTTAGAAAGCGCTCAATATCAGAGATAGAGCTAACATATACATACATCGATGTTTGCGTTAGTACGCTGACATAAGCGACAAAGTTTCCCCCACCACTTCCACAATAACACCAATACACGCAATCTACATAAACCCAAATTTAAAAAAAAAAAATTAATCAGATTGTCTGACGATCGCTAAAGCGTGAAACCCAGGGTCACAAACTCACATCTATCCAACCAAATATGTTAGCTCTATCTCTGATATTGAGCGCTTTCTAATAAGTACCGTGCATATAATATATAAATATATATATTATAATATTTTTTTGTTTAAAAATATGATTCCTTCGCAACATTTTAAACAAAAAAAAATATTTTTAAACAAAAAATTATTATTATAATAAAGCTCTACTTCTGTATGGAGCACTGTCTTCTTAAAAATAAAAATAAAGTACTAATGAACTCCGGATTATGCACCCAACGTGTTCTTTTCTATTTTCTGCATACCTATATATATATATATATATATATATATATATATATATATATATGATAATTATATGAATTATTTAGCTTAAAAGCCACCATGGGGCGGCATTTAAGCTAGATCCTGCGGAGGGTCCTTGATTGAACCTTCATTACTATAAATGGGGAAGACTAGATGCGTTAGGCAACAATAAACTATAGAAGAACTCAAAACTGATCGATGCATTTAAGTATTGCATTAATATTTAAGCTTACCATTTAACAGATCAACGATAATTCTTTTGCCACCACTTAATTTAAAAACAATTTGAGATACGTAGGTCCTTACTTTCCGTACAAACGATTATTTTTATTTCATGGGTAACTTTCGCTGGATTTCGCAATTAATTTTAATTATTTCCATGATTTATTTCCAAGTTTTAAAAATTGTTATCCTGCAAAATTTCGTCGCAAAAACTCATTTAAAAAATCACCGAAAACATTCGCAGTAATGAAAGTTTGGGAATCTCAAATTTCAGGATTGCGGATTCGGATCAGACCCCGAATGTTTTTAATTTGATCACGAAGTCGGCTAGATCCCAAAATGCTATGATATGCTGGGCTACGGCCTCTAGAAGTAAATTTGAAAAAGTGCGACACAGTGACACACTGACATTGCATTTATCTTATAGATGAAGTCTCTGATTTATGCCAGGGAATACCATATGATCTGAATCAAATTTAATGTCAACAGGAAAGAAAGCTTGGAAAGTTTGATATCCACAAGACATACTGAAGTCAAGTTGAACAGGAGAAAAACAATGTAGTGGGTACCAAAATAAACTTTGCACTCAGTGTTACACAAAAGAGTTAAGGGAACCAGGTGTTGACCGGGAAAATAATCGCTTTGGAATTAGGCACAGTTCAAGCTACCGACACTTAAGCTGAGAACACAAGGAACAACCGATTACAGAAAGATTTATATGTCTCCAACAAAAGAAGAAAGAAGAGTCCCTTACATTCTCGTGAAAAAAAAAATCTGTGTTCATATAAAACCCCTAAGGCCATACTCTCACTCGATGATATTGAAAAAAAATCCAGAGTGAAATAAAAAAAAAAACTTATGTATGAAAGATGAAATCTCGTGTTTTTTATTCATCGTCACAGAGCCGGGTTTAGGAGAGATAACAGCAAGACAAACTCTATTAATAGCTACAAAGTACAGGAAATTGTGGAGAGCTGTAATCACCAACGTTCTGAAGCAACATAGCACATAGAAGAAGAAAAAGAAAGACGAGGTTGAGTAAATGGATGACGGAACAAGGTTTAGGAGAGATAACAGAAAAAGTAAATAGATTAAGTGCTACAAAGGACAGGGAAATAGTGGATAGCCATGACCGCAAACGTCCTAAAAGAACACAGCACATAGAAGAAGAAGATGAAGAAGAAGAAGAAGAAGAGAGTTTCGTAAATAATGCACGATATTTTATCTTAACACACAGTCTATTTTCTTGTGTGCAGCAAATCAAATAATCAAGCGATTGAACTTGAGACATTAATGTTAAGTCCAGGAATGGCCGTTCATGCAGCCAATAAGTTCACTGCTCTTTTGACCGGGTTAGCTTAAATTTCAAATGATTAATAGCTATATTTGTGTTGGTGCCACCGACGACAAACCTAATTCGAAATAGGTCAGAAAGAAAGAAATTATGACGATGCTACGCAGGCTTCCGTGGGTATGAAAGCTCAAGCATGTCATCTCATATATATATATATATATATATATATATATATATATATATATATATATATATAGGTAGTAATCCATTGGTATATAATCCAAGTGAATCCTATTAACACAATATAAATATAAAATATTAAAGCTCATTCACACATAGAGCACAATGCTTTTATTATAAACAAAGCAATATATTTCATCCAATCGGAATTAGGATACCATTAAGTAAATGATCATTTTCACCGTGTCAAATTAAATTTACAGGACTTTTCAAACAGTCAATAAATGATAAATTTTTGAAGAAAAAAAAACAGACAAAAGGGAGGAAAAGAAAAGAAGAAAAAAGATGGGAAAAAGAAGATGAAGAATAGAAAGAAAGGGAAGGTGGCAAATGAAACAGGAAGTGGAGTAAGTGTTGATATAGTGGTGTTCTCTCTCTCTTTCGCTTTCTCTCTTCCTTTCTCCTCTGGCCACCACGAAACGTTTTTAACATCGAAAGACATAAGGAAAATTAATTCATATTAATAATATGTGAAAGTATACACTTTTTGCCTGAGGAAAGTTGCGAGACCCGAAACGCGTGTTGCAAAATTATGTAAAATATAGCATAATATATACTTAACAAAATAAATCCACATTACAACCAAAAGCATTTTCAGTTTCTCTTTTCTTTTTAATATATACACTTTTCTTTTTTTTTAACTATAACCTCTACTCTATATATATATATATATATATATATATATATATATATATAAGAAAAAAGACTATTAATAAAGACAAAAGGAAAGCCTATCTTAGCCGACGTATTTCGACCGCTTCATGAACTTTATCAAGGCAAATGGTTGAATTTTACTTTTGCAACAAGTATTTACTTATTTTCCTTTATTAGAAATGAATATTAATCACTGAGACCCCTCCATAATTTATCTTAATACTTCAATTAGTCTAATATATGTGTGTGAGCCTTCTTAAATTTAAGAACGTTGAAAATTTAACTACGTTTATATATAGTAGTCCATCAGAGGACGAAACGCAAGATAAAGTAAGTTTTCTTTTGGTGAAGGGCTGACTCAACAGCGCCGATTAAGCGCCGGGACAACTCAGGACCGTGACAACTCAGCACCAGAAAAATATAACTTTTTTTTTTTTTATAAACGAATAGAAGTAAATTATTAAGTGTCAAAACCTTTATTATTGAATATTTTCACAGTTTTGTCACGGGGACATATGGCAAGTAGATAAAGACGTTAGTTAGATCCAGTGACAGGACCTAAAGAGTGTGAGTTCAATACCCGGTTAAGGTAGTGGAGAACTTGCAGAGGGGAATTAGCAGGCGATAACTGATAAGTGACATTAAACATGGCTCGTGGAACTAGAACAGTCTACCCCGGTGAGCGTACAACGGCCGAAACGTTTTAATAAATATGGTGACAAAGATGCGGACAATAGTTCGAATAGTGTACATAATACCTCATCTCAGAAATATAGACAGATACTCAAGTGTGTTTTGTTGAATCATTTTTTATATGTCAATTTACTTCATTAATAAATAAGTTTCTTTACAATTAACATTATCAAAAGTAATAAAAAAGAAATTGGTTGATGTTTTACATAATAACAATAGTTGACCACTCGTACTAAATAATATCCGTCTACTAGGGCGGCTATGCAATCCGTATTGTAGACGCTCGCTCAGGCACATTTGTGTTTGCTCAACACCCACAGAGTCTACCTCTGATTTATACTGCAACTATGCTGAGCAGAACTTTGTTACCGTTTCTGAGAGAGAGCTTGATCAACAGTTTGAACAAGGCCGCACGCTCCAGCCCTCGGCCATGATGACTTGCGGCTTTGTGCTAGCACAGCTATCCATCTACCCAATTTTACTTGCAAGGCTTGGGTCAACCCGTGGTATGGTTTCAGGCACTTTCCAAAGCTGCCGCACGCTGGGATCGACCTCGATCCATTCCGATATCATCAGGAAATCGCTCCTGACAAATCGACAATTGTGAGATTCGAACACAGGTCTTGGGGTCAGAAATCGAGCGATCTAACCACTCGGCCATATAATGTGTGCATAACAACTTTTCAAATGTCTTACAGGGATGCGAAGGATAAATTGTCGTCTAAATTGCACAAAAATGAAAATAAAATTGACCACTCATTTTAACATATATTTACCAAAATCACACACACACACACACACACACACACACACACACACACACAAATCTTGAAATACTAAAGGAAAATGTATTCAACAAAATCGCCATTGGCCTCCAGACGATGACATATCTCTTGCAACTCTTCTGAATGGTCTCCTTGTTTACGTCGGTGACGGCTGCCATAATCCTTGCCCTCAGTTCATATTTACAAGGAGTTTTGTTTCGTCTCAGGCTCAACTGCCCCTCACACATAATAACCAAGAGGGTTGCAGTCTGGGGAGGTAAGGGACCAGATGTAAGGAGTGATTTGGGTAGCAATATTATCTGGAAGCCATGACTGTATTCTCCTGCTTGTGTGGCATGTTGCAGAGTCTTGTTGCCAGAAATAGGGTCTTCTAGCAGCCACCTTCTTGATCCAAGATAGCCATACCTAATCAAAGCACTTGTTGAAGACCTCACTAACACATTCGGGAGTTCTTTTCTTATCAGATTGAGATTACCGATTTGCCATACCTTTGTAATCACCATTAGACTCACGCAACCCTTTCCAAATACTCTGTACTGTCCTAAGATTGACACCTAAACACTCTGAAATGTTCATATTGGAACTTCCGGTGCGAATGCCAAGCAGTACAGCATGTCGTTTCCAAATTTCTGCCTGAGTTAATTGCGTCATGGTACTCTTTTTCTCACAGACAATGGCCAACTGACCCTAATAAACGTGCATCGCGAAATTAAGAATATAAATGGTGACAAATTACCCATAATTCTCGCTTATTTCTCTTGCTTGTAGCAATGCTTAGAGGGAAAGTGTGTCGAGTGTGGTCGTCTCACCATAGCTTAGAGAGTCCATTAGCAACCATGGCTATAAGACAGATGATCAACATTTTTCCCCATTCCCCATTTTATACTTGTGCCACATTTCGTATTTTTATGCAATTAAATATAAGTCCGACAATTATTTAAATATTTAATACTGTTTTTTATATGGATAGAGCATTTACTTAAATATTTGTATGTATAAAGATAACATATAACAATAAATATATTAAAATAAATGTCTGACTTAGTCTATTTCATAATATAGGCTGTCATTTGTTTACGATAAGATACGCATCGAGCAGATATGATTATTAGAAAAAAAATCCTGGGAAATTTGTAGTTTAAAATCAATAATTCGACATTACTTACCAGGCGCTTCCTCTGTAGTTAAATGGTATAGCACGTCAAGCTATATGACGGTTCTGTGTAGGATACAGGTTCGATTCCTGTCGGAGGACACATATTTTCTATGCAAATATCTCGGACATTCAGGCCGGTAAATGTTGTTAATACTGTTTATTATAAACTAGGCATTTACTTATATATTTGCATCTATAAAAATAATGTATAACATATAAACAGAGGGTAACTTAAAATAATTGTTGGGTTTTGCCCATTTCGTAATGTGTGACGTCATTTGTTTACGTTTGGATAAGCATCGAGTTGACATGAATGTTCGAAGGAAATCATGGAATATTGTAGTTTAAAAGCAGTAAAATCGGCCATGCTAACCGGACGCACCTCTGTAGCTAAACTAGTATAGCACGTCAGACTATATGTCGGTCCTGTGTAGGATTCAGGTTCGAATCCTGTCGGAGGATACATATTTTCTATGAACGTCCCCGGACATTCAGGCTGGTAAATGTTGTTAATACTGTTTATTATAAACAGAGCATTTACTTAAATATTTGTATCTATAAAAATAACGTATAAACTATATATATAAATAATGCAGTTTTGATCGTTCCCCACATGAATATTGCATTTCCAATATTTATAACTAAGAAATGACTTTATTGTTATTATCAGACATATTTACATTTTGTTTAAATTTGCGTTTTCTACGTCGTATCAGACGTAAAATACATTCTTCTATTCCAGCTTTATAGAAAGGAAAAAAACAAAACAAAAGCAATCCATTTCCAGTCATTCGCTTTATGGAGTTGACGCCAAGAGGCACCAAAATATCTTTAAAATCAATTTCACTTCTTGATGAGTAATCAAATATTGATTGCGTGTTTTCATTTTTAGGAGCGTTACAAATACTTTGCATTTCATTCCAGGCATGCGTTTTATGGATTATTTTAAGTCAACATATTCAAGTCTTTACGAATGCGTGATTGCATGGCAAAAGTGTCTCGCACGAACGTTTATAAACAGAAACAATATTTTAATTTAGTATTTTTTGAGAGTTATGCAAAAGGAATAATTATAGCCACTATGCTGTTGTAATGATGAGTTCCTATGGCGTAGAAATCGTTTAAACTCTCAATGTACCTACTCTTTTATTCCTCATTGCTTCGTAATATTTCGTATCCTTTCGTACTCTTCCGTCTCTGGTCATTACGTCCTTTTAATTTTTCTGTCCCAAATTCCGGCCTTAACTCTAACATTTCACTTGTTCCATATTTAAATCTCTTAATTTCTATGTCGCTCTTCCTGTCTGTCTTTTTTCCTTTTCTTTCTTCTTTCTTTCCAGGCTTAGGGCCATATCACGTTGATAGACTGGTTCTCGTATGATCTCCGAAGTTAAGCAACTTCGAGTCTGGTCAGTACCGAAATGGCAGACCGCTTGTGAATACTAGGTTCTGTAAGCTTGGATGTGCGGGTGGGATAATGGATAACGGCACGGAATTAAAAACAAATGTACCGAGTTCCAATTCCGTTCAGGTTCGCTATATTCAGTAAAGCGTAAATACTTTTAGGAAAATGTAAAGGGTGTTCCAGTAACTTGGACCGATTTTAAATGTGAATTAAGTTTAAGCGTCTAATGATTTTTTTCTTTTTCTTTCAGTGTTAACAATTTCAATTTGAATTGAATGCTATGGATGTCAAAGATTTGTGGTTCCAACAATACTGCGCCATATGCCACACAGCCAATGCAACAATGGCTTTATTGAAGGAGAAGTTCCCGGGTCGCATCATCTTTCGAAACAGCGAAGTAAATTGGCCACCACGATCGTGCGACTTGAGGCCTTTAGATTTCTTTCTTTGAATTCATCTCAAAAGTAAAGTCTATGCCAACAAGCCAACGACAATTCAACAGCTGAAAGATGAGATAATAAGTCATATTGGTGAGATCGAGGAGCAACTATGCAGAGACGTCATCAAAAATTTTGGCTATCGAGTGGAGGTGTACCACCGAAGCCTTAGCGGACATTTGGGCGACATTATTTTCCCCACATAATTGCCATGACTTAAATAACATGATCCAACAGAGAAATAAATAAATTTTCACCAATAACATTGATTTATTTACTGCTGACTTTGATCCGTCTTAATGAAACACCCTATATAAATCCATCTCTCTTCAACTATTTGTTAAATAGTAGGACTTGTGTCAGTAAATCTTTATTATAAACAATTTTTCAAATCTAAAAATGTTTTCTAGTGTTAGATAACTTTCAAAATCTTGATAAACCGTAAATAATCAACAAAACTTTATGTATTTATCTTTTTATTTTTTTCAATTAATCATTTCTCATTTCGATGCTTTTTTTTCGTGAGCTTAGATTACACTGGAGCCCTTTATGGAGGAGTAAGATCCCACAAAATGGGTTACATACCTAGTAAATGTTTGCACATTCTAATATAAACGATCCTCAATACTGCAAGTTAACTGCAAAAGCTTCTAGACAAGGTAGTAAAGGAAAATTGAAAAAAAAAAGGACTGTCAATTGTAAAAACACGGAATAAATGATTGCCAGCAAGAGAAAAAAAAGCCTAGATGCGAACTACAAATTAAAGTATAACTATTTAAATATCTATGAAGTTATTTAAACGTTGACGGAAAATGTGGCCCCGAAATTCGAAGCAAAAGATGTCTTCAAAAAGCTAAACAAAGTGACGGATTGTGAAAGAGCGACAATGGAGAGAAAATTATGGAGAGCAACCCATATCCTGAAGGCACACAACGCCCAGACGATCCAACTAAACGGTTATAGACTTAAATAAAAATGACTAATATTTACCTATCCCCGAACCAAGTAAATATTTTTAGATTTCTTTTTAAAGATTCTCAACCTTTTGAATGTTGCGAAACATATTTTTGGATTATAAGAATAAATTTTCGGCGAGTGAATATTGTCTTAACAATATTTGTAAATATTAATGATTTTCAGATAGAACTACTATTTAACTCATAGCTGGGGGCGAAGTGGTGGATTCATATTTTTCCAAGGATAAGTACGTGTAAGTGCATGTAATGCACACGACTGTAATTCAAACCCAGCTCTCCATTTCTCATTTTGATCCGATATCCATTACGCCAAGCTTCACCATCTAACCTTACAACACCTTGTATATTCAAGAGATCACAATTCTAGGTACTGATCAGGGTCGACATGGCTTAACATTAGTGATCGGACAGGAACTTTTGTTTCAACGTGATATGGCCGGGAGCCTTTTGCTTTCTTTATCATTTTTTAAAATTTTCATTTTTTACTCACATTCATTTTTATTTGCTCCTGCTTTTATTTATTTTTATTTTTCAGATTCCTCCTCTTTTCTTATCCTTCATTTCTTCCATTCATCATTCCTTCCATTCATATTTCCTTCCTTCCTCCCACACATCCTTTCTTCCTCCTTTCCATTCATCATTCCTTCCTTTGACTGATCATACCTTCCTTCCATTCATCATTCTTTCCTTCATCTTATCCTTTCTTCCTTCCACTCTTCCTTCCACTCATCCTTCCTTCCTTTCATTCATCCTCCCTTACTTCCAATGATCCTTCATTCCTCCTTTCCATTCATCATTTCTTCCTTCCACTGATCATACCTTCCTTCCATTCATCATTTTTTCCTTCATCTTATCCTTTCTTCCTTCCACTCTTCCTCTCTTCCGCCCATCATTCCTTCCTTCCACTCATCCTTCCTTCCTTTCATTCATCCTCCCTTACTTCCACTCATCCTTCCTTCCTTCCTTCCTTCCTTCCTTCCTTCCTTCCTTCCTTCCTTCCATTCATCATTCCTTCCTTCGACTGATCATACCTTCCTTCCATTCATCATTCTTTCCTTCATCTTATCCTTTCTTCCTCTCACTCTTCCTTCCTTCATTCCCCCTTCCTTCCTTCCTTCCTTCCTTCCTTCCTTCCTTCCTTCCGCCTTTCCTTCCTTTCTTCCTTCCTCCCTCCCTTCCTTCCTTCCACCCTTCCGCCTTTCCTTCCTTCCTTCCGTCATTCCTTCATTTCCCCTCCTTCCTTCCTTCCTTCCTTCCTTCCTTCCTTCCTTCCTTCCTTATTTTCTTCCTTCCTTTTTTTTTCCTTCCTTTTTTTCTTCCTTCCTTCCTTCCTTCCTTCCGCCCTTCCTTCCTTTCTTCCGTCCTTCCGTCATTCCGTCATTCATTCATTCCCCCTGCCTTCCTTCCTTCTTTCCGTCCTTCCTTCCTCTCTTCCTTCCTGCCTTCTTTCTTTCTTTTCTTCCTTCCTTCCCTTCCCTTCCTTCCTTCCTTCCTTCCGTCCTTCATTTCTTTCTTTATTTTTAGATTTCTTTCCTACTTTATGTCTTCTATTTCCTTTTTCATCTTCCCTTTCTTACAATTTCTTAATTCATTCTTCCTATCTTCCTTCTTCCCTTATTTATCTCCATTCCTTCCGCTCATCTTCCTTCTTTCTTTCTTTCCTTCTTTTAGTTTGAAATTTATTTCTCAGTTTCTCTTTTGAACTCTTCCTTTTTTTTCCACTTCTCACCATTCCATTATTCATTCATTTATTCATTCGTTTAATCTTTTCTACCCCACTCCTTCCCTTACTTACCTCTATTCCTTCTTTTCTTTCTTCTTTTTAAAATTCCATTCCTCACTTATATCACTTTAAATCTCTTTTTCATTTTCCTTCTTTCTCACTTCTTCCTTTTCTTTTTTATTCCTCTTCATTCCTTCCCTACTCTATTCCTTTCAATCTTTTTTCATACAAATATCTTACTCATTTTATTCTCTCCTTCCATTTTTATATTCGTTTCATGCTTTTAACTTTTATTTTTTCCGGAAAGTCTTCCGCATGTTTTAACTGTCAATCCTTGGAAAATCCAAACATTTCTCTCTGCGTTTTCTGGAAGAAAAAAAAACTGCGATCGATTTAATCCAGTGTCGAAAAAGAAATAGCTATCGAATTATTGAAAAGATCGATGAGATTGCATTTTCTCCAGAATGTCAACGCAACACCTGTTTTCGAATTCCTCCTATAGTTGCGGCCGTTTTATTTTTTTCTTGAGTTTTCCAAATCATTTATTTCGAGATGAATGATATACAAGCTAAATGGCATCTTCAAAAGAGAATTTCTTTTGGCTGTTCTCTGCAGATATAATTGTAAACTGAGTATTGGCACCTTGGTAGATATCGTTAACCATAGCACGACCAAGAACGACAATCACCAGGACAGTGAGAATCATATTTATCCGAAAATCATTTCGAATTAATCGTTATTAGATTGTTATTCAAAATTAAAATTATTTTATTCGAAACAAGTATTTTGCTCAAAGAATTTGCGAATAGATATTTCAAACTTATTCGGACAACTGAAAATGTTCTTTGATTTCTTCAGTTTATTATTAAAACCATTAATCGAGCGATTCTTTGTCAGGTGCTTATGTCCATTAGAAATGACCTTAAGCTACAGGATACATAGAAGTAGAATTGTAGAAGACAGAATTGAAAAAAAAAACATAACTTTTGACTCCAAAAATCTATGGATGATTTGGTGTGCAAAAAATAATGTAACTCCGAGTACAGATTTATATACTCTAAATTGCTGTGTAAAAATCAACGTGGCGTAGAAGTTGACATTAAGATTTTTAGCTCAAGATTCTGAACAAGAATACCTACCTTATAGGTCAACCTTCAAACATACGGTAGACTACAGTGACCCCAAAACATAGGTCTACCGTGAAATAAAGTTAGGCTACAGTATATGATAGATAATCTGTGCCAAAACTATATAAGTTCACACGACTTACCTGTATATTGAGCCACTAACCGTACTATCATTCTATATCCGATGAATAAAAAACTACAGCACACACAGGTAGGTACTGCATATTGTATAGGTATAACTTAACGAACATTTAAAATTATTCAGGTATACTGATAAACACATTAAATATCAATACCCTGGATTACACATCATACCAGGTAGATTTTGTATATTAATGCTACGTATATCTTATTATAAAACAATGTGTCACTCATCAGCCATTTATATCAGTGATGCAAAAATGGCAGCCTGATTTCGTTATCAGCTAATCGGTGTGACGTGTGATGCAGCGTTAATATATTACTAAAATTGTTTTAATATTTTATTAATTTATATCAATGTATGTGGTAATAAGCTAAATATGTTCCCTAAATACAAGTTTGAGTAGGATATTTTATTGACAACTTGCTGAAAGTACGGTAAATGGTGTATAGTAATTGTTACGAGTACTGCCACAATTGTTTACAACTTGGTGATAAAGGTTTTCACTTATACCAGCCTAGTTTGGGAATGATGTTTTTAGGCTTGAAAACTCCATTTGTATCTGCAATTTATGGCAAATTAAATGAATGATTTCCTTTTGTTATTCATAATTTGATAAAGATTATTGTCATGCTAATAGTGAGAATAGTCGCTTACATACAGAAATATTCATTCACTGTGCACTTAGCGTTATTCTTTGTGGAAATTTATAAAATGTTTTTCTTCAAAAAGTTCTTCCAAAAATTTGACTTTTTTTGTTTAAGGCAGTCAAAATATTGATCATATCATTATTTCACCTTTCTTCTTACATATTGTAACCATTTTTATTGTTGCCGCTGTTTGAAGACTCCAAGTCACGTGATGTTATTTCACTAATCTTTTTTTGTCTTTCTGTAGCGCCAGCCTATAAGGTCTAATGAAGGTGACCTTCCTTTAAAATGAAAAAAAGATTGCATCGCTTAATGATATTATACACTCTGTTGAAGGTTTCTCTTTTTGAGGATTCATTCACTAATGACATTATAGGGTCTGATGAAGGATTGTCTCCATAAGAATTGGTTCGCTTAATTACAATATAAACTCTGATGGACGATTTTTTCCTTTCGGATTCATTCGCTTAATGACATTATAGGGTCTGATGAAGGATTGTCTCCATAAGGATTGGTTCAATATAAACTCTGATAATTACAATATAAACTCTGATGGACGATTTTTTCCTTTCGGATTCATTCGCTTAATGACATTATAGGGTCTGATGAAGGATTGTCTCCATAATGATTGGTTCGCTTAATTACAATATAAACTCTGATGGACGATTCTTTCCTTTCGGATTCATTCGCTTAATGACATTATAGGGTCTGATGAAGGATTGTCTCCATAATGATTGGTTCGCTTAATTACAATATAAACTCTGATGGACGATTCTTTCCTTTCGGATTCATTCGCTTAATGACATTATAGGATCTGATGAAGTTATTGTCTCCTTTAGGATATATTCGCTTAATGCTTTATAGGCTGTAATGATGGGTTTCCACCTTTAGCATTCTTTCGCTTAATGACATTATAGGGCCTGATGAAAGATTGTCTCTTTTAGGATTCATTCGCTTAATGATATTTTAGCCTCTGATGAAGGATTGTCACCTTTCGGATTAATTCCCATAATGGCATTTATTGTGAGACCGGAACTACCTACACAATAGACTCTTCCAGGTCTATATTAAGTATGCGACACAACACTCTACTCAGAGAGTCAGAGAGTCAGAGAAACACTGAGAGACACAGACACAGTGAGAGCCGCGTACGACTACCAGTATTGGACACTAACATATAGTAAGCTCCGCTTGCACTATCTCTGTAACCTGTTGTGAATATATATTTCTTACATCTAATCCGTGTTCCGTGTTTTCCTTCTGTGGTCCCAACTTTGGCCCCACATCACATTATAGTGCCTGATGATAGATTGTCTCTTTTAGGATTCATTCGCTTAATGACATTTTAGCCTCTGTTGAAGGATTTTAACCTTTCGGATAAATTTCCTTAATGACATTTTAGCCTCTGATGAAGCATTGTCTCCTTTCGAATTAATTCCCATAATGACATTATAGGGCCTGATGAAAGATTGTCTCCTTTAGGATTAATTCCGTTAATGATATTATAATGAAGGACGTATCTAACGCTATCAATATTATGATCAGATTGGTTGACATGTTCAGCTACAGTGAAATTAATGTCGTTTTAGCTGTCAGTTTTCTCGTATTTTGATAAAACGAAAACGGAATTTCGTACACGAGTCACCGTATAATTTCCTATTTTGCATTTATTTCTAAAGAGTAAATAGATTACTTTTCAACTGTCACAAGTCATGAGAGGAAGTCAGATTGCTGCCTGCGTTCCAGGTGGCATAAAAATACTATCGTAACAACTTAGCTAGCCACAAACACTGACCCAAGCAAACAACAATAATCCTTACATCAAAACAACGCATTCTTAATTACCTTTCTTATTACACTATTTACATTATTCGGACTCATCTTTGTTGCCATATTTATCACAACGTTTCGGCCGTTGTACGCTCCGGCACTCTTCAGGTTTTTGGACTGTCGAACAGAACCCTTTATTTTGCTCACTCGGGTAAAGTCCTAACTCGTCCACATATGTAGAATTCATTATCTGTGGGAGGAGGGGAATTTAAAAATCTAATCCCAAGCATAGCGAAGAGTTACCATGAACGTATTTATAAAAAAAACATGCCACGTGGAACTGTTCTAGTTCCACGTGTCATGTTTAATGGATGTCAGTTATCAGTTATCTCCTGTTAATTCCCCTCTCCACTGCCTTAACCGGGTATTGAACTCACGCTCTTTTGGGTCTTGTCACTATATCTAACCAACGCCTTTATCCACTGTGCCATGTGTCTTTTCATACTACATCCATGATAATACCGCAATGTCTCCATGAAAGTCCTAACTAGTCCCCATATGTAGAATTCATCATCTGTGGGAGGAGGGGAATTTAAAAATCTAATGCCAGGCATAGCGAAGAGCAATATTTATTCTGTTATCTACAGAAATGTGGCACAAGGCCGAAAAGGGGATTGGGGAAAGGACGGTCTTCTTTTGTCTTAACTATAACTTAGCTAGCCGCAAACACTGACCCAATCGTACGAAACAATATTTCTTACACCAAAACAACACATTCATACGTACTTTTCTTACTACAACCACCATAATACCTCTTTGACTCTATGAAAATACTAACTAGCCCCCATATTCGATGTCTGTGGGGGGAGAGGGGAATAAAACAACAATTCTAAAAGTTAACCCCAATGAGTATTTACAATATGAATACAAAAAACTATTTACAAGAAACTAAAGAAAATAAGATTAGTAATAAAAGCCCCCTCACAATCACTACATGTAACAGAAACATCACTTCACTGGCCGAAATCAATGCGGGACTATAATAGTGTAAACCATTCATACCTTCCACACACTCACACTGACATGCACTCATTCAGACACGACAACAAATACGAAAAAAACACTCACGCGAAACGAAAGGCGCCACGCATCCACCAGCGAACTGACATCACTGACCACCTAACGAGGGAAGGGATGGGGAAATAAAACTTATAAAACATAGCGATGAGCTCGTCCGAAGAATTACCATGGACGTATTTATAAAAAAAAAAAGCACAGTGAACCGTCTCCAAAACAAAACTGCTCTCTATTCATCATCTGAGAGACTGGTCACTGCCTCCCATCAGACATAGTTAATGCTAACCACCATGTAAGTCATTCGTTACGCCTTCACAGACTGACATGAAGTTGAAAGATTATATTGAATAAATTGTTAGGTCTGCTGCTAGGAAATTTTTCTCGGCAGAAACTATCTTACTTAAGTATATTATTCGCCCATGCTTCCAATATTGCTGCAGCATATGGCCTGCTCCCCCTGTTATATATTTAGAAATTCTTAATAAAATCTAAAAAAAAAAAATCTACAATGTTATGGACCCTAGCTTAGCATCCCGGCTTCAGTCGCTTCCCCACGGCTATGATGTAAGTTCCCTAGGACTTTTCTATAAATACATTCATGGTAATTCTCCTGGTCAGCTTTCCTGTATGATATGTAGACTTTATGAATTTAAGCTCAGTACTAGATTTGCAAAATCTTATACAGTTAAATCGGATACATGAAACATGTAAGTTTTTTGCTAACAGCTTCTTTTCTCACTATCTTCTGGCCAGTTTCTTTTCAGCCAACTTTGATCTTCAAAGAGTTAAAAGCGATATCAATCGTTATGTACTTTTTTTTATTCCTCTTTTATTGTTCTCGCTCCTTAATAATTGATTTTTTTTTCATCCTTTCACACTCAGTAACCGTTTGTTTCTAAGTGGGTTTATTGACTTGCTTGGGAGTGAAATGATTGAAAGTGAATGTGCATATAGTTGAACATATGTTTGGGCACCCCGAGGAGGTGTAATGTTTGGCAAGCTTATCTCGGTAGATCAATTACGACTGAGTAGGTGGCCCGTATTTTTTGGCCTTGTGCCACATCTAAGCTACGCTTGAAAAATTACAATGTGGATATGGCTTGGCGGAAAATGTGATTTTTACTATGATCTCTAAACGATTGATTTGATCAAGTACTGTTTCTTGTCAAACAAGCTGAAGGCCGAAATGGGCGAAATATATTGTGAAATATTCCATCAGGATAATTCTCGTCTAATTGTTTCTTTTACGACCAGGTATAAATTGTTACAGCTTCACTGGAGTTTTTGCTTCATCGGCCATATTTACAAGATAATACGCGTTCAGATTAATTTTTCCGTTCTTTACATAATCCTCGTAACAACAACAACAACAACAAAAAAGCCCTGGAAGAATATAAACGCTACTTCGTGGAGTTCTTCAGTAATGAAGACAAAACATTATGGGAGGATAGAATCAAGAAGTTGCCTGATGACAAAATTTATTAAAAGTAAATAAATTTAATGTCGAAAACAAACGTAAAATGTCTTAATAAGCTGAAAAACGTCTGCTTCTCTTTTTTATGTGACATTTCACTTCAAATCATGGGCAATCATGGCTCACCATAATCTTTTATAATTCTTATCAACGTTTATTCCTTTTACAAGCCTCATCTTATTCTGCCATCCATCACAAGCTCGTCAGTTAAGTCGCCCTTCTCTTGTCCGTCTTGCCCTCGATATGGCTTGGGAGGTTTAAATTCTCCAAGGCCTTCTTCATCAAAAAGTATCCATTTCTTTGATTTCAATGAAATTTCCTTGTTCCTTAATACTTTCTTTAGCTTTTCTAATAATCGTAAATACCATTTAATATATTGCCTTCTTAATTTAGATTTTAGACACTTAACACATCAGCAAACTTCCACCTTAAACGAATATTAACATAAATTACCTTTAGCAGTTTGACTTCAACTATAGCCAACAATCTGTATTCAAATCCATATAATTGCCAGGCATCTTATATCATGTACTGACAGATACGTTCTCTTTACCTCGAAACTCTTTCTCGGTACGAATTCGAACTAAACCATCCTTTGAGTCAGCGTGTAATCGTTTCTGGATGATGTTTCACATAACGATTTCCTTGGTTAAAAACCAAACAAGACAGCCAGCTGTTTGGCGTGTGTTAGCAGATTTTTCCTGTTGGTGCTGTAAGCCAGGCCTAGCCATCCGCCGACACCAAATCGGTACGAGGAAACACATACGGAATCTGCGATAAACATTTATTGAATTTGATTTAATCTGAAAATACGTTGCGCGCCATTTCGCCAGAATGACATCGCATATAAAAGACATCCGATCGACGTTGGCCGTAAATTTGAACAGGGGAAGACATGTGGTCTGGGCATGCGCATTCAATATGATGTATTCTCTTCATCGTCTATTTACGTAAAAATGAATGAAAGCGGGTGAACGAATGGAGGTGTGTGAAATCAAAGAGAAACACAAAAGAGGAAGTAGAACAAAAAATGAGCCTGTTCGTTTTTGATTCGGGACAAGGCAAGAGAAATACGAAAAACAATACACAGAGCTATCTATCATAAATATTCAGGATTCCTTAGTTAACTGACATTTTTACGACTTATAAACCTTTTCCCGGTTATCTAAAGAGAGTAAATATTTTTAGCTTGTAGGAATGTTTTCGAGATAATAATGATTTACTGATACAAATCCTACTAATTAACTGATCGATATGGAAGAAGAAATAGATTATATATCTTTCCCAAGGGAATTTGTACATAAGGGAACATAACGAATCCGATTGGAATTTGAACTCGGCAATTTCCAATTCAAAGCCATTATATATTAAGACAAACGCACATCCAAGATTACAAAACCTGGTATTCTAAAGAGGTCACCCACCTATGTACTGACCAGGTAGGAATTCAGGATGTGGAATGAGTAAACAGTAATCACTTTAAATATATCTCATTATTTGGAACAGCCTTAACATATTTAGTATAAGAAATATGGAAATTGAACATAGAATAAGCTAGGATGGGGGTATTTTCTCTCCAAACCGCCATGTGGTACAAAAAGTCATTTTCTTAAATAGCCTCCAGAAGAAGTCTTTCATATAGATGCTATACGTACTGTCTAACTCATTCAGAAATATCTAAACTGTGAACTGTATACGACTGCTTTATGAGACCAATATTTTAAAGTGGCTTTGTTGTGGAGTAGCTGAACACCCCCACAAGCGGGACTGGTCTAAAACTATTTAAACAACACTTTATCTTACTGAGAGATAGGAGTTAACGATTAGATTCCTTTACAAATCTGCTTATGGACCTCTCTACCAACGAGCAGAGACAAACCCAGAGAAGACTGTATCTATTTTCGCTCCAAACCGTCATGTGGTACAAAACGTAAACATCAATTTAAAAAATTGAAGTCATTTTTTTAAATAGCCTCCAGAAGAAGTCTTTCATATAGATGCTATACGTAATGTCTAACTCATTCAGAAATATCTAAACTGAGAACTGTATACGACTGCTTTCTCAGACCAATATTTTAAAATGGCTTTGTTGTGGAGTAGCTGAACACCCCCACAAGCTGGACTGGTCTAAAACTAGTTAAACAGCACTCTCTCTTACAGAGCGATAGGAGTTAACGATTAGAATCCTTTAAAGATCTGCTCGTGGTCCTCTCTGTCAACGAGCAGAGACAAACCCAGAGGAGACTATATCTACGGGCAGAGTCTTGTCTGGGAAGGTAGACAGCTGCCCAACCCCGTGTATGTGGGATATACGGGGAATTTTTATCTGAGCGTACGCGCTCCTCTAGCCCCATGTTATAACCAGCCTTGTGTCACATCCCGCCTTGTTGGGAGGTCTCGGAATATACTGTGGATTTAATTATTAATCGTTACTCTGCTTGTCGACTCTGATTTGGGGCGGAGAAGAACTCATTCGAAGCTATGACTACGGGTAAATTCTCGTCTGAGGAGGTAGGCAGCCACCCGACCCTATGTATGCGGGGTCTTCAGGGAATTTTTGCCCGTGTCTATGGACTCGAAACGCCCCACGTTAAAAAAACTGCCTTGTGCCACATCCCGGTTTTCCATTGCCGGATCTCTCCCCCAAATCGTGGATCTCCCACACGTTTCCATAGTCAAACCCATCAACATGCTTCTCTAGTGGATCTATTTCTTAACTCCTCTCACCGCTCTTGCTAAGCTTCACAATACTGCGCTCTGGGTAACTCGGACCTGTCTGTGGTAACTATAGATATCTCCTTCCAACCATCCATTAAACATGAACCCCCTATCCATAAGATTTCTTTCCGATAGCAGCATGCTGATTGGGCTTCATTCCAGGATTTTCTTTATGATGCCCCCTGGACTGACATCTTCATCTTCCCAATATACATGCGTCACAGAGCTTTCTTCTTGGGTCAAACACGGCATGAACGGTTTCAAGCGTTCTCAGAAATACCAGGTGAAACCGAAGTCGTCTCCATGGTTCACACCAGCGTGCTCGGACGCCATAGCACACAGGAACCTCTATTTCCGTCTATACCAGCGGAGAAGCTCTTGTCATAACCGGTGGATACTTGCTACTCTTCGAAACAAATGTAAGCGATTCCCCGAAAAAGCTAAGTCCCTGTTTTGCTGAGAGAATGAGAAACCACATAGCCTCTAAAAACGCTGGCTCTCTTGACTACTGGCGTCTCTTTAACAGGGTACTAAATAAGTGCAAAGTCTTTATCCCTTCCCAACTCTTCAATATATTTGAGGTGTTATCATCCTCTGCTGATAAAACTGAATGCTTTGCTTGTAAATTCTTCCACAACGCTACTCTTGACTCATCCGGAATATCATTGCTTAACTGCCCTCGTAGAACTGTGTCTGTGTCGAGTGATATGCATATAAACCCTTACATGATCTCAGCTCTATCATCTCTAACCTAAATACCCACAAAGCAATTAGACCCGATCGCATCCCTGTAATAGTCATTAAGAAGTGTACTCCCAAACTAGCTCCGGTTCTCTCTAAACTGTATAATAAATGCCTACCTGCCTCTTGCTCCTCTACTTGCTGGAATTCATCGTCTGCTGTTCCAGGTTTTAAGAAATCCGGTGAACCATCCAACTATTAGCCTTCTGCCTCTGTTTGGGAAACTCGTAGAGGACCAATGTTGTATTGCTCAGTCATCCCTCTTCAAAGGGCCTTTTCCCAGACAAGCATTACGGCTTTCGTTTCTCCAGATCAACTTCTGATGTACTAACGATAATTGCGGAAAAAGTTTATAAAGCTTTAGATAAAAACGATGAAGCCCGGGCTGAAGAATTTGAGATCTTGAAATCCTTTAACACTGTTATGGGATCTTACCCATAATAATAATAATGGACTATTCCATACTTAATAAATACTGAGCCTCAGAAGTAGGCAAGGAATCAGTCGACCCAGTATTTTCTGAGCGACTGTTCGGTTGAACTCTAATCCTACGGGCGGGAGGAACCCGAAGGAGGCTACGCCGAAGGGCGGAGTCTCCTTCGGGAAGGTAAACTCGGCCCAGAACCCGTTTATACGGGTTCAAATGGGCTATTTTTTTTTTGGCCGAGCCTAATGGCTCAGGAATGCCCCGTTAAAAAGGCCTAGTGCTACATGACACCCTCGTGGGGGGGTGACTGAATATCATCAGTCGACCCAGTACTTTCTGAGCGACTGTTTGGTTGAACTCTCTTCCTACGGGCGGGAGGAACCCAAAGGAAGAGCTACGCCGAAGGGGCGGAGTCTCCTTCGGGGAAAGTAAAACCGGCCCTGAACCCGTTTATACGGGTTCAAATGGGCCTATTTTTGGCCGAGCCTAATGGCTCAGGAATACCCACGTTAAAAAGGCCCCATGACACCCTCGTGGGGGGTGACTCAATATCAATATCATCAGTCGACCCAGTATTTTCTGAGCGACTGTTTCGGTTGAACTCTCTTCCTACGGGCAGGAGGAACCCGAAGGAGGCTACGCCGAAGGGCGGAGTCTCCTTCGGGAAATAAACTCGGCCCAGAAACCCGTTTATACGGGTTCAAATATTTTTGGCCGAGCCTAATGGCTCGGGAATGCCCACGTTAAAAAGGCCCTAGTGCCACATGACACCCTCGTGGGGGGTGACTGAATATCATCAGTCGACCCAGTACTTTCTGAGCGACTGTTTGGTTGAACTCTCTTCCCTACGTTGGGGAGGAACCCGAAGGAGGCTACGCCGAAGGGCGGAGTCTCCTTCGGGGAGGTAAACTCGGCCCAGAACCCGTTTATACGGGTTCAAATGGGCTATTTTTTGGCCGAGCCTAATGGCTCCGGAATGCCCACGTTAAAAAGGCCTTGCATGACACCCTCGTGGGGGTGACTCAATATCAATATCATCAATTTTCTGAGCGACTGTTCGGTTGAACTCTCTTCCTATGGGCGGGAGGAACCCGAAGTCTCCTTCGGGAGGTAAAACCGGCCCAGAACCCTCGGGTTCAAATGGGCTATTTTTGGCCGAGCCTAATGGGGGAATGACGTTAAAAAGGCCTGGTGCCCATGACACCCTCGTGGGGGGGTGACAATATCATCAGTCGACCCAGTACTTTCTGAGCGACTGTTTGGTTGAACTCTCTTCCTACGGACGGGAGGAACCCGAAGGAGGCTACGCCGAAGGCGAGTCTCCTTCTCGGCCCAGAACCCGTTTATAGGTTCAAAACCTATTTTGGCCGAGCCTAATGGCTCAGGAATGCCCTGAAAAGGCCTTGTACGGGTTCAATATCATCAGTCGACCCAGTATTTTCTGAGCGACTGTTCGGTTATCTCTCTCCCTATGGGCGGGGAGGAATGGTCTCCTTCGGGTAAAACCGGCCCAGAACCCACGGGTTAAAAGGGCCTAATGGCTCGGAATGCCATTAAAGGCAGTGCCACATGACACCCTCGTGGGGGGGTTGACTGAATATCATCAGTCGACCCAGTACTTTCTGAGCGACTGTTTGGTTGAACTCTCTTCCTACGGGCGGGAGGAACCCGAAGGAGGCTACGCCGAAGGGCGGAGTCTCCTTCTGGGAGAATAAAACCGGCCCTGAACCCGTTTATACGGGTTCAATGGGCATATTTTTGGCCGAGCTCACGGGCTCGGAATGCCCACGTTAAAAAGGCCTTGTGCCACATGACACCCTCGTGGTGTGTGTGTGGGGGGGTGACTGAATAGCGTCAGTCGACCCAGTAAAGTCAGACCTCCACACCTTGACTTTTTGTCGTTATTTTTTGACCGGTGCTGACTGCTCTATCTCTCGACCTTTTTTGTTTGGAATTTACCCGTTTGCATTTTTGAATTTCATTTTCGTTAAGTTTGTTTATTTTATTTTTACATTTTTGCGACTACTTTGAAAAAGTTTTTTGATTTTTTCTTTCTTCTCTCCATTTTATTTTTACCCCGCCCTTATTTTTTTGCTCTTTTTCTTTTTATTCTAGTTTTCCTATTTGATTTTAATTTTTACTACCTTTAATTTTTTCTCGTTTTTCTTTTTATTCCAGTTTTCCTTTTTGATTTTCGTTTTTACCCCTGTAATTTCCGCAGTTTTTTTCTTTTTTAATTTCAACCCCCTTTAATTTTTGCTCTTTTTTCTTTTATTCTAGTCTTCCTTTTTAATTGTCATTTTCCTTAATTTCTTTGTGTTCTTTATTCTGTGTTTCGCTTTAATTTTTTTGATTAATTAATTTATTTATTTGTTTCTTTCTATCTTTTAATTTTTACGTGTTTTTTGTTTGTAATCTTTGTATCGTCCAATTTATTTGTTTATTTTCTTTTGTTAATTGGTTCGACTCGTTTAGGGTCGGCCATTTTGATTTTTTGTGTCTAGCTTCGTCTGTTTTCGCTGCGTATTTTTTTTGTTTATTGACGTCGGCCATTTTGATTTTTTTTTTAAACTAGCTTTGTGCTATTGTTCCGTATTTTTTGTTGACGTTGGCCATTTTGATTTTATTCTAGCTTCGGCTTTTGCCGAAGTTTTTCCGTTTTTTTATTGTCTAACGTTTTTTATTTTTATTGTTTATTTTCTTTTACGTGTTTTTCTTTTAATGTTTCGGCTTTAGGCGATATTTGTTCCTTATTGTTTTCTTTATACGTTTAAGTGAACCGTGTTTATTCTCGCCATGTAATTTTTTTGTGTGCATAATTATTTTATTTTGTTGAGTTTGTTTATTTTTTGAATTTAATTTATTTCTTTTCCTCTCGCCTATAAATTTATTTAACTATTTCCCACACCTCCCCTTTTCCCCTCCCCTTCTCTGTTAAAAAAATGGATAAGAAGGAAAAAAAAAAGTTCCTTCATTTTTAATTTTGATAAAGAAGCCTAAAATTGCTTCTTTTAGACGTAACGTGAGGAAGATCCCCCGGATAAAGACAATATGGAGGAATATCCTGACCTGCCCACAGTTCCTACAAATGAGGAAATGGTGGATGCATTAAAATCCTCCAAAAATATGGAGGCGGATAAGAGCAACAACAATGACCAAGATAAGGACAACTCAACTACTAATGCAGAGGCCGGGGAATCGCCCACTTGTTGGAAGTCCCCTCCTAAATGCATAATCGACATCGCGGAGTTCTTGCATCGTGCCAATGGTTACGCACACATTGTGGTGGAAGGTGGGCTTTTGCAGGATCCAGTAGAACTAAAGAGGGTCGAGAAAAGAATAGTGTCAGTTTATGTCGTCGACAAGCGATCTCGCAAGATTTTTCGTTCGACTAAAGACACAGTGTACAAATCACTGGAGTCCCTGGGGTTTAAGCCCCTCCGAATAGTTATGGGTAAGGTTTTTTTCATGTGGGACGTGCTGCTGCCCACCACTGAGGACTGTATAAGAGCTTCAACTCGGGATCTGATTACGAAGGAACTACGGTATACGAGGTCCCTCCTCATGTTATCGGGGAGCACCTAGGGGCATTCCTGTCCCCATATGGCGAGATTCTGGGTGCTTCTTGTAATAGCCTGACCGGGGGATGGAGCTTTGAGATGATGCTAAATCAAAAAGCCTTCGGCTCTATCCCCAACTGTCTTGACGTTGGTGACCTGAGGCTGCCGGTCATCGTGATCGGCCGTAAACCAGTGTGCTGGAAGTGTGGAGTGACTGGTCACCTCTCCTCTTCCTGCCCAGAGAAGAAGGCCTCTGGATCTCAGGTCCCAATCGACCAAACTCCCCCTCTGACCGAGTCTTCTAAATCCGTCACGCCTGTAATGAGAACGTCGGCTACCAGGACCGGAGCGGTTGTACCCCCGGTTGGGTCCTCATCAAAGCCCCCATTCCCCGAAGAGCCCTCTTCTACTGCAAGTGTGGTTGAAGAGAAGGAAAAGGGGGAATGGCAGGTAGTCGGCAGGGCCAGAGGGAAGCGTCAGACAGCGGGGCCTCAGTCCCCTGAAGCCCCGGGGACTAAAGACACTTACAGCCCCACTCCCTCTGGCAACAGTAAGGGCGTTGCCCCGGTCTCTATTCTGACCCTTGAAGATCAAAAAAAGAAGTACGACCCCGGTTACAGCAAAACAGAAAAATAAACTAGAGCAACAAAGAAAAAAATCGTCTCCATCAAAGATCCATCCCTCCTCGCAGTCTTCACAGCCCTCTACATCCCGTCCACCAAAGTCCTCCTCTCCAAAGAAATCCACTCCCTCCACATCCGCCGACCCAACACCTTCTCCCCGTCCCTCAACCTCTCTTTGTAGAGTGAAGCCTCCACTTGCTTCCCCTTCCTCTTCTGTCCAGTCCCAAATTCCTCTCAGTAGAGACCCCAGCCCATTTAGACAACCCATTACGCCCCGCAGCACTCCCAGTCCTTCTCCTACTAAATCGCCTACAATGCCTCCACCGTCTAAAAGACTGAGAAGCCCTGCCCTAGATTCCACGGAAAAAAGGAAAAAATCCAAGCCTATTTATAATTTAGGGACTGAAGTTTGTAAGATTTCACTGTTGCAAGCAGAGAAGGCGAAGGATTACGGAACTAGGATAACGAACTTAAAGTACCTGCTTTCTATTAAGCAATTTGGAGATAGAGAAATCGATGACCCAAAGAACTTTCCAAATGCGAAAAGGGTCTTAACAGTAATTAGAGCTGAGACTGGGGCTAAACAGATTTGGGCCATGTTGAATGAGGCTATAACTTCTTTCAACATGACCCCTCCCATCGCCACCACGGAAAGTGACAAGTTAAAAAATTGAAGCAATTTTGTGCAGGGAGGGTCCCGGTTTTCGTTCACCCCTCCCTTTATAGAGCACTAAAATTAACTTTCCCCTGGGAAATCGGCGGTATCTCCCAAGACGGTACCATCAATACTGAAATGGGCCATGGGTCTATGGGAGAGGCTGTCGGTATCCTTACCCCGGCCATGTTTAATTCAGGTAAACAACCCTAATCGGATTTCTCGATGGCTCTCTGGTTAGCTACTTTAAATGTGCGGGGCCTGAGGTTCGAGTCTCGCAGGGCGAGGCTCTCTCGTGACCTTCAGCGCCTCGGGGTGAATGTTTGTTGTGTGCAAGAGACCCGGTTTTCTCTCATGACCGTGAGGATATACTGTCTAAGAGGTTCGCCCGTTATTCAGCATATTTTGATGGTCGTTCGAGGGGTGTCTCTTGGCTAGTGAGCAGGTCTTTGAAGGCTGCATGTACCCTTGTCTTCGCAGATGTGTGCTGGATGTTACTATAAAGGATAAGGCTTTACGTCTCATTGGGGTTTATGCGCCCAATAACTATGCTGAGCGGCCTGCTTTGTTTCGGCAGTCGAGCCGTTTTTGATGACTTCTCGTCGGGTAGTCTTAGCGGGGGATTGGAATGCCGTCCTTGACCCCGATATAGATCGTATAGGGCAAAAACCAGGTACTGACAATCCTGATGTGAAGGAATTTCGGGACTTTATCGGCGGGTTTGATCTTGTCAATAAGTTCCGGAATGAGCACCCTCAGGAGGTAGCATGGACTTGGACAAATAGTGGCAACTCGGCTCCTGGGACGCTTGCGAGCTACCTGGACCGAGTCTTAGTTAAGAGAGTCGATGTAGGGCTCTTAGGGTGTCCAAGTTTCCACTATATAATTCATACGGATAACAGGCTTGTCCGGGTCCGTGTAAACTTAGATAAGCCTAAGGTTAGAATGGATGGTTACTGGAAATTGAACTGTTCATTATTTGGTGAGCAGGATTTCCGGGACCAGCTGCTACTAATGATTCAGAGAGAATTGACGGGAGCGGTTGTGGGAAACGCCTGGTGGGGCAAATTAAAATCCAAAATTAGAACGTTTGCTGCCGATTTTAGTCGTCGACTGAATCTAGATAGATTAGCGGCGCAAACGGCTTTAGAAGAAAAGGTTGATCGGGCCGTGAAATCCCGTGTTAGTGGGGATATAGCCTTAGCTACGGTAGAGTTGTCCTCCTTGCTTATCAAGAAGGATCAAGCTCTGGTAGTTAGGGCTAGGCTAAAAAGAATGTCTTCTGAGGCAACGAACATGGCCGCTGAACTGCGTGCAGAGGAGATTCGGAACGCGTCTAGGCGACATATAGCGTGCGTCACATTGCCGGATAAGCGGACCGTGACTACAAACGCGGGCATATGCGAGGCCTTTCGGGATTACTTTCAGGATCTTTTCACCAGGGAGCCCGGTCTGAGCTCTGCTCAGTTCGATGCCTATTTGGCTGACTTTCCCTGCCTTGAGGCAGCTGAAGCGGCTAGGTGCGAGGGTCCCATTACGGAGTCGGAAATCTGGGAAGAGATGAAGCGGGTTAGCCTGGATAAATCTCCGGGACTAGATGGTCTTCCCTACGAAGTTTACTTGAGGTAGTCGCCCGTTTTTGTTCCTTTGCTGGGACTGATTTTTCAACCACTGGATGAAGCAGGGGTCTTTACCTCAACGCTTCACCAGGGGTTTGATCAAGTTGCTGCGTAAGGACAAGAACGGTGGGGATGGGTTAGGTAACTTTCGCCCTTTAACGATGTTAAATACTGACTTAAAGATTTTGGCGAAGACCTTAGCCAACCGTTTGCAGCTTGTCCTGTCTCGTCTGATTGGCCCCGAACAGACTTGTGCTGTGAAGGGCCGGACTATTCAGGATAACCTTCATATGGTACACTTGATCTTAGAACAAGTCGACAGTGAAGCCGCGCTGATTAATTTAGATCAGTCCAAGGCCTTCGATAGGGTTGACCATCGGTTTCTGGAGGCTGTCCTTTCGGCGGCTGGTTTCGGGGCTGTCTTTCGCTCCTGGATCCGACTTTTGTATGCGACCCCCGGTGCGCTGGTGGAAGTGAATGGGGTAAGATCGAACCCTTTCGTATTGTCTCGCTCCATTCGTCAAGGTTGTCCGCTCTCGCCCTTGCTTTACGTTCTTGCGTTGGAACCATTCCTTCGCAAGTTAAAGGCGAATCCGGTCCTGCGCGGAATTGCCCTGCCTGGGGCTACCATCTCAGCCAGGTATTCTGCCTATGCTGACGACGTTTCGGCTCTTGTGTCGAGAAGAGCCGAGATTGACGAAGTCAGCAATGAGATCAGTGGGTATGAGATGGTGACAGGGGCCAAGATCAACCGCGATAAGTCTGTGGGCTTGCGGTTGGGTGCGTGGAAGGGAGTTTCTCTTCCCGGACCTTTCCTCCGGACGGATGGGCCGATCAAGATACTCGGCGTCTGGTTCGGTCCTGATCTCCAGTTGGAAATGAACTGGTCGAAGGTACAAGGGAAGGCCGTGATCGCAGTTAATCTGTGGTCTCGGAGGAGACTTTCCCTGAAGGGAAGGGCGGAGGTATGTGTTTCACACATATATCCGATTCTCCTGTACCGACTCTCTGTACTTCCACTCCCGTATGCCAGACTAATTTTATTAGTAAGGATTTTGTTCTCTTTCTTGTGGAGAGACAAGGTCCATATGGTATCTCGCGAGATCTGTTGCCTTCGTCCCTTTGAGGGCAGTCTGGGTATGCCTAGCATTGAGATTCGTCAATATATGCTTCGCATTACCTTTCTAGACCGAATGTGTCGCGGTTCGGATGAGGTGGGCACCTTCTGGAAAAAAGACGTCCGAAAACATTTCCCATCCCTGAGAAGTATGCACTCGTGCGAGGAGGAGGCCGGCCGTACATCCCGAGCCGAGTGCTCTTTCTACCGCGAATGTCGTCGTGCTCCTCTTTATTGTGTTTCGGCCGTCGTACGCTCTAACCCTCTTCAGGTGATTGGAATTTCGAACTGAATCCTTTATTTAGTCCAACAAGGTAAATTGATACACCCGGAAGAGGCATGACACGTGGAAATAGCACAATGACCTCTAGATGGCAGGATCGTACAACGGCCGAAACGTTGTGAATATGGCAATGAAGATGAGGATAACAGTCCGAGTAATGTAAATAATGTAGGACAATGAACCTTTTAATTAATCTGTTTATTTTATATTTTTAGAATTTTGGGGATCTATGATTCATTGATAATTCTTGCTATTTTAGAAATCGCTACTTGCTTCCTATCTTATGTGTTTAACATAAAAGCGCAATGGAAATATCTATCGGAAAAAAATAGCAAGTGAACGAAAAAGACGGCGACAACAAAGCCTATTTCAACACCGAGCTTAAGCAAGTTAATCACTTAATAGATAAAAGTATCTGAGTGCCTCACATGAAAAGCTTGAACAAATAAGTCTGCAATCTAAGAAGCGTAGGATTAAAGGAACCGATTAATTAAACGGTTGATTTTGTTTAAATGCAGAAAAAGGTTTTTTTTTTATGAATAGGTTATTAAAACGATTAAAAGAATTAATCACTCATAAAATTAAGTTGATTTAGTTCTCTTCCTACTAGAGATGTGACAGGAAATATATAAATAAATACACCAGAAAATATATGAATAGATATATAATGATGATTATTATAAAGTTTGATAAGTGTGTGTGGCGGTGCGGCATCATGTAAAAATTATATATCTTTTATAAATTCCTGCCAGGCTAAATTTTGTTTTTGCCCCCCTCGCACCAAGAAAACATAAAAACAAAACAGCCCATCTTTTACTGATAAAACACGGTTGCGCTACCAATATTTTGCAATTATAAAAGTGTTTGCAACATAAGCGGTAACATTTAATTTGTATAACAATTTCTAAAAGTATATATTAATAACTATTTTATTAGTGCTATTTATTTTAATTTGCTTTTTTTTAAATTGCTATATAGTACAATGTTTATGTCAGTATTTTTTTTTTTATTTCATAGTGCAAGGATAGAAAGAATTTATTGCCCGGTCGAAATTCTGTCGTAAGTTAGAAAACCTTCAGCGTTTGTAATAATAAGCATTTCTGCTGTCAGATATTTCCTATTACTATAAATTAGTCGAACGTAGCCCTTCAAAATGTATGGTATTGTGTAAATAAGCCAAAATAATATGTGAGATTTTCATAAATCTATATCGAATTACTTACACTATTTACATTGTTTGGGTTAATATTTTCATCTTTATTGTTATATTCACGACGTTTCGACCGTTGTACGCCCCGGCATTCTTCAAGTGATATACGTTGGAATTTCGAACAACATTCTTTTTCTTAGAGCACTCAGAAAACGACATCGGTCTGCCTACCCTATATGAAGCGATTATAAAAACAATACACAATATCTCTGATCTATATAACATCAGGGCGACCTTCAAAAGTAGTTCAACACTTTTCAGACAACACTTCCTAGTAAGATCTCCAATAGAGGAGAACATGATTAAGGACTGTGTGTACGCCATACCATGAAACTCTGGCAAGGAATATAAAGGAGAAACAGGCAGTCCCCTTAAGATATGACTGCAAGGACACTGCAAAGTGGTAACACGAGAGGAAATAGAAAAATCAAGCGTGGTTGAATATATATGGAAGGAAAATGGAGATGAGGTGGGATGAGGTTGAAATAATAGACAGAGAACATCACTAGAAGGTACGGAAACTTAAAGAATCAGCGCATATGCTAGGTCTCAAAAATATACTAAGCAAGCCAAGCATAGTTATAAATACAAATATGAAGGCCAGCAATGTAGAGTGCTAATGGAAAACAATAATATCAACAAATTGTAATATGAGCTCTGGTAAAATATGAGATTTTTTCGTAAGACGAGTAATCTGGCTAGTTAAACTGGAGAAAATACATACAGACTATAAGATAGAAAGAAAACGAAACAGTCTGTTAAGTCAAAAAAGTAGAAATCTATTGAGCTACATTTTTTGAGAATGTATTGACGTGAAAAAAAAAAGATATGCTGCCAAGGAAAGTGCTTTTTGGTGATATCTTTGACGGTTGTACATGGAATAAATTTTTTTTTTTTAATTCGATATACAGTGTATGTTTTTGCAGGAACTAACCAATACTTGCTTTCTTGCTATTAGCCGCTCCCATCACAGTGAGAAAAACAGAGTTAACGTTATTACTCACAGCGCTGAAACGCCCAACAATTGAATGATTGAAACTATGGTGATAACAACGTTCGCAAATAGCGAAAGATGCAATGTTGGCAAGAGGGCCGTAAATTCTGTCGCCAATGACGACAACGGAAGTGATGACAATGACAGTAATTATGGAATTGATGAAAGCCAGAAAGATGATAATGCCAAGATTCTAACCCCATTTGGCACCGGACCAAATCGTCACAAGCAAGCCCGCTGAACTAATTAGTTTAGCATCTCCCCGAAGATATTCTCTTCAAGTAAGGCATCAATTCAAGTAGTACATAGATAATGAATTTAAAGATCAATATTATTGATTTCTTAATAATATTAATAATTCCAGTAATAATCCTTTACATGACACACACACACACATATTATATATATATATATATATATATATATATATATATATATATATACACATACACACAAATATATATATATATATATACATATACACAAATAATATATATATATATATATATATATATATATATATACACACATACACAAATATATATATATATATATATATATATATACGCACACACAAATATATATATATATATATATATATA
>CAHIKZ030004234.1:1252500-1382500 GCA_903632075.3 Acanthosepion pharaonis
TTTGATTGTGAATAGAATACTTGTGACTTGGCTGGAGTCTTCTATTATTTTTCCTTATTAAAACATTGCTCAACGAAATTGGTTCATTCTTTTTTAATAACCTTGTATTTAGTCACAATTATACTGTAAAATGATTTGTGACGTCATCATTTGTTAGGAAGAGTATAGTCAGGAGTAATTACTGTAAACTCCCTGGAGAACATAGGACAGGAGTTTCAGTACACAAAGTATTGGAGTCTGTAGCAGGTAAGATTTTACGGCGTGGAATTTCTAGTAGCACATACAATTGATTCCACCGCTACCCACACATCTCGATGACATCGAGTAACAACAGCGATCAACTCAGTGGATCGTGACATGCTGATACGTGTCTGGGAGAAATTGTCTTAGTGCATTATTATATTATCAAAATATTGCGTAATGAAATTGGTTCATTCAATTTGAATAACTCTCTCTTTCTCTGTCTGTCTGTCTGTCTGTCTGTCTCTCTCTCTCTCTCTCTATATATATATATATATATATATATATATATATATATAAAATAATAAAAAAGGCTTAAACACTAATATTCCATGGTCATAATTTATTCCATTGGCATCGTAAATACGATCCAATTTATCAGACCTACAAATTCAAAAAGAAAACAGAAAAACAACTCCGGAAATAAAAATAGAATTTAGAGAAAGTATAAGTATGAGAGTGTGGGACGAATGTTAGAGCTAAAGAGAGGGGTAACAGACGAGAGGAGGTGGGAGATTAAACCTTAATAGAGAGAAGTTTAGAGAGGTGAGTTGAAGAAGTTTAAGTGAGAGAAACATGAATGTTGTCGAATGTCTAATACATTAAAGAAACATTTCGTGGTGACATACACACACCATAGACGATCTAATGTTAAAGATCAGAATAAGAGGAGGAGAGGAAAAGAAAAAAAAGAAGGGGTGGGAGAGAGATGGGGCGAGGGAAAACTAAAACTGAAGAGCATTTACTGAATTATATCCTTACGCTGTCCTAGACATTGAGTTCTACCTGGATTCTATCCTCTTGTAATTTTTTATTAAAAAAATATATATATATGTATGTATGCACCTATGTATATATATTTATATGTTTTACATATGTATGTGTATATTTACTAATATTAACTATATATATATATATATATATATATATATATATATATATATATATATATATATATATATATATACTCTCTACATATGCTTTCAATAAAAGAAAAATTCAAGTGTTTTATATTGAGTATAATAGCTGGAACTATCTACTGATTGCTTTTTAGCAGAAGTCCTGTTAGACCAAAATACACACACAGAATTAAAGTTTTATATTGTTCTTTTGGTGTAGGTGGAGCGAAAGATTGTAAACCCTGAAAGAACATACAAAAAAAAACACTTATTGAAAAACTTAATAAAGAAAATGTTTCGCCAATTTTTTAATTTTTTCGGGGTAGGCAGGCCGGTAGACGAAATAAATACTATTTTAGTCACCCAAATTGATATCCACGAAATATATATATATATATATATATATATATATATATATATATATATATATATATATATATAAATTCACGAATCATTCACACAAAAACAAATATAGAGGTTAATGATTTAAATGGCGGAATACATCTTCGCAAACTATATAAATCAGATACATCAACCCCGAACCTGTATATGAATGATATGATCCCTGTTCATAAATTCCAGTTGCATAAGGTCTTTTTAATTTTTACAAGCTGTCGTCTGTTCTTACAGACATCCTCAGGTATGAAAATAGATTTTGTTCTTGTTTTTACTTCTCGGTAATAAGAGGACAACGAAAATAGAGATGAAATCCGAAAAATGCTATGAGAAATATATAGATATATGCATGAGATCGCTAAAAAAAAGCACATAGTTTGATGAAAAAGACGCCAAACTTGATGAAAACAAAATTTTATTGTCTAATTGTTTATGTTATTATTAAGAGGAAAGAACAAAGTAATTTTTAATTATTTTAAAAAAATTTTCTGTCTTTATTAGAACATTCTAGCTTTCGATTGAAAAACCTTGTTTCTCGTCATCACCGGAACTCTAGTAAATAACATGGCGATTTTTTTTTTATGACAGACATTAATTTTGGAAATCTTGCAAAAATAGAAATAACTGTCAGATTTTAATTAAACTTTCAGAAACTATTCAAGAATGATGGAAACTATTATAAATATGTTATTTTTTTGAAGTCATTATAAAAATACATTTTTTAAATATATATATTCCCCCCTAAAATAATTTAATGAAAACTCAATTCAATGTCGAAGCACGCAAGTCATTATATTAGTTGAAAACACAAGACTTTGAGGAAAGTAAATCAGGTTTTTTTTTTTTTTAAATCCGACCTCGTCTATCTAAAATCAGCTCTGAATTGTAACATACAAAACGCAATAAAACAAAAATATTATTTAATTTTAAATGCTTTTAGTTGCTTTTATTTGTTTTTATGAATATGCATAATATTGTCTGAAGGCAAAAAACTTTTTCGATGAAAAATGAATTTTTAAAAGAATTAATTATTTCATTAATTATTTTATTATTTTAATATTAATTTTGTTAAATATTGTAAAATTAGTGGAAATGTGTAATCCTGTATTAATTTTTTTTAAGTACGTGTATCTGTACAGATTATAAATTGCACAAGCTTTTTACAATCAACGAACCAACAGTTACAAAAATCTTACTGTTCCTTGCCTTTTGTGTCAATAAAAACGGTTATAATTCAAATGTACGGAAGCCCGGAAGAAATATGGTACAATAAAAACATCACATGACTTGGTTTTGGATATAACAACTTGCGTGCTTCAAAATTAATTTCTAGAGTTTTCCTTAAATTATTTATTGGCGGCGTGGGGGGATATATATATATAAAATGATTAAAAAAAACATTTATAATAATTTTCATCATTCCTGAATGTTTTCTGAAAGTTTAAAGACAGAATTTTTTAAAAAAAATAATTAAGAATTACTTTTTTCTTTCCCCTTAATAGTAACATAAACATTTTGTCGATAAAATTCTGCTTTCGTCAAGTTTAAGGCCGTTTTTATCATGCTATGCCTACTTAGAAATAACGAGGTAAAAAAGTTGTTCACGTAAAAGTAAACTCACTTATGACCTTCCGTACTATAACTTTCCTCACGTAAGATGTTATACGTCAATCAACACGCACGTGTCACTCGCAAATGAACACAGCTGTTAAGAAGACCGACTTTCTCTCATTTTGAAGTACATTTTTCAGCGCAGAAAGTAAATAATCTTTGTTTCAAAATATATTAAATAAACTTTATAATTTCTAATTTTCTTAAATTAATAATTTTAAAAAAACATAATTGATGTATTATATGAATTTTAAACGGAGGCTTTCACTTTTGTAAACAAAAGTTTCAAAAAATGACGATTGATTTACTATCAAAAAATGGCTGACGATTGATTTGCTGATTCAAAAAAAATCAAGATTTTTAACGAAAATTTTGGACGTGCTAGAAATTATTAAAAAATGTAAAAAATATTCAAAAAATACTTTGATCTTTCCTCTTGATAATAACATAAATATTTAGACAATAAAAAATATTTTTCATCAAGTTTAAGGCCATTTTTATTCATGGACATACCTATATATATATATATATATATATATATATATATATATATATATATAACGATATATGGGATATAGAAATATATATATATATATATATATATATATATATATATATATATATCAAGGAAAGATGTATGACAAAAGTGCGGCGCGATTTACTCTATCATATGTAATAAATGTCACAATGAATACATCGGAGAAACCTCAACACAAAGAGAAATTTTATAAAACAACGCAATTGATTACTCACCGTAACGACACTGATCAAAATTCTGACATAAAAATGCCATTCTAATTAAAAGAGAAAACAATTAACTAGGCCGAAAATGTTTACAAAGTGCTTTAATCGCTAGATCATCCACACAAAATTTGCGTCTCAGTTCTGATAACGTTTCACAATTCTTGGCAGATCTTCTATTATCACAATGCGAGATTCTTAGTAACAATAGTGGTTGGAACAAACTAAAAAAAACAATATAAATGAAATCATCTTTAAATTTAATTTGCCCAGCTTCTCTCCTTCGTGCGTCTGTATAGTCGTATCAACGTAAGCATAAACCTAGTCTGATGAAGTCCAAAAACCTTTTCTATTTTGTCATTCATCTTTTCCCCAATATATATATATATATATATATATATATATATATATATATAAAACAGTGTACCCCCTTGTGCAAATTAATTGAAACGAAATGAATAATTCCATTACTATTTTTTTCGTATTTTTCCAATGAAACATAACCCAGTACACATATTAGTACTACATATGTCTATTCCACGAAGTCATTCCTTGAAGACAGATTTTCGATTAGATTTAAATCAGGAGAGTTTCCGGGCTAGTCTATAGTATTTTGATTTGCTCACTGCCAAGGCTTGCCAGTTTGTTCGCGCAGCATTACAATTTTCGTACGTTTCCTTGGAGTAATGTCCATCACAGACAATACGTAGGAAAACTAATCGACAGTCGAGACAATAGTGTCTGAGCGTGATGAAAATCTGATGCAATATTTTTCAAGGCCAAAAAAATTCCATCATTCACCCCGAAAATAGATTCTTATTATTGCAGACCACTGAAAATGACCTAATCTGAAGAAAAATAGAAATTGATTACACCCTGTCATTTCAGTGGGTCTAAAACTGACCGTATGGTGAAAGAAAGAAAACTAAATCGGTTGTTTCAATTAATTTGCACAAAGGTGTACAATCTACTGCGACTACCCTCAACTTTTTTTTATTGATATTGCTTGCTCCTTACGCTTTTTAATTTCTTAACTTAAATCTTGCCCCCTCCCCTCAACGGAAAAACATGGACCATATAAACTTTAATCTTGCATCACTTTTGTTTTTTGCTTTATTTTTACCACCATACACTCTATATTTTTAATTTACATCCTAATAAATATTTAGCTTATTTTAACTTTGAGCTTTGAATCTGAGTATAATTAAGCGTTCCTGCCATTAGACCCAATATATATATATATATATATATATATATATATATATATATAAAATAGTGTAGATAAGTTGGTCAATAAAACAAAGACAACCAAAAGGGGGCCGATATAATGAGTACGAAAAACATTTATTAATATTAACCAGGTGACAAAAATGAAGCTCGGAGATTGAGTTTCCAAGTTCGGAATTTTCGAACACGCCTGTGTTCTTCATCAGCGGATGCGAGAAATAAACAGAGGGAAGGTGTAAATTATTCAGTATTAGTTTATGAGGCTGGCTAGTGTCCTGCTTGTAGGTGGAATTCTTACAAAAAATCCGTTCCATGTTTGATTTCTAGCTGTGCGAAACTTTTTTGTGAAAATAGCCTTAAATTTAAAAATTGTGATTGGTGATGAGTGGAAGGGGAGAGAGATGCGAAACATAGAGGAAAAAGGTTTATAAGACCAGGGTTGGGGACGGTGTGGGGACATAGCGAAAGAGGCAATAAAAATAAAATGAAAGAGAAAAAAAAAGAGAGAGAGAGAGAGAGAGAGAGAGAGACGGCAAGAAATAGTACAAAAAAGGAATAAACTATTCTTTTAGGAAAATTATTGTCAGAAAATGGGGGTGAGGAAAAATAAACTGAAATAAAAAAAAATAACAAAATACTAAAAATAAAGACAATGATAATATGAAAAGAGGAAAATCATACAAAATAGATGTGTTGTGTATCGGGATAGGATCAGAGTGTAAAAATGCAGTAAAAATAAAATCAAATCAAAGAGAAAGAAAAAGAGGGCAGACATAGTACAAAAAAGTGATAAAGAATTCTTTTGGAAAATCGTTGTCAGAAAATGGGGGGTGCAGAAAAAATAAACGGAAATAAAAACGTAGCAAAATACTACTACTACTACTAATAAAAATATAAAAAAAGGGGGAATAAAACATAGAAAAATAGATATGTTATGACCATGAATGTATCTAAAAATGTGTATATATATTTCCTACCACAGTCCTTTAGGGACAATAATTAGTTGTTTGCGAGGAAGAGAATGTTCGATCTTGTTTGCGTAAGTTTCTTTAAGTTATAACCATGTTATCTTCTAGTGTCGAGTTAAATGTTGTCAAGGTGAGGCATGTCGCTTTAGTTTCTTTTCATTTTTTCTGGTAGCGTGGATTTAAGGGTTTTCAAGGTGAGCTTCAAAATATATGATTAGAAAAAAGATTCCACGTGTGCTTCATAATAGTTTATAAAACAGAGTAGATAAGTTGATCAATAAAATGTCAAATGAAAGGGTCCCGATGAAATCAGTACGAAAAACATTTAATAATATTAACCAGGTGACAAAAATAATATATGAAGGTAGTCTGACTGTTGGCACTAAGAAATGAGCTGCTTGACAGAAAGGACAGGAGACTTTATATATATATATATATATATATATATATATATATATATATATATATATATATATATATATATATATATATATGTGTGTGTGTGTGTGTGTAGGTGTGTGTGTGTGTGTATAAAATAATGGTGTAATAATGTCGTTTTTAACGTCAAAAAACGACATTATTACGTCATTCTTTTATATAATATATATATATATATATATATATATATATATATATATATATATATATAATCGACTCTCCGTCGAGATTCGACGTATGAGGGTCAAACAGATCAGTTTCAGGAAACCGACAGCCTGACACCGGCACTTGAGATTTGTTTATAGTGGTGAAGGCTTCGTGCAGGACCATCACACACTTTTGGAGGGCCAAATACAGGAGACCTAATTGCACTACATGCCCAAGGTCCCCCAAACGACCCTCCACAGGTTTTGAATTCAGAGTTGTCCCTCTCCTAGACCAGTTGCCATCCAAGGCTACAGAACCCAGTCTCTCTCTCTCTCTCTCTCTCTCTCTCTCTCTCTCTATATATATATATATATATATATATATATATATATATATATATATATATATATATTTGATCATACACACACACATATATATATATATATATATATATATTAATGAAAATAATAAAACTAATACATTTCTCACAGCTACTTTGTATCACACTTTATATACTGTACACCTATCTTTGCTCTCAAATGAAAGGCCAACCACCACCGCCAAGCGGTCACTTTGACAACTAATACGACTCGTAAACCCGCAAATTTTGAAATACATCGCTGATGATTTTGAAATTTTTTCCTGCAGATTTTTTTTATTTTGCCTGCAGATTTTGTCCGTTACATTCGAAGTCCATTGATGGTGTGTGTGTGGGGGGTCCGTAGATGAGAGGTTTGTCTGGATATCTATTCCAAATATTTTGCATACATTGGTTTCTGCAAAGAATACAGTCGGTAACTTTATATATAATATATATGAATAATAAAAAGTGACCACATAGTCTTAATATTGGCTGTTGTTAACTGAGAATGCTTCGCAGCTTGCACACACAATTGAATATAAAATAAAAATCAAGGAATTCTCTGATGTCTACTGGAAATGTCTTTACGAGAAGTAACGCTAAAAATAACTTCCTATCATATTCTCTCCCTCCTCACTCTCTCATGCCTTCTCTCTCTTTCCACACACACACACACACACACATATATATATATATATATGTATGTATGTATATTCTCATAGGAACACAGCCAAAATATAATGATTTTGCTTAGTGCGATTACGTTAAGCATATTTCTGGGCCATTTTTCATTTGGGCAGGAATAGACAATTCTTATGGGAATAATCGACCGGACATCTTTGTCTGTGCCACCACCGAATCACCGATGGACAGATAAGTTCTTGTTTAGCCGTCTTCTATTCACTCTATCGCAAAAAAGCTAAAAAACAAACAGATGGCTGAAGGGTGAAAGGGTCAGGTATACTTGAGAAATAATTCAATTAATATCGTGAGTTAAAGTATTTGGTAGCATTGCAATAATCCGACTTAGACTATAATTGAAATTGCCGTTCAAACTGAAAGCAAAAGAAATCAAAATTTTCACAGGCAGACAATTGTTAATCGTAACCGATATTTTTTTAAAAAATCAAACTTAAGGAAAGTTTAGATTTAAAAAAAAAATATCGGTACATTTTAAAAGAAAGAAATGATTAAATACTGAGGTTGATTTTGTGGGATTACCCCACCTTGTCCGCCAATAGACTTCACTTAATGCCACTAGGATGTAAAGAGTAGTATAAAAGTAAAGGACTTACTATATCTTTCGCTTTTTGTTCCATGATCAAGAAGAGACAACACGAGGTATGTTCCCGCCGGAGAGAGGTTAATTTTTCCGGAAAGCCGACTGCTTTATTTCATCAAACCACGTAGCGCATTCGCTGTTGTACTCTCTCTATGTCTCTCTCTCTCTCACTCTCACACACTTACACACTACCGCCAGCACCATAAATAATTTTCTACTTTACGTTAAGCAATCTGTATGCATATAATTGCCGCTTTCTCTCACATGAGCGATGTTGTTATTTATATAGGAGCATATAGGTTCCCTATCGTCCAGTTCACATTCCTCCCCGTTCTTTTGGACAGGAAAAGAGTTTTATCTCTTGTTTCCGGGTGAGGATTGGGTTTCCAGTTCCTTGTAAAATTTTCTCACTCTCGTTCACTCACAGTAGACCCTTGCGTGTTAGTGGCATTATTAACTTTTTGGGTTGGGTTGATTAAAAAAATATGTACAAAGAAAAGATATTCCCCATGTTAAATCCTTCATCTTCTCTCGTCTCAAATATCAAACACTGCAATTGTTTTAAAGTGGAAAATCCTCTCACTACTACGACATGATATGATCTCGCAGTTCACAGCCCTACCATTTCCTGAAAGTTTAGCGTTTGTCACGTTTTGAGTATCAAAATTTTCTATGCTGAGATAGCATAGTGATTTACTAAGTGTCGCTTACATGTGCCATAAAGTGGAATGTATGGGACACTCAGTGTCGATCGAATTCACTATTTAGTCATAGTTGATCTAGCGAGACTAGCTTACTAACCATAACACTATGTCGAAGTGCTCTGGTTTATAATAGTGATTTAATAATCGTAGCTAAGATGTGGCACGAGGTGAAAAGTATGGGGGTATCCAGTAACGATCGATCACAATATTCAATAGTAATTCGCCTAGAGAGTTGGTTGGTTAGTTGAATTGATTAGCAGCATATCAAACTCTACGGGTTATTTAATGACGAAATCTAAATATTTCGAATGTAATTATATGCTTTCAATTACAGATAAAATGTATTGCTGGACATTCTCTATAAATATGCATTGCTTGTCAATTCATTATAAAAATGTATTGTTGATCATTTTACAATAAAATGTATTGCTGGAGATTTTACTATAAAAATACATTTTTGACTATTTTACTATACAAATGTATTTCTGGATATTTTACTATAAAAATGTATTTTTGGATATTTTAAAATGTATTGTTGATCATTTTACTATAAAAAATGTATTGCTGTACATTTTAGTATAAAAATGTATTGCTGCACATTTTACTATAAAAATGTATTTTTGGTCATTTTACTATAAAAATTTATTGCTGGTCATTTTACTATAAAAATGTATTGTTGGTGATTTTACTATAAAAATATATTGTTGGTCATTTTATTATAAAAAGATATTGCTGCTCATTTTACTATAAAATATATTGTTGGTCATTCGTCTACAAATATATATTGTTTGTCATTCAAATATAAACAAGTACTACTGGTAATTTCTGTATTTAAAAATGCATTGCTAGTACTTCTACTACAAAGATGTATTTTTATTCTTTCCTTGTGTTTTGTTTTGTTTGGGGATTCTGTATGTACCCAGAACTGGGACACTTACAGGTGCTACCACCCCAGTTCAAGCTGGATCTGGGAACAACCACAATTAAAATGGTAGTTCTACGTTCCTCAAAACCTCCAACTTCCCGATCTGAGTCCTTGCTGTAGAATGTAGTTTATCGTCATACTCAGCTTGTCTTGCTAGATTAGTCTAGAAAGACAAGCTTGTCAACCATTAAACAGTATATAATAGTGATTTACTAAGCGTAACTTAGATGAGACACAAGCTCCCAGTGCCGATCGAACTCACTATTCAGTCGTAATTGATCGAGCGGGATAGGCTTGCTAAACATAATACCACATTGAAGTGTCCCGAGAACGATTTAGTAAGCGTACCTTAGTTCTGACACATGGCCAAATGTATGGAACACTCAGTAAGGATCAAAATCAATACTTAGTCGTAATTGATCTAGCCAACTAGGAAGAAATAGTAAAGGGTGTTTCATTAAAACGGATTATATATTAGGTGTTTCATTAAGACGGATCAAAGTTAGCAGTAAATAAATGAATGTTATTGGTGAAAATTTATTTATTTCTCTATTAGATTATGTTATTTAAGTCATGGCAATTATGTGTGAAAAATAATATCGCTGAAATGTCCGCCAAATCTGAAAGAAAAACAAAAAAAATATAATTAGACGCTTAAAATTTATTCACATTTAAAATCGTTCCAAGTTATTGGAACAGCCTTTATATGTAATCATTTTCCCAGGGAACTATCTCGCTTGTTTCACTGTTATCGAGAAGTAGGTAAATTTTCAGAGGAGTTAAAAATATATATTAACTTATGATTTAGCAAAGTCTTTTTATTTATTTTTTTGGGGGGGGTGTCTTGAATTGCTTAAGCAACATCCACAACAATACTGGAGTTAAGATTAATCAGTTTTTTTTTCTGTGTACGTCTGTTAGCGTAGGAAATAGTTTGGCGCTCCTTATAACGAAAGTCAATCCAACGAGATTTCAAGACAAGGCCTTGAGGCAGAATTCATCCTTGGATAGGGAATATTTAATGTCTTAAGGCCTTTTGTTCTTTCTTGAGATCAAGTTGATAAAACCAAGCCTCAGCGATATAAGGATTAAAATCAACATATTTCACTTTTAAGACCTTTTCCAGAAATTCAATAAACGTAATGGTCGACAGGACACTTAATCCGATACAGAAGATAAAATGGCATGACTAAATTTATTAAGATTATCTTAAAAATTGTTCGTATATATATATATATATATATATATATATATATATATATATATATAGGGTTAGTAAAAATAATGTCAAAACCTTGTTTAAACATTTATTGACTAATAAGGTGTTGGACCTCCTTTAGTATCTAAAACTGCTTTGAATCTACATGAAATGGAATCAAATAAGTTTTTAATCATTTCTAGTGGAATTTTATCCCATTCTTTAATCAAAATCTCGAAAAGTTGCTTCAGCGATGATGGGGAGGATATCGTTTTCTCACTCTCTGCTTTAGAACTTCCCAGAAGGGTTTAATTATATTGATATCAGGTGATTGTGCTGGATTGGTTTGGTTTGGTTTGTTTTATGGCATATCAACCTCAATGGTTTATTTCATGCCGACAAAATTTGTTATTGTTAGTAATAGTTATCTTTTTCAATAAATTGCTGGTAATATTTTTTTTCTTCAAAAATATATTGCTGGTAATAATGTGTTGCTGGTAACAATTATTTACAAAATAATGGTAATAATTATTTACGAAAATGTATTGCAGGTAATAATGTTTTAAACCCAGTTTGAGCTTAACTATTTTTCCATAGTTGGGGTCCTAACAGGTGCTACCACCCCGGGTTAGAGTGGACCTGGGAACACCAGCAATTAAGAGGTGGTTCCATGCTCCTTAAAATCTCCCGATCCGAGGTCTTACTGCCGGATGTAGTTTATCGTCATACCCAGGACGAGGATGTAGTTTATTGTCATACCCAGGATGCATTATGCTGGATATGGAAGATGTTTAATTATGTTATGATGCTCATCAAACCATGACTTCACTTTTTTTGCAGTGTGTATGGGTAGATTACCATCTTGGATTATGCCATTTTTTGTCAACAGTATAGTAGCCATTGTAAGGACATTGTCATTGAGAAAGTCGAGGTATTTATCAGCAGTAATTCTACTATTAAGACTGATAATGGGACCAATACCAGGAAATTGCCGCCCAAAGCATTACTGAGCCACCTCCATGTTTGACTGTCAGAACTATGCACTCCGGCTCATAGTCTTCAGACGATGTTTTCCTGACATAAATACGCTCTTTTGTAGGAAATAAAGTGAAAGAAAACTCATCAGACCAGATAACGTTTTTCCATTCCTCGAGTGTCCAATTTTTGTGATCATTACACCATTTTTTCGCAACTTGGCGTTAGACTTTGTGATCAGAGGTTTAGAAACCGTAGCCCTTCTGTGGATGCCAGCTTTGTAGAGCCCCCGATGTAATATGCGTGTAGAAATTGTTTGGTTAGGCGAATAATGCGTTCTGATGTCACTTTTGATGCAGCGGTTTTATGTTTTTTCTCACAATTCGTTTTAAAACTTGTCGGTCACTTTCGGTCATCTTCGGTTTCCGTCCACTATGGCTCTTTGCTGGTGAAGTTTTGCTTTGTTTTGTTTAAGCTGTCATAACCGTTGATACTACAGCTTGTGAGCCATTCAATAATTCAAACGTTTTGGTGGGAGATGCCCCTGCCAATCGAGCATCAAGTATTTGTCCTCTTCGAAAATCCGACAGGTCATATATTTTAGTATGTAACATTTTTAAGTGCAGATAAATAAAATGCTGAATTAAGTGGAAAAGCAAGGTAAAGGATTAAAGTGTGTGTGTGTGTCTGTGTGTATGTGTTTGTGCGTGTATTATAGGATGGTTCTATTATAGGAGGCACTGTGTATTGGTGGATAGCGGCCCGAATCCATTACATTCAATTACGCGCTAATGGCCTTAGGGAAGGTATTAATGCTCTTCTTCTCCCTCTAGACGGGATTCTATAGCTTTGGATGACAACTGGTCAACACCTGCGGAGGGTCGTTTGGGGACCTTGTGGCACGTAGTGCGCCAGGTCTCTGTATTCGGCCCTTCAAAAAGTGTGATTGGTTCTGCACAAGACCTTCACCTCTATAATCAAATCATATATGCTGGTGTCCGGCTCTCGGTTCCTAGGAACTGACCTGCTTGACCCTCATACGTCGAATACGGCGGGAGAGTCCACCATTTGCGTTATTATTAAGAGAATGTTTATGGAAAGATTCAAACTTCGAAATTTTGGTTCAAGGTTTTGCTTAGGATAATAATTTTGTATGGCATATATGAGCGTCTTTTTACGGCAAAAAGCCATTGATTTAGAAAGTTTTGTAAAAAAGTAGATAATTATCGGGTATTACTGAAATGTTCAGAACATATACATAAATGAATTAAAATACTTTTGGAATGTATCTTTTTTAGAAAACTTTGTTAACAACATAATTTCTACATTTATTTCTTCACACTTATTTAATTGCATGAAATTTCGAAAAATTATTTTTTTGTAGAGATTAATGTTTACATTAGTTATAAAGACAATTCCCACGAGAAATTAAATCTTTTTTTATCAAACAAGACCTCCAGTTACAGAAAATCTGCTCTGAATCGTAAAATAAAAATAAAAAAACGAAATAAAACTAAGACATTGTTTTAATTAGAAATTCTCTAGAAATCCTATTAGAAAATAGCTTTTATGAATAAAATATATTATAGAGATTATTATCTTAAGACAACAAAATTCAGTGAATAATGAATTTTTGCAAAAATTGTTTTCATTTAAAAAAGATTTAATTAAAATAAATTATACGTTTTTAAATCTTTTAAAATTCTGTATTAATTTGTAAAGGTCAAGTGCTATTGGTATTAAATAAAAACTATATTTCCTAATTATAAACAGAAAAGCTTGGCCACCTCGACGTAGTGTAAACGGTAGTACCTTTGTCTTGATAGAGTATTTGATAGAACGACTGTGTAGAGAGTTCGATACTCACTCAGTGCACCATACTTCGACTTTGTGTCACATCTAAACTATACTTATAAATCACCATAAATGAAAAAGCTTACTATAATTCGGCTGGGGCTGGACTAAGCTGCTCTAAGGTAATCTGAAACAAGTTTATCTATTTATCTATCTAATTGTTGTAACCTAGGGAAGGTTACTGAATAGAATAATCAAAGTAAGGTTGGTAATGAACGATAATACTTAGGACAAGAACAACACATATAAGACTCGCTAGCGGCGCGTAGAAGTAGTCAATCTCTAGCAGTAAGTCAATTGAATTCCAAAATGAATCCCCAACTCCAGAATATCTACCAACCGCACAAGGCCGAATTTAATGTGGGGTGTTCCAGCCCGTAGGTTCGGCCAAAGATTCCTCGTAGACCCCATATAAAACGGAGTCGGGTAGCTGTTTCCGACATACCCTTCGACATAGCCTCGATGGGGATCTTCCCTGCGTGGAGGCAGGGAGTTTAACCAGCACAGCTGGAGACGAATCTTCAACTGCAGACCAACATACAGTATTTACTACTGTATTTATATGAATTAAATTCTGTAGATATGCTACAACACTAATAATATTTATACCTAAAATAAAGCGAAAAATGTACAGACAAACCTCTCATCAACGGACTTATAGGGGAAGGTGGTCCGTTAAAGCCGATTGTCCGTAGATGGAAAGGGATTATTTTTGAGTTATAAAACCACTATATTTAACTACTAGTAGTTATGATCATAATGTAAATACTATAAACATGCATATATGGCATAAATAAATATATATTTTATATCGATATATTAATCAAAATAATAAAAATATTAGATTTCCCACAGATACTTTCTCACGCACGCGCATAATGTATCTAACTTTATATAGTGTACACCTATCTTTGCTCTCAACTGAAAGGCCCACCACCACCGCCAAGCGGTCACTTTGACAACTAATACGACTCGTTCCGCTCAATACGCAAATTTTGAAATACATCGCTGACAATTTTGGATTTTTTTCCTGCAGATTTTCTTTTTATATTTTGCCTGCATATTTTGTCCGTTGCATCCAAAGTTCGTTGGTGGTGGTGGTGGTGGGGGGTTCCCGTAGATGAGAAGTTTGTCTGTATATCTATTCCAAATATTTTGCATGTATTAGTTTCTGAAAAGAATACAGCCGGTAACTTTATATATATATATATATATATATATATATATATATATATATATATGATAGAAATTATTAGAAGGATTTGATAATTATATTTAAGTAATTCATCGAGTCTGAAAGAAACCTCAACAGAATGCAGAAAGCACTGGACGGCCGTTTCGTCCTATATTTGGGACTCATCAGCAGTGCGCATCCACTACCGAGAATTGAAAACCCTGCCAGTTAGGTTGTGAAGAAAACATCATACCAACTGTTCCACACACACACACACACACACACACACACACACACACACACACACACACACACACACAATTTGGGCGCGATTTCCTCATACCAAACCAAGGACAAAAGTCCATATAAACATATAGCCGCAAATCCTTCGTTTTTGAGTTAGTGAGTTTAAAGTTTCCGATAGACACTGTTAGATGTACAATCCAAGATACAATCCCAAATACTTTTACAAATTTTTTTTAGGGGGGGCAGGTTCCTGACAGCAAAATAAAATAAAATAAAATGTCCATATAAACATATATCCAAAAGGCCATCGTTGTACCTCTACACAGGAACTAATAACGAACGTTCAATATGTTCTCTGCTTGCTTGGACACACACGTGTACCCGTCGTATCATTTACTAGCGGACCCTTTCAAATACTCCCATACGATGTCGAATTGTTTTGCAGGTCCCCGTGACACGTTGATGAAGCGTCTCCGCATTATTAATTCCTGATGCATAAACCTATTGTTTTATGTCAAGCACGTGTCAAGTGTCCTTAGAATGTCGTATATCTCATAGTAACACATGGAGAGTACTTCAAGATCAGCTCCTGTAACAGGATAATTTTAACGTGTGCAGGTTCTTTCGACCAACAGGAGAACTTTTGCCAATGGCTTATTAAAGAAAGTGATAATCCGTTGTTTGTATCTTCAGGCTTGTTTACGGATGAGGCAACATTTAGAAAAGATTGAATAACAAATATTCAGTAACCGACGAAATTATTTGTACACCCATGAGCTTGGAATATTTCTATCAATTCCTTAGAATCTAATGCCCGTATGATGCCAGGTTTTTTTTATATGATAGCACAGAAAAAGGAATATAAAACTCAATTTTCAGAATAATAGGTTAAATACAACAAATTTGACAGGCGAATTATGCAAATAAGAAAATACAAAATTATTCCTACAGTATGAAAAACAAAAAATTGAACAATTTTTACAATATTAATACTCCATAGCATGGCTTCTCATCTTTATAACTTGCTGCAATCGTTTTCTAAAGTTTTTATTTGATTTGAACTAGTTTTTTCTGGGGTTTTCTTCCATTCTTTAATGGTACACGTCCTAATTTTTGAAGCATTTTAGTGACCGCAGATTTATTCGAACTTTCAATTCTTGCCATAGATTTTCAATAGGATTCAAGTCAGGATTCATGGAAAGCCGTGGCAGAACTGTAATCTTTTTTTTCTGAATCCACGAAGTCACTGAATCAGACTTATATTTAGGATCATTATCTTGCTGAAAAGTAAATCGCCGACCTAGAAGAAGATTTTGCGCTCATAGCTTTAGATTTTCATCTAGAATTTTCATGTGGTCTGCAGATTTCATCATTCCTCTTATTGCAATTGTCCCGTCTCCCTTGAGTTAAAATAACCCCAAAACCTCATTGAACCGCCTCTATATTCTAATGTTGACGCTGTGTTCTTTTGGAGAAAGCCTTACCTTTCTTGCTCCCAGACTTCTTTGCATCATCATGCTACAAATGTTTCATCACTCCATAGTACTTGTTCCCAAAAGCAATTTTCTTTGGCCAAGAAGGTTTTGAAAAAATTAAACCGAGCAACAATGTGACATGGTTTGTGAAGAGGGGTTCTTTATGGTCGGTTTCCATACAAACCATTTCTATTTCAACTACGTTGTATTGTGCGAGTACTTTCGCTGATGCCTACCGTATCCAAACTTTTGACGATATCTTTCAAAACAACTCTTGGGTTTATATTAACCTTGCGACACAGTTTTTGTGCAGTTCTCGGTGAGAATTTGGGTTTTCTTCCAGGCCCAGGCAAATTCCCTTTCGTCCCAGACTGTTTAAACTTATTTATAACGTAGATCTAGGGATAGCTAACCGGTTTGAAATAGTTCTGTAACTATTTCTCGACTTGTGGATGTTAATAATTCTCTGGCGCAACTCAACGCTAAGCTACTTTGTCTTCCCCGTCGTGTTTTTAATATAATAATAACAATGGTGACACTCTATGCACCACATGATGTTCTTTGCTGGAATTCCTACAAATATTCTACTGAATAAATAGTCTACAATTTCTTATATTTACACGAATTAATCAATGTAAAACGATATTTTCTACTGTACGGATAACTTTGTCTTTTTCTATTTTGCATAATTCGCTTGTCAAATTTGTTCTGACAACTGAGTTTTATATTCCTTTTTTTCTGGTTATTAGCATATAAAACACCTGGCATCACACAGTCATTAGATTCTGAGAAATTAATAAAAATATTCAAAATTGATGGGTGTATGAATAATTTCGTCGTCGACTGTATACATATAGACTAATTATATATACAGGTTAAATTCATTTTCATATCTGAAACGAATTTCTAGGTATTAACGGATTTTATTTTTAATCTGACATTATCTCTTTAAACCTTATATTTTAGTGGATACACGTGTTTGAGTAGATTTTGTGATGTCAACGAACATTCGTTGTCACTTTTGTAATGTCAACGAATACACGCTGTCACTTTCATAATGCTTGTTGTAGTATAGACTTTGTTAACGCAGATACAACTATAGAAACGCCGTTGAACAATACTGGTGCCAGACGCCTTCCAATAACACTTTCACTCATAGTACTTGCTCGATAATACTCGCTCGAATAGTAATCCGTATAGTGATCCGAATAGAGAAATAGTATAGTGAATAGAGTAAAGAATAGCATAGAGGATAGCAAACAGTATAGTAATAAAGAATAAAATAGAAACAGCGATCCAGTAGACGCCACGCTAATTCCCATATAAGCGCTTCTCCTATGGTCGCGTGATCTACTGAATTCATTAATGGGATCGTCTGTGTTTGCTCCCTGGCGATCTATATTCAAACTACAGTGTCGGCAGGGACACTTATTCTTATATAATACTAGAAACTCTGCTTTTTTAAAATAGTATAAATTTCGAGATCTTAGTGAGAATATGTGCATTCCTTAAAATGGTAGTTGCTTTTACAAAGGTGTTTTCGCAAACAGCCACCCAGCACATCTTCTTTTATATATAGGTAGAAGACATTCACCCCACATATATATATATATATATATATATATATATATATATATATATATATATATATGTGTGTGTGTGTGTGTGTGTGTGTGTGTGTGTAAAAGTATATAGAAAATAGGAAAGAACTCGATAAGTAAATAATCCAAAGTTCTTTAGTATTTTTGTTATTATTTTTAAAAAATAGTGCTCGATACAAAAGTAGAGCATAAATATAATTATTTATTTAAAAGTATGATTCCAACAGGCTACATAAGAGTTCTCATGTTTCAAAACAGGAGCCGAAAACTTCAGTATAATTATTTGAATTAAATTGAATTAAATTACCAAGCTCTGTTCCATCATCAAGTGACATTTTTTGATTCCCCCCAAAATTTTTGATTCCAAAAAAATTTCGCTTGAAGATGGAAAAGAGCTTGATAATTTAATTCAATTTAATTCAAATAATTATATTGAAGTTTGGCTCTAGTTTTGAAACATGAGAACTTTATGCAGCGATGGAATCATATTTTAAATAAATAATATATATATATATATATATATATATATATATATATATATATATATATATATATATATATATAGTATTAGATTGTAAGAATTTTTAGGCGCTAAAATGTTCAGTTCTTTTCCCGTAGTTTACTGGTGAAAATGCATTTTAGGCTGGCTGGTTTTTCTCATAGAACACTTGATATGAAAAGGTATGCAGAGCGTTAATAGAATTAATGTGGTGAAACTTATCCCTAAACTCAGTAGTGTTATTTCAGTCATGCCAACATCGAAGTTTGATGATCGCATCGTAGTAATGCCTTCACACTTCTTATCGACTTGCGTGGCGTGAACTGATTAAAAAATCTCGCGTTAACAGTTGCATTCCTCACATATCCTCATATACTGCACTTCTTACTCGTACTACTCAGAAAAAAAAATCTTTTTTATTAACCCTAAGCATTGAGTGGCTCTTGGGGCGTGTATAGGGTGGCCATTAGACACAAAAAGGATTATTAATAGGATTCTTCCTCCTGGTGCCAAGAACGAAGCAAAAGGATGAAGAGTGCGTCAGAGGAAATGACACGAATGCTATGCGAACTTTCAAAACGTGTATTAAGTAGATAATCCAGAAAGAGGGTCGATGTCTTGTGCAGCTGAGGCTCAGATACACATAGATACTTATTCAGTTGCACTAACACAGAACTGTTTTCACAGTTAAATAATGTCGACTCGGGGGCGATAGCGTTAGGCTTTCCGGCGGAAATGAGTCTGAACATGAAAATTTGAAAGCCATATTGGAATTTCCAACCGATGATTTTTTACAAGATTTTTCTTTTTATATTCACACGAATGCCCACAAACTGATATATATATATATATATATATATATATATATATATATATATATATATATATATAAAGAGAGATGTGTGTGTATATTTGTATCTTTAAGCAAATAGCTCTCATTTGAATAAGTAAGAAGTTATTTAAAATAACGCGTAGAAAAACTTTACACTGTATATATTACATACTTACTAATATCCACTGTGTTTATTTTTATATATATTGCTGGCAGATTGTAAATGTGATATATATATATATATATATATATATATATATATATATATATATATATATATATATGAACAAAAAACTTGTTTGTTTCATATATAAAAGCTCACCTCGTATTTTCTCACTTCCGTTATTAGTCATGACGAAAAAAATTGGCGACAGGAAAAAATAGAATAAGATAAAATAAGCCAGTAAATAAAAAGGTGTGATTATCAAAAAATATGTGAAATTGACATGTATCTTTCGGTTGTAGCAGTGGCGATAAAGATATTTTCTCAAAATGTTGTGGCAGACTGCTGTCTGCAATCTATATATCTGTTGGTTGGATCCTTTCCTCTATCTATGCATCTCATCTATATTTCAATATATATATATAATTTTTTTAATCTATCTATCTAAATATAGACATCAATATAATATAGTGCAACATGAATGATAAGAGTGAAAAACCAACAACAACAAACACAATGATCAATGTAAAAGAATAAAAGTTAAAAAGATAAGGAGAAATATGATGTCGTTATTCATTACAGTGCGATGCTACTCAAAGTTTTCGGCATGAAGTTTATGCCTGATGATTGCCTTGCACATGACATTTTGAGTAACACAGATATAACGATGCAAGCGATATAATTTTTAATAACTATTTACGGTTATAATGCTGAAATCATTAACACACACACACACACACACACATATATATATATATATATATATATATATATATATATATATATATATATATATATATATATATATATATATGTGTGTGTGTGTGTGTGTGTAAAAATATATAGAAAAAGAACTGGTTAGGTAAATAATCCAAAGTTCTTTAGTATTTTTGTTATTATTTTTAAAAAATAGTGCTCGATACAAAAGTAGAGCCTAAATATAATTATTTATTTAAAAATATGATTCCATCGCTACATAAGAGTTCTCATGTTCCAAAACAAGAGCCGAAAACTTCAATATAATTATTTGAATTAAATTGAATTAAAGTACCAAGCTCTGTTCCATCTTCTAGCGAATAGAATTAGAATAACTAATTCCTGAATTTTACGCGTTTTATAAACATATTCATTATTAAAATTAATAAATGGTAACGGCTAGAGAAATTATTTTAATATAAAGAGAGCGTAAGGGTTAATAATTTGTATCAATAACTCAGTTACATTCAAAGAGGTCAAGTCAGGGTAAGGTTGGCTATATTTTGAGTTATTTTGAGGGGAAAAGAAATTAACTCTGTTATATATGCTGCAGACAGACTACTTTTCATTGTGTCAAAAGGTAATTGTTTTCAGTGCTGTGCCATGAAGAGATATACTTAAATATTTTAAGAAATGTGAGGGGTGTACTCACTTTTGTGATACACTATATATATATATATATATATATATATATATATATATATATAGTGATTTTCCAAGCGCAGCTTAGATGTGGCACAAGGACGAAAGCATGAAGCACCCAGTGAGGATCAAACTCATTCGTAATTGTTCTAACGAGACGAGCTTGCTAACCATTACGATATTTCTTTCTGTTAAAAATACAGAAAATGTGGCACAAGGCCTAAAAAAGGAGATGGGGAAAAGGAAGGTCTTCATCTGTCTTAACTTTAAACTTAGCTAGCCACAATCACTGACCCAAACATACTACAATATTCTTAACATCAAAACAACACTTTCTAACTAACCTATCTTACTACACTCACCATAATACCTCATTGTCTCAATGAAAATCCTAAATAGTCCCCATATGTACAAATCGTCGTCTGTGGGTGGGGAGGGGAATAAAACAACAAGGTAAAAAAATCTCCAGGGAGTATGTGCAATATGAATATAATCTATTTACAAGAAACTTAACAAAATCATAATGGAAATACCCGTCCCTAAATCCTTAAATGTGGCAGAAACATCAGTTAGCTGGACGAAATCAATGCGGGACTATAAAAATTAGACAAAAACAATCATTCATCCCTAGCACTCACACAGACACGCACTCAGTCAGACACGACAACAAATACGAAAAGCACACAGGCGAAAAACGAAAAGCGGCCCGCATCCACCAGAGAACTAACATCACTGCCTACCTAAAAAGGGAGCTGATTGGGGAATTAGACTAAAGAAAAATGAGGGACAGAAATAAAAGGGGCCAATCGGCAAATGTACCCTAGCTAAGTTTAGTGGGAAAAAAAGAAAAAAAAAACCGAAAGAATCAAAAAACAAAACCTACACTAGCCTTTTTAACCATTACACCACCTCGAGGTGCCTATATATATATATATGTTTAAAGACTACTATCAATATGCTGCGGTTAAGTGTATTATTATTCGTATAAGTCTTTTCTTTTATGGACGTAATTGTGTAAAAATTATCCGATTGTTCTGTATATCAGAGCGCTTTCGGCTATTCGTTTAGCCTTTATCAAAGATGTTTTTTTTTTCAATTCTAACTGAATGTGCATGTTTTTATGTATGTATCTTGAGTTATAGGAATGTTTCTTTTTCCAAACGCAATGACCGCGTTTATAATTGTTATTGAGTGTTGGCTTTTTTCTTTCTTTTTTCTTTTCAATGCTTCTGTTATTTTTAGACATTTTTTTTACATATGGATGAGGCTATTGCAGTTGTATTAGGTTGGTGCACAAATAATGACGTAATAATGTCGTTTTTTGACCTTAAAAAATACGTCAAAAAACGACATTATTACGTCATTATTTTTGCACCAACCTAATATTTTCTACGTGTATGTTACGGATGGAGTTTGGTAGGTATACGTGTGAGTTTAAATACATCCTAATTGACCTATATATATATATATATAATACGTCTATATTCATCTGCCGTGCGCCAATGGTTTCGTGGTAGAGTTTCCGATACCAAATCAGTCGGGTTTCGATACTGGATTGAGGCAAACGGATGTCTAACCACAATGAAACAGCGAAACAGTCTGTCTGTGGATGACAATATATATTGCATGAAATTATTCTTTGTTAGTTTAAATTGAATTATAAATGCAATATTTTTGAGATGATGCAAATGTTGATAACATACATTTTTCTTTTAGATATGCTTGTATTAATAAAGATTTACAAAGCTTACATTTTGACCTTTTGGGTGAATATATCACATTGTACAAAATAAATAATAATATTTAAAGCAAATGTCCAAGACATCTAAACTGCTATCCTAAAAAAGTGAAAATAATGTATATATATATATATATATATATATATATATATATATATATATATATATATATATGTATGTATGTATGAAATGTTAAGCAATATAGTATTATCTGAATATATACATGTCTGCATATATATATATATATATATATATATATATATATATATGAAATGTTAACAATATAGTATTCTCTGAATATATACATGTCTGCATATATATATATATATATATATATATATATATGAAATGTTAACAATATAGTATTCTCTGAATATATACATGTCTGCATATATATATATATATATATATATATGAAATGTTAAACAATATAGTATTCTCTGAATATATACATGTATATATATATATATATATATATATATATATATATATATGAAATGTTACAATATAGTATTCTCTGAATATATACATGTCTGCATATATATATATATATATATATATATATGAAATGTTAAGCAATATAGTATTCTCTGAATATATACATGTCTGCATATATATATATATATATATATATATATATGAAATGTTAAGCAATATAGTATTCTCTGAATATATACATGTCTGCATATATATATATATATATATATATATGAAATGTTAACAATATAGTATTCTCTGAATATATACATGTCTGCATATATATATATATATATATATATATATGAAATGTTAAGCAATATAGTATTCTCTGAATATATACATGTCTGCATATATATATATATATATATATATATGAAAACAATATAGTATTCTCTGAATATATACATGTCTGCATATATATATATATATATATATATATATATATATATATATATATATATATATATGCATGTATGTGTGTGTAAATATAATATGCTGATGATAAAAACCTCAAAAAATAATAATAATATATATTATTAGGTCATTAGACAAAATAAAAGCACATTGAGAAAAAATGTTAAAATTATGATTTTTCGACATGTCTGATTCCTTGAAAGATTAACTTGGTTTGGGTATTAAAAAAATAATATATTTAAAAAAAAATGCGTATTGTTTAAGTGTAGATGTGTTGTACGATTTGCAATAACTTATTGTAGAGGTTTTATAAAATAACAGCTGATACTTGATTAAGTGATACAGTAAGTTTTGATATTGCTAATGTCATATATGAATAGAGAATTATATAATCATAAACAATTATAATGTATGGATACTGAAAGCGATTATCTCCCTTTAGTTGAGATGAATTTTCGTGGGTCACGTGACAGTCGCCTAGTGACGTCACTACAAGTTGCCGAAAGTGGAAAATACTTCGGTCAACAAGACACACGAGTTTTGTACGGGCTTCCACTCAGGCCAGCCAGCTTTCACTTGGGCAAGATTACAGCGGCCTCACATGGCGTCGTTTTCCTTTGGGAATGTATCTTCCACAGATATACAGATATAGATATAACTCCGTCTTGCGGTCCTCAATTTTGGAAAAAAACATAACTCGCCGTTTCCTGTTTGCTGTTCTCGCTAGTGACATAGAAGAAAAATTCGGACCGCTCGAACCGGAAATCTTGAATATGGCTTCTCCAGAAACACAAGTGTCTCCGGCAGCTGCAATTCCAGCCAGGAATTATTACTAGTAAGACCAAAGCTTGTCTTATCATTCTCACCTTGCTTCTTGTGTCAATATGCGTGGTGCAAATGTAAATATGTGTATGACTTACAGTATTTACATTAGTCGGACTATTGTCCTCATCTTTGTCGCCATATTTGTCACAACGTTTTGGCCATTGTACACTCCGGCCTTCTTCAGGTGGTTGGAATTTCGAACTGAACCCTTTATTTCGATCACTGGGGTAGGCTGTTCTAGTTGCACGTGCCATGTTTGATGGATGTCAGTTATCAGTTATAAAGGGACTAATGTAAATACTGTACATAATACTTCATCTCAGAAATATAGACAGACGGTGTATGACTTAGTGTCAAAAAACTCTCTTTCTTTCAGAACAAAGCATGTTTGTCATTTCTTTTCTTTTAGCTAGGCCGTTATTATATCGTGTATATAATAATGCTTACAATGAAGGTAAAAACAAACTGGGATTAAACCTTGCTACTATAGCTCATCCATTATATTGTGTCCCCGACACAATATTATTAGTAACTCCATTAATATAAGTGAATAAATATGTATTATAATATATGTAATTGTATCAATATCTACATCCGTGATGAATGCGGACATTCGGGTTTTTATACACACTCCATAAATTCATATGTCCGTATTTGGGCTCATTTGCACACACCTTAATATTTACTAAGGACGGGCGCTTATGTTTTATAGATTGCACAAAAACATTTGAAAGGGTAGGGCATACGGATCTACTTCAAATGGTAGGAAAAGGACTTGGGAAGGATGTTAGAATATATTATTGAGTACCTGCGCAAAAAACAGAAAGGGACGTATGTGTCTTAACCCCGGATTTATTAACTTCTACAGCGAGGTTATCCTTAAAGGTGAGAGATATTCTAACATGATGTATTATTGGTCGGTGTGATCATAACGGTATAAGCATCGTAAACTATATTTTCTTGAAGTCTGTCACGGGAAAAAAAAGTTAAAGGACCTCCTAGAGATTGTATTAGAGGAATGGAAAACAAAAATAGTAAAAACACCAATGGCAAGAAGATGTAAGATCACCAGCAAGAGATGAAGCTGAAAATGAGATTTACGAATTAGCGACAGAGACATCATGCAAGTACAGAAATTGAAATATCTACGAACTGTTTTGACAGAGGATGGAAAATGCAGCACCGGGATTCGAACACGTATTGGACTGGCGAAAAATGTTTTCTAAAAACTAAGCGAAGTGTTGAGAAACAGAAAAATTTCGTTAGAAACAAAGAAAAAAAATGCTTGATTGACAATGTTTATAGCAGCGAATGACGGAAAATCTGTAAACGGATGAGGACTAAATGGAGGAAACAGAAATGTTGTTCTACAAAATGATACTTCAAATTCTATTAACGGAGTGAATAAACAACGAGGAAGTGTAAAAGTAAATAGTAACATAAAGAACACTTATACTCAGAATAAGAAAGAAACAGCTGAAATTTCTCCTGTGTTATCTCAGTCCTGAGTTGCCCCGGCGCTCAGTCGGCGGTGTTGAGACGAGCGTTGTTGAGTCGGCGGTGTTGAATTGGGGGTGTTTAGTTGTCTTGCACCCTCGCTACCAACCTTCGAGAAACAGATGATATGCGCCCGATAATTTATAGCCAACCATGGCTTGTGTAACACGACGTGAACTCTTATACGAACACAAGAAATCAGTCATCCTTGGTTTAGTGACATGAACCTGTGAAGATAATTGAAGACTGCCGATGCCGCGTACGATTCTAGAAGCCTTCGCGCGTGTACCATGAGCTTCCTGGAGGTTGTTGGGTAATCAACTCATTCTTTGGGGTCTATGTGGTGGCCTTTTCGTTAGATCTCAAGGTAGACGCATAAGAAGCGTAATATCTGCATCCAGCGTGTGACAACGTACGTATATTTGGATACAATTACATATATCGCGTATATTTATACTGATATAGGAGGCACGGTGAATTGAGGAATCGGAGAGCCGAGTTCGAATCCCAGTCATATTCATTACATTCACTTACGTGCTAATACCCTTGGGCAAGGTATTAATCCTTTTCTTCTCCCTCCAGCTATGGGTAAATAGCAGGTGCCATCACTGCTTTAATTCCAGTTCCAGCTCTTACATTCTGGAAAGCGTTTTAACAGAGGCCGGCAAGTGCGACACTGAGATCCGTAGACGTATTGGGACGGCCAAGGATACAATCCAAAACCTGGGCAGAGTATTCCGAGACAGGAAGATTTCTTTTTTAACAAAGGAAAGAATACTGAGCTGTTAGGTGACATCTATCCTTATTTACGGCAGCAAATGTTGGACGATTTCCTCAAAGAGGCGACAGAGATGTGGTTCTACAGAAGGATGCTTAGGATATCATGGACCGAGCGTGTGAGCAAAGATAAGGTCTGAGAGAGCTTGCAAATAAGGAGGAGGCTTATACTTAATATCAGGAAGAGGCAACTGAAGTTTCTGGGGCACATAATGAAGAATTGGGGTCTGGAACATCTGATACTCACGGGTCGAATAGAAGGAAAGCGAGACAATGGAAATCAACGTCTGACACACCTGGCGGGTCTGGGCAAGTGGATGATAGTACGTGGTCTGGAGAAGGAAGCAGATGGAAGGAACTTGTTGAGAGCTGCAAGGGATAGAGGGAAGAGGAGAGCCATGATTGCCTACGTCCTGAAAGGACATGGCACATAAAAAAAAAAGAAAAAAAACCTGAGTCCTATTTCTTGGAACACCTCGTAGAGAATGATCGATTTGTGTTCAGGATTATTCTTATCTCAACTATGAATATCAGGAATATTTTCAAATAGAGTTCTGGTAATCACACTTATTAATACGTTAATGTAGTCCAAGTTTTCGTTCATTAATGCTGATTAGAATTGCATCTCGCGTGGAATAAAAGCAACTTAGATACTTTTTTTTAAGGAAATGGTGATATGTCGAATTGAGGTTTATTCCAATGAGAAAACTCAATATCTGAATTAAAAAAAAACGATCGCAGTAAGACTAATTAATGTGAGAGGCTCTTTAGGACCCTGAAGATGTCCCATATCGACCAGAGCAATGCACTCGATCGGATAATTAGAATGGATTATTGTATATTTGCCCATGAGAGGAATCTGATCTCAACTGGTGCAGGAGGAAGAATTAAGTTTGGATAACCTTTTCCCAGTTAATTTTAGGTAATCAGTAAAATAAAAATAAACACAACACACCCACTGATGCACAAAGCACAAGCACACACACACACACACACACACACACACACACACACACTGTATATATATATATATATATATATATATATATATATATATATATATATATATATATAAAAACAAAGAGGTTATAGAGATTTTCAATGAGAGAAAAGTGTGTATATTAAAAGGAAGAGAGGTACCGCAAACGTTTTTAGTTGTAATACGGATTTTTTTAAAAATATTATGCTTTATTTTCCATAATTTTACTACACGTGTTTCTGGTCTCGCGACCATCTTTAGGTAAAAGGCGGAGATTTCCACATATTATCAAAAATAATTAATTTTTTTTCCTTTATGTTTTTCAATGTTAAATGTTCTCGATATGAGACATTCTCTGTTTTTGTGTTAGTAATCCGAATGTCTTTCTTGAATTGGCAATGAAGAGTTCTGCGCGAAGGGTCATAAAACAATTAAGGTTGGTCCAAGCGAAATGATGAATTACTTATCGGTATCTTATCTTTAAATGTCTTAATGACCCCTGTGTGTTCTTAGATCTATTTCTATTTTCGTGTATATTTATATATATATATATATATATACGTTGGTAGATAAAAATGTTAGTACACGTTTTTCGAGAAAAGCAACTCATCATATAAAGTAATACCATCACTATCATTGTAAAAACAGAATGGCATTGTAAATGTAGCATACCTTAATGTTATATCCTTAAAAAGGTTACAAACAGACAAATGTGGAGGGAAGGACCAGCAACACGCGTATAGATGAAAGAAGAGAGGTTTATTGTAAAAGAGAATACACTATTGAAAGATCGGGAATCGTGTAGTAGGCTAGCAATTCTCGAAGCAAAGCCCCAAGTATAATCCGTGATCACTATATATAACTACTGATATATCAGTCCACATAGACGATAGGGAGTGTGGGACATTCCATTACTCCACTTAAAAAAAAAAAAAGATTGTACTGAAAAAGGCACCAGAGTGCGATGGATAAATTCGAGAGGATCAAAATAAAAAATAAATAGGCGTATATATATATATATATATATATATATATATATATATATATATAATTATTTATTTAAAATATGATTCCAAATCGCGACATAAGAAGTCTCATGTTTCAAAACAAGAGCCGAAAACTTCAATATAATTATTTAAATTAAATTGAGTTAAAGTAAGCTCTGTTCCATCTTCAAGCGAAATTTTTTTGGAATAACGAATATCTGAAATTTACGTGTTTTAAAAATTGAAATCAAAATTTCCATGGTAACAGCTAGGGCGAATTGTTTAAGTTGGGTAGGCGAGTGTTGGGTGTTAATAATAAGTATCAGTAGAGTTACTTTCATAGATGTCAAATCAGGGAAAAGGTAGGGGTGTCTAAATTTTAAACGGAAGATGTGTTAACCCTCGTCTAGTTTGCATGTCTATGGAGATTTATTTGTTTTTTTATTTTATTTTTTATGAAAGGGATTTGTGCATATAAAAAAACTGTCGTAACGTTTGTTTTTTGACGACTTCATAAAGGGTTATCTTTTTTGTAGGATATTTAAACTATTTATTTGGGCTATGGATTATGAAGGGTGTTATATTGTATGCATGTTTTTAGTTAATTATTCAAACCATGAATCTGATGATTGGGCTATGGATTAAACAAGTTATTATATTGTATGCTTGTTTTTAGCTAATAATTCAAACCAAAAATCTGATGATGTCTACAAAAAACCGTTAAGTCGTGTCTATTGTTTAATAGATTATTATTATTTAGAAGCTTAATAATGTGCAATTTTTCATGGAAGCACAAAGGGCATGGGTCATCCCAAGTTTTACATGTTCTAGCCTTGTTTATAATTTTTCACATATATTTTCACATATTATATATATATATATATATATATCGGTCACTGGCGCGTTTATGTAAAACAAATACGCAAAAATAATCACCTTCTTCTGTACTAGGCTCCAATATCTTAGTGGTAGAATTTCCGACTGATGTCAGATCAGCTGGGTTTCGAACCTGGCTTGAAGTGATTGGATGTCTAGCCGCACTAGATACAGCGAAAAAGTCTACTTGTGGATGACCATATACGTGGATGACGTTGAGTCCGCTATGTTACCGTTTAAATTCGAATTCTAAGATTTGATGGAATTCCATTGGTTGAATTTGTCCATTGTTAGTCAATCTCACCTCTCTCCCCCTTCTTTGTTTCCTTTTCTTGGCCTTTTTCTTCTTATTTCTCTTCTCTCTCTCTCTCTCTCTCTCGCTGTTACTAATCACTTAGCTTCCTTTCTTTCTCCACATGTAAATTCTTTTTACCTTTTATGGGAAACTTTCCAATTGTGACGGTTACACACCTGGCCCAGGGTCGGATCCTTTGGTTACGGCGCCAACGGTGACGTCGCTCCTCCTGGTCGCTCCTCCTGGATCCAAGCGTGCCGCTCCAACCCCTTGGTCAGATGATCACCAGCCTCGCCTTTCCCGACTCGCTTCCAATACCTGGTCACTAAAGCAACTGTACCGATCTCCGGTCTGTCTACCCACGCTGTGTTTAGATCTTAGACAGACGGGACCAGCAGGGATTGGGGCCGATACAAGTTGAGTCCGACGGGGGTGGCAAAACACAAATAAAAGAGAAAATAAACTCACGAGACAAAAAGATTGCTGATGAAAAAAAGGGTAACAACCTTTATATCTTAATGTCCGTTACATAAAAAACAAAATTGTTCTCAATTCCCGACCCGCTCTGTGGACTATGGCACCAAGCTTCTATCACACAACCTAAAGATTTCGAATTGCCTACTCTTTAGAATTGTGTATGTCGGAGTGTGGTTTGGTTCGACACTGGGGCTAATTTCTATCGATCATTCGCAGTTGATTCTTCTCTTCGACTTGAGTTGTATTTCTTCTTCTTTGTCGACTTAGGCTGGAAGTTCTCTTGTCTTCGACTTGGGCTGGAAGTTTCTTTGTCTTCGACTTGGGCTGGAAGGATCTCTTGCCGCAACTCAGCCGCAACTCTGTCGTCCGAGGTGATCTCTTCTCGCTGCCGTCCGGGGCTGAACTCTTGTCTTCGACTTGGGCTGGGAGGATTTCTTGTCTGAGGATTCTTTTGCCCGCAAAGGGGCGAGTGAATCGGGCCTGATGCCCGCGTTCAGGCTCTTTCCCTGCCCGCGGTCCAGCTGCAACTCCACTCCAACTGATTTCTGTCGACTGGGGTCCTGCTTTTATTGACGCCGCAACAAACTGGGGTGGGTCTGTCGGCATCAGGGTTTTCTCAATAACTCCAAAAGTCGCATTATTTTGATTTCCCATTATCGCTATTGTTTTCACCCCTACTTCCTCACAGTACCTTTTGTGGGAGGTGCACACCATCTCTCTTAGTCTCTCGTATGTCAGGTGACCGTTTTCGACCAATGGTTCCTGATCGGGCATTCTTTTCTTCTTTTCTGCAGATCACGTGACCGTTTCCGACCAATTGTTATTGATCGAACATCCTTTCTCCTCCTTTCGGGCGTGGTTACATCGTTCTTGTTTTTAAAAAACAAAATAATTTTGCCTTTTCTGCACGTACGAAAATGACAATCTTGGCTTTTCTCACCTGGGCTCTGTCAACCAGCCCGCCGCTAATTAGTTGTGACTTCAGGAAAGAATATTGTCGCCATCTGTGATCTGAGACAATCGTTTTTTTTTTCACCTCTTGTTTTTTGGTCAGAAAATCTTAATTATCTACATTGAAAATATCTTTCCCTCGTCAATGTGGGGGTTCTAATTTTTAACAGGTCAGAATCTGTATATCGTTCCACCGGTCACTCCCCTCAACCCAAAAGACACTTTTTTTCTGATTAAGATTTCGTTTTCATTGTTCCCAAAATTTCCCTTTATCCAAATTGATAAGGTGTCTTTCTACGCAAAAGTAGGCTAGATGCTTTGACCGATATCTGGTTTTCATCAAGCGGCCCGTTTTGATATCATGTCTTTTCCCTTTCTTTCTTTTTATTATTTCTAATTCTATTCTTCCAATTGTCTTTAAAAAATTCGGTCAACATGCTAGCTAAGATATCTTTCTGACTCGTGTTTTTGTTAATGACCGCTTTTTTGTATTTCTCGACCTCTCTCTTTCCCCTTCCTTCTTCTTCCCTTAGGATCGTCCAAGTACAATCTTAGTGAATTATTTTCAACTCAATTATTTTCCGTTTTAAAAAAAATCAACAACCTGTTTAGTAAACCGAGTAAGAAAAAATTAAATCATATTTCTATGAATATTTCTAATAATGCAAGGTGCCACACAATGACGGAAGTGGAAGATCTTCTTCGTTAACTGAATTTCGAAATAGAATATTTCAGTAGCGTCGAGATTTTCTACCCGATGAAACGTTTAAAAAAATTTTTAACATTGATACAAGACATACAGTTTTGTAGCTGGTATTTACATATTCTAATGTAACAGTATATAATAAATATTTATTGCTCTACTTTTGTACTGACCCCTGTTTTAAATTAATGTTTTGCACGCTGAAATCTTACCCTTCATTCTTTTACATTTGTGAATACATACATACATACATATATATATATATATATATATATATATATATATATATATATATATATATATATATTGTTAGGTTGCAAATATTCATTCCATATAATTTGATTAAATTCAACCTATAAGGTCAAGGTGGATGAACCGGTCGAAGTTGATCTTTGTTTTTTCGACCATCTCAATCATTTCCTAGAATCGATATGGTATATGAGGAATGGGCAATATTCCTTTGACTATATCCTTGTATTCTTTAGAAATCCGAAAGTTTAAAGCAAGCCATGATGATATAAGCCTTAAGAGAAATGAACCTTCTTCAGTCGCAATGTACCAATATTATGCGTGTTTTTTTTTTTGGTTGTTTTTTTTTTATATACGCATATTAAATAATTTACACACACCTCAAGAAATCGTCTCCTGTGTTGAATGATTTTTTTTATTTAAAGGGGGTGGTTTATTTTGCATAATAATAGTTTCTATAATTTTGAATCTTTCCTTGCATTCTCTATAATATTGGTATTAGATCGAAATAATCCCTTGTTCGGACACATTATTCTCTAATGGTCTAAGCAACATTAAACAAATAGTTATCAACAATACTTGTTGAAAACCAAATACAGTTGGTCTTAACGAAAATTTATAAACTAAAATAAACACGCCATTATCTTATTCTATCGTAACTAGATGCACCCAAATTTTAAACAGCACTAAAACTCCATTAAAACCATAAAAGGACAGTATATAACACTTAGCGGTCGTAAAAAACACCTTGTACTTAACAATTTATGATAAAAGATTGAAAATATTTAATCTAATTATTATATATAGCATAAGAAAACTAATGTTTTTTCATAAATTTTCATGCTCTGTGGAAGATTGCATCACTTCTGATGCCAACAATAAAATAAACAATCATTAAATCTTAACATAGGCCGCACATACACCACTCTCTCTCGTAGGTTGACTTGTTACTTGTCGGAATTCAGTAAAATTCGTGCACATCTCGACCAGCATATCACGAAAAAACAAAATAACATCTATCAACATAAGACAAAAAGTAATTTGTATTATGCATTATTATTTGATTCATGTGCATAATTGTATGTTTTGTTGTTTGTGATCTAATGGTCGACGTGTGTTGAATTGTACTGAATTCAACAGCTTACAAATCAAGCTAAGAGAGAGAAAAAAGAGAGTTAGAGAGAAGGAGAGTGGCGCATATATATATATATATATATATATATATATATATATATATATATATATATATATATATAGGTGTGGCCTGACGATTGCATATAGCATGAAACAGACTGTCGCCTCTAAAGTGTTGACTTCTATGTTCACTTTTATATTTACACACGCTCTATCTCTGATATTGAGCACTTTATCCCATAAATATAGCACACCTTAAGACTATATTTCTTTATACATATATATATATATATATGTGTGTGTGTGTGTGTGTGTGTGTGTGTGTGTGTGTGTGTGTAAGGAAATTATAAGTAGCAACCAAATTTCAGGTGATAAGGTAACCCGAAATAGACCAAGAATAAAAACAAGATTTTCCCAACTGTGTAACAACAAACTATATTAGATATACAAATTCGTTTACTTGCTCAGTTACTAAGTCTACTTTCAAAATCTACCACAACTTTAACTGTAGAAGTCATAAAATAATTTATCTGTTAGAATGCATTCTGTGGCAGAAACAATGTGGGAAAATCTGAATGACGATTTCATTACAGAATTAATAAGTATCTGAATCGGATCGAGTCAAGAAAAATTATTGCCCGTAGAACAACATTTCAGCCTAGAACAACATGATTTTAAAAGCCATGCCAAATTCACTATAAGTAGAAGCCATACAAATTCACTATAAGTAGAAATAGAAAGAAAAGATAACCTTAGAAAAATACTAGAGGAACATGAAGACAAATGGATTTTGTGCCTCAAAACATTTCGTCCAGAAGGACTTAACCGAAAATTTAACAACACAGACATAATTAATATATAATCCCATAAATCAAGCCCTACTCACATTTCTCACCCATTCAAGGCAGACATGCTTGCAGAGGTGTTGATCTTACACACATATACATACACTCACACAAATTTATACACAGCTTTAATCCTCCAGGTTATAGTCAAAGAAAATATATCTAAAAGATAATGAAGAAAAATAACGAACTGAAGGTTAGTTTCAGATTATAACAAGTATAAGTTCTGAATTAAAGAAATTCCATTATTACAACTTCCGGCTCTGGACTGTATTCCCTATTATACGATATACCGTAAATCGGGATACCACCATTGCTAATTAGAACACATTTATGAACCATACAAGTAAATCAAATCCCTAGAAATTGTATGGAAACAACAGAGGCATAAAAAGAACGCATTGGTAAAAAAAAAAACAGCTAATGAAGTCAACGGAACGTTTAGCCATTCTTACCGGCTAAATTTTTCGTCATTTGCAATTGAGCCGTAAAACGGCGGTCCCTGATATTCCATTTATATGTCAGCAATGGATTGAGAATGAAGAAAATTCTCTTTTCGCTTCTTTGACGATTCCTTTTTGTCTTGCATCAGCATCAGCGTTGTTTCTTTGCGTCTCGCTCATTTACACTGAGATGTTTATGTAAACATGGTTATCGCATTATAAACACTTGGAAAAGATGAGTCAGTCTGACGAAGAAAACTGAATCGACTGTTACAAATTGAAATAAAATCTATATTTCCAAACGCAAAACCTAATTTTCCCATATCCGCTCAAAATGGACACTCAAAACTATTTATATTAATACAGCACAAACCATCATTCTTTTCTCTATATCTTTAAAGAAAGTACAAATAAAACAAATAAAAAAAAATTCTTTGATTTATGCTGGTATGTCTGCTTTTTTCTGGAGACATAAATTCTCATCGAATTATCAAAAATCTTATGATAATAAAGTAAACAGCTGAAAGAAATCTTTACATAGACACAACAATTAAAAAAGAAAGAAGTTATAAAGGGAACAGAAACTATAAGTAGTTATACTTAAAAGCAGTTGAAAATTTCTGGGAGACATAATGAGGAACGAGGACCTTGAGAATCCTTTCTACCTCCCATCGCATGGTCTATGCTAATCTTCCAGGAGACCAACTGATTTCGCCTTCATGGTCTCACTATATCCACTGACATGAAGTGGAGTGATTATATTGTATTAATTGATAGGTCTGCTGCTAGGAAAGTTGGCTCACTGTGCCAGACAATTTTTTTTACCGCCAGATTCCATCCTGCACATAAATCTATCACACGTCTGGGCATTGAATATTTCTTCTCTCTCTGTTCCGTTGTTCCAGCTATGTATCTCGTCATTCTCAGCAAAATCCAAAGACGAGTCTGTAATGTGTCCTAACGTGTCATCTCGATTTTCATTTACTTTCCCACCGTAAAGACACGGCTTCATTCTGTCTTTTCTTAAAATAGCTTTAAAATGGCGATATGTTCTAATGGATTCTTATCTTTGGTATCTTAACCACATGAATTTGGCACGGTGGAGTAATGGATAGCGGCTCGGATTGAGGAATAGGAGACCCGAGTTCGAATTCCAGTCAGATCCGTTACATTCACTTACGTGCCAATACCCTAGGAGAAAGGTATGAATCCTCTTCTTCTCCTTACAGCTAATAGCAGCACAGACAGGGTTCTATAGTCTTGGATGGCAGAAAGGAATGGCAACCTACTGCGGGAAAAATATGCCTCGTCAGTCATGTATCGAAAGACGATCTCTTAAGCGTGTATTTACACATGGCGTATAACTGACTGACTACTTTGTCAACCAGGTCTTATAGTTTTACTGTTGAAATAACTAAATGAAACCGTCAGTTATATTCTAAGATTTTCCTTTTCCGAAATTCTCGCCTGTCGAACTTTCTTTCGGTTTCTGGCTTGCCTACAACCTACATTCTTAAGAAAATTAAATGAAAAGCCAATCGCCATTATCTGCGTTCTCCAATCTTGTTGTTTTATTATACTTTAAGTCTTCTCGTTCTCTTTCGTTCCTAGTAAACCCTTGCATCTTAGTGGCATTATCGCCTTGCTTTGAAATGAAGTGAGTAAAAAAAATTCTAACAGTCACTGGAAGTTTTGAAGAAAAAGATAAATAGTTATTAACAAGTCTGAATGCATGTTGATTTTCTAAACGTAGCTTAGATGTGGCACACGGCCGAAAGTATGGAGCACCTTGTGAATTCTGTGTGAATGGATGCCAATAGAAGCTAAAAAAAAACGGGGAGTAAAAACGAAAATGTTATTTAAAGATAGAAAAACTGAATTGTTACCGAAATCCATAATCGCTAAAGACCCGTAACGACATGACAGATTAAAGAAAGACCATGTAGTTAATGTTATTAGTATATTCCGTGAAAGATTTGAGACTATTCTACGCAATGAATTTGACATGACGAAGATTTCAACTCGGTTGGGCGCCACGTCTTCTACCGTTTACCTAAAAGCGCGGCCGTCTTATCACATCACGGGGAAATCTGACATTGCTTGAGGTAGATCCAGCGTTCGAATACTTTACGCTTTACTTTCACTTTCACTTTCGCCCAGATACATTTGAGAAACGTATGAAACCATCTTTTACCTACCCAACAAGGGCTCAGATGGCAGGGCAGAATAGACGTTAGCTGTTGGTGCTTAGCAACAAGTTTAAGATTAGGACAACACAATTCAATTCTCCCCCACCTTCAGGCAGTTTAGATACTATGTATCTGAATAAAAAACGCGATAGATTTCAACAAATATAAATGAGTAATTACAAAGAAGCAAATTGGAGAACAGGGGAACATTCTGCCTAAATAAGACGGGTGGATGGATGATGTGTCTAATTTTCCATAGCTCATCTAGAATTATGATCTTGTGCCAAACATAGCTAAAATTATTAAACAACAAATATTCAAATGTTTTTTTTCAAAACGTCTTATTGCCTTCAGGCAGAGAATTAATGAAAGAAACTAAAAAATTATTAAAAGAATAGGCAAGAAAGAATATAATTAAGCGAAAGAAAAATATAAATTGGAAAAGAAAGACAAGACAAAAATAAAGATTTAAAAAGATAATTGTTCACTGAGAATAAGAAAAAAAAGCATCTAAACCAAGGAAATTCCAAAATGAGCAAGAAAAAAATAAAATGGCTTACAGTATGATATTAACCTTGCAATGATACGTCCTTAAGAAAGTAAGAAGGTGTTGGAAATATAATTATGAATCAGGGAAGAATTATTAGTTAAGCAACCAAGCCACAACCAAATTACTCCCTTTAGACCAGATTTTTTTTACAATCTGTTGATTACAATTGTTTTGTATCTGACAAATTTCTTTTGACGAGAATCAGAGGAGAAATGTCTTCAGGCAAACATTGATAACGATAGAAAAACGCTCATTGTTTGGCAATCTCTTTATTTCTCTTTTTATTCTTTCCTTCTTCACCGGCATTTGTTGTCCTTCTATGATATTTGTATTGCAAAACATGTTCTCTTTTTTTATCAGTTTACTACTTCGTTTTATCTACTTTTTTATCAGTTTGCATTTGGTTCCTTTTTTTCTACATATAAGAGGGCGAGTCATAAATTATCCTCACTTTCGCCATAGGTCTTTAGATTTGTCACACTGCGCATGCGTGCTTACAGCTGCTACTATTGTTGTTGTCAGGTGATCGAAGTATGATCTTGCTCACGTCAGTTTTCTTGCTGCGGTTACAGTGTAAACATGGCCGCTGGATTCCAAAGAATCACCTAAAATTAAAGGTTGCGTGACTTTTGAAAAAACTGATTTATTAACTCACCTTAGGGCACTTTCCTTTCTAAATAGTTTTATCCTTTAATTAAATAATTAATTAATTACTTAATTAATTAATACTAATAATAATGAATTTACCTCATTACTGCATAAAATCTTCTTAAAGCTTTAGGAGTATTTGCCTTATTTATCTTGCTGGCTAATATTAATATTTGTCTGATTTCAGATTTTAGGTAACCCCTCTAAAAGAATGCATGCCATGCACTAATGGGATAAATATTTTTATATATGTCACACGGGTAAAAATATAAGAAAAAAAAAGTTGAAAATACAACTAGAATCTTTAAGAATATTCATTAAGAGTAACTTTACCGGTTTGACAGTTCTATGATTTTCAGAAGTTAAATTGAAATCCAGAGATGTGTGGCTATACCATTATATACCTAGCATGAGATGCGAGACATATCACAGTTTATGATGACAGTGTCATTTTTCAGTCCGCGCCAGATGAGTGCACTGTGCATGAAACTCAGAATAGTTTTACTGGTGAGGAAAAATGTATATTTAGTATTAATATAAATTATAGGTCTGTTTTCATATATCGACCACTATTTTATTAGCACAAGAACTCAATGAGCGATGTGATATATATATATATATATATATATATATATATATATATATATATATATATATATATATATATATATATCTTATTGGGCATTTCGTGAAAATATCTTGGAGCGGTAATACACACTGTATAACGTGTGTTTGAATACACACACGCATACACACACATATATATATATATATAATTGCTGAAACCAAATTACGAGTAGATATATTACTAGAGGTTTCGTCTACGGAATTCTGGAGTCGGGATGCTGAAGGTAACATCAATTATCTAAGGGCAGACATTACATTTGTATATATATATGTGTGTGTGTGCATCTGTGCGTTACTCTTTAGGTTATTCGGAAAATATATGCATTTCACTACTATGAATTTGGTATGGTCTGTTTTTTACGGGATATCAACACCTCAATGGGTTATTTAATGACGACAAGATTGTTATTGCTGGTAATATTTTTTCAAAAATGTATTGCTGGTAATATTTTTTTTCAAAATTGTATTGCTGGTAATATTTTTCCAATAACGTATTGCTGGTATTGAAAATTATTTTTTTTAGACTTTCTTAGTGTTATGACCCCTTTTGAAGGGGGATCAACCATTTGCCCACGCCTGGGATCCTGACAGGTGCCACCATCTCGGGATAGGGTGAACCCGGGAACACTAACATCCAAGAGGCACTATGATTTGGGGGTCAACCACCAGAGGCAGAATAATGTTTTAATCGTAGGAAATCCAGTCTGGAAATTGTTAATCATGTCTTTTATCCTGCAATGTGTCGTTTATATTGCATCTTAAATGATCATTTGGAAAACTTGCAAACAAGGGATTTGGTTTCATCGTCAGCTTTCGCTTGATAACCGAAAAGTATTCCACAATCTGCATCAGGAACGCCGACCTTCGAGTTTTACATCGCAGGTTTATGTAAAGAGAAGTGGAAGTCGAAAAGAAAAAAAAGATTATCAATAAATTGAGAAACCAATAACACCATCAAAACTAGGGCTCCATCCACAGAATTTCTTACTTTGTGCCTCAGGAAATATGAATGATGTCGTCCATGACTATCTATTGGAACATGGGACCACCATCAATGTAGACCTTCATTGCCAATAACTAAATTGCTTCAATAAAACATTATGTCGAAAATATCCTCCTTTGGTCAATAGAAAAATTGTTATTCTTCATTTTCAATATGCAAGGGATTTTTGTAAAAAAAAAAAAAAATCCCAAAAGAAAATAAGATCGTTAGGGTTGGAAGTCTTTTCGCAGCATCCATTTTCCGCGGTTATGGCGCTTACAAATTTTCATTTCTTTTGATCATTAGAAAATTTCATAGCAGGTAGAACATTAAGAACATCAGTTCAGTTTAATTATGTGCCATGCGTGATACACGCTTAAGCTGTCATGACTGACGAGGCAGATTTTTTTTCCGGCAGTAGGTTGCCATTTCTTTCTGCGGTAGACCAGTCGCCATCCAAGGCTATAGAATCCGGTCTGTACCGCTATTTACCCAAAGCTGCGGGAAAAAGAAGAGGATTCATACCTTTCCCAAGGATATTAGCACATAAGTGAATGTAATGGATTCGACTGGAATTCGAACTCGTCTCTCCGATTCTTCTATCCGAGCCACTATCCATTACTCCAAGGTTTAAATTAGGCAAAAAACTGTTCCAACAAAACAAGTAACAATGCAGATTGAATAATAACTAACTATTTTAGAAAGTGATAGATAGAGCTGATCATGGGAGTTAAAACCAATCTTTCAAACAAATTTTCGTAGGGGGGGAGTTTTAAACAACGAACTCTAAACTCCCTTCCTGTTATAGCAACAGTCGTTGAAAGTTAAGATGTTTATATTTAAAATAAGTAATATTTAAATAAGTTGAGCTCGCGTTTGTTTTTATAATCTTTCTGCTAAACCGTAATTGCCTTCCGAACGCCATAATATTGAATCATATTAGGAATTTCGATGGATGTCATGATTAGCAAGCTTGTCCCACTAGATGAATTACCTCAGTGTGGTGAGTTCGAAACTTATTGGTTGCTCGAACATTTTTGGCTATGTGCTGCATCTAAGCTACGCTAAGAAAATCATTTCATGCTCCCCTAGCTTGGGCTGAGGTAGTTTCAAAATAATATTACACCCAAGCCTTAGGGTGGGGTATCCCCAGACAGTAGCTCTCCTTCTGGGGCCGGCGCCAGTGGCGTTTCCAAAAGAGCAAATGCCGAGGGGATTTGAGAAGTTATTGCCGGTAAATCCACTTTAAACCTTGACATTGTGTCACATTCGGTAGCGACGCTGAAAAATACACATATTTGGGCACGTTGAAAAATACAATATGGAATCATATGAAGCACTTCAACATGATGTAATGGTTAACAATCTTGTCCCGCTAAATCAATTACTACTGAGTAGTGAGTGCGATCCTCCCTGACTGCTGCAAAATTTCGACCTTGTGCCAAATTTAAGCTACGCTTAGTAAATTAATAGAGTGCTTTGACGTGGTGAAATGGTCAACAAGCTTGTCTCGCTAGATCGTTTACAAATGAGTAGTGAGTTCGATCCTCACTGGGTGCTCCACACATTCAGCCTTAAAAAATAACTTTGGCCTGGGTTCAGGTGCACTTGTTAACCACTTAACCTGAGCTTGACCTCTATTCTGCGAGTGTGGGTCGGCAAGTAAATACCATATTCAATCATACTGTGATCTGTAATGTATCGATCTATATGAATACAAATTTTTAAAAATCATTTCACCCCAAGCAAGGCAATAAAGCTTCTAGGACGTAAGCGGTTACTGTTTGTTAGAAAATATGAGAATAAGCTACCATTAAGGAGAAAGGACAATAAAAGAACAGGAATTAAGAAGACAGCGTTTAAAATTTTTGAAGTCAAAGTTGCATGAGAAGCCAGGAGCCGGGAGAGCTTTCCACAAGCGAGGAGTGCGACAGAAGAAACTATTAGTATAGAACTTGCGGTTACATTTAGCCATTTCAACTATAAAATGATAGCACTAAGATTTTGTGACAAGTTAAACTCCGAGTAATTGTATGTAAAATGTAAATTAATAATACCTTTATAGACGCTGTCAAAGAAGACATATGGACTAGCTTAGTAACAATTTCAGCTCGGTTACGTTCTTTTTGTTTTGTGAGCTAAAAATCATTACAGCAGTTATGCACCATATAACTTTTGCCTGAAAGACCTTGTACCTTGTATCAGCAGTTATACATGATTCACGATGTCATTGGTATTTAAAATAGTTCATAAAAGAGATCTTGGTTCCACTTTTTTATAATATATAAAAGCCACAAGTTTTCCCTCTGCTTGAATCAAATAATATAAGGCCTTTTTCTTTTGTTGAGTTCAGTGCCTTTGTATAGTCACACACATTTTCTATTTACCGTATTGAAGACAGCTGAAGAGTGACTTTAAAGGCGAGAAACTAACGCGCGATTTGAAATAGTGAAATATTATTAATAAAACACGTTTTCCTTTATGCTTGCGTATTCATAAACTTTTTTTTTTAAAGCAAAACTAAAAATACTTTGCGCGGAATGAAAGCAAACCATTTACAAGAGAATGAATCGAATCCAGTTCTTTTCACAACCTGTTTGACTAAAGATAGACTTTCTGTTTACACACGTGCTCTTAAAAATTTGGTAAGAATGCTAGCAATGCGGATGAAAGCTAGCAGTATGGACGAAGCTAAAAAACGCCCAATGAAACTTGCCAGAAAAAAAAAACAAAAACAAAAAACAAAAAAACAATTCCAGCATTCGATAGTCGTAAAATTTGTAACTTTTCTTTAAACTGGAAAAAAAAAATAATATATTTTTTTAGCAATAGAGCCGTGCCAACACAGCCACTCTGTTAACAAAGGATGCGTAATGTTCTGTACCTAGGCATTAAACTGCATATTGTTCTATCTAACCCTGTTTGGCAACTAGTATATTAGAAGCTCAACTCTAAAATTTAAAATTTCTACCACTTGAATCTATACAAAATTATTTGGTAAAGGGTTCTGTTATTCTGTATGTAAAACAAAACAAAACAAACAAAAAAGCAACAGTTTCCAGTAATTATAGATATTCCCACCCAAGAACAATTATCCAGGACGTTATTAACACGAATAGGTGTTGGCCTCAGGAGGGGGGTGGATGGCTCGAGGAAGCGGCGTATATTTCTTTTGCTGTAGATTCCTTCTAGAAACTAGTCTGGAAATTCGAAATCATGCGGTCACAAATTAAAAGAGAAAATACATTGGAAATGTGTCCGCAAGAATGACTACCAAAGTATACTAAAGTACTGTCGAATATTCGAGAGGTTTCCTGGGAAGCTGAACGTTCAGTATATATATATATATATATATATATATATATATATATATATATATATATATATATATATAAACCAATCCAGCAGAGGATCTGTGTGAAGGCATATTGACGGTGTGTGAAAACATTTACAAAAACTTTTAAGGAGAGGCACTGGACGTGACGTGTTTTTTTTTTTTTTGCAAAAGAGTCATTCAAGGTAGAGGGTTACTGAACGCGTCGCAGTGTATGTATGTAAAAGGATCAGGAAGGATGTGAAGGTCATGGGAACGTGGAGGATAAAAAAAAATACGGGAGGAATGAGACTGATTTGACTCCTTGGGCGTAACATAGTGGATCTTATCTGTAATGAACGGGGATATTCTTGCAAAAGCCGTGTTCGTGGAAAAGTCGCTGTAGAGTGGAAACTAATTAATCGTATACAATCTTGAAGTTTATCAATGATCAGAAAGTGATGACTAGACAACTCCATTCCAGCTATGGGAGGAATACTCAATTTTAGTCTAATCTGCGGTAAGACATTACAAAAGGAGTACGGCACTTTTTGAAAGGACAGAAAAATGTCACCTATTAGTCCAGCATCTTTAGCTATGAATCACTTGGCAGATGCCTTTGAAAAGGACCTCCAATCAGTATTTAATTGGGACAGGAAACGGCTTTTCAAGTTTAAGGTCTCCAAAACAAAACTGGTTTCATTTAACTACCATAGAGATCCTTTTTTGCCTGCCATCACTATGACTGTCGCTAGAATTAAAGAGAGCAACACACTGCACCTTCTTGGCATCACGTTTTTCCACTGACTTGAAGCAGAGCGACTACATCTAATCAATAGCTGCATCTACTGCAAGGAAAGTTGGATCAATGTGTTGTGGAATTTTTTTTTCTTTCTCTTCAGAATCCATCTTGCACATTTACAAATCTATCATTCATCCGAGCATTGAATACTATTGCCATATCTGCTCTAGTGTTCCAGCTGTACATCTGGACATTTTTGAAAAAAATCCAAAGAAGTATCTGTAATGCAAATATTCCTCGACTTCGGTCACTTTCTCAACGATTTAGCATGGCTTCTCTCTGCATTTTCTACAAATATTTTCATGGCAGCTTCCCTGACAAGCTTTTTTTTCCTGGTGCCCCGACTACGTGAATTTAAGCGTGCCGCTAGATTGGCATCTAGGTCTCAAATTTTTACTGTTGAAATGGCTAAGTGCAACCGAACAAATTGTCCAAAAGTTCTGCATATCACTGCCTGTTTCCCTGAAAAATTGTTTTAAGAAAAAATTTATAAATTTCAACCGACTGTAGTACTGGCTGTTCGGTCAATGAATGCTGAATGTTTCCTTATAAGGAATCCGTTAATATTACCATTAACTGAGAATCGCCTGATATTTTTTAATTGGGAGACAAAATAGCTGCATCTACTGCAAGAAAAGTTGGATCACTGTGTCGTGCCAGAAATTTTTTCTCGTCTGAATCCATCTTGTACATTTACAAAATCTACCGTACGTCCGTGTATTGAATACGGGTCTGATTATCTTACGATTCATCTCGAGGTTCTTGACAAAATCCAAAGAAGGATCTGTAATTTAATCGATCCTGACTTGGCATCTCGGATTCAGTCACTTTTTCACCGACATGACGTGGCTTTCTTCTCTCTTTTCTAGAAATATTTTCATCTCAACTGCCCTGATGGTCTTTTTTTTCCATGGTGACCCGACTCCATGGATTTAAGTGTACTACGAGATTAGCATCTAGGTCCCACTCTAGTTGAAACAACTATATGCAACATCCACTTCTACTCGAAGAGTTTTTTCTCGCAATACCCAATATGGAGCTACCGTTCGTTTACTTGCTTCCCTGATAACTACAATCTTCAAAAATTTAAATTCATTATCAATAGTCATCTTCTGTCTTCTTGAATCTCGTTCATCTTTTGTCATTTCCTCAATCCTCCCTATTCTCAGTCTTCTCTTTCACTTTCACTCCCTGTAACCCCCAGCGTACTAGTGGCATTCCCGCCTTACTTTGGGTGAAATTATTAAAAAAATAGTACAAATGAGCTTTAGTTAAGGCCTGGGGTTAACTTTAGTTAGAGTAGACGTTTAAAGAAAGTGTCTGAGAATGCAACAATTCACCAGGACTAGAATATTTAGGGTCTGCTTGGTGATGACGAAAAGTTACCAGCTCGCTTTTGGGGTTATTGAAATTTAAAAGTCAGTCTTCCTTCCCAATGACCTCTTAGAGCTAGGTCGGAGCTGACAGGCTGTGATCACCTGGATTTTTTGGAGGGTCATTTATAAACTGTGATATCATCTGCATAGATATTTTCTAGTAATCTAAACGTTTTTCCATTACAGATCGTTAATATAAAGCAGAAAGTGAACAGGACCGAAGAAAGAGCGTACATGGACGCCTGCATTCCTCTCCTGGGCTACAGAAGACTATTATCAACGCCTATTTATGGACCTACCTGAAAGGAAGGACTTAATAACTGGGAAGGATCTTCCAGAGATTCTATAGCTGGGGAGTTTCTGTCACAAAATCCTATGCCATACATTGTAAAAGGCCTCTGATATATTTAAGACGATCGCCTTAGTGATTACTTTATTATCGAGTGTGTAGCAGAGAAAGATTAATTTATAAGTAGTTGCTTAAGGGTAAGAGACCATTACATGACACTGAAGACCGTTTCTCGGACAGTACCACTTTAAGATATTTAAACGTAATAGTTTGCGTAATCCTTAATGCATGCGATGAATACTGAAGTAAAATATGTAATGTTCGAATATCTATAATAAAAACGCACATTTTCCCACTTAATATGCTTTTGGAGTGTTGGAGAATAGCTACGAGATTTAGTCATATTTCAGTAGCTTGATTTAAGATAATTTACGTATATATGAATTTTCTTATGAACCCGGTATGCCTGTTGATTTCTATCTATCTATCTATCTATCTATCTATCTATCTATCTATCTATCTATCTATCTATCTATCTATCTATCTATCTATCTAAACTCGTCAATTATCTATCTATCTATCTATCTATCTATCTATCTATCTATCTATCTATCTATCTAAACTCTTTAATCTATCTATCTATCTATCTATCTATCTATCTATCTATCTATCTATCTATCTATCTATCTATCTATCTAAACTCGTCAATTATCTATCTATCTATCTATCTATCTATCTATCTATCTATCTATCTATCTAAACTCGTCAATTATCTATCTATCTATCTATCTAACTATCTATCTATCTATCTAAACTCTTTAATCTATCTATCTATCTATCTATCTATCTCATATCTATCTATCTATCTATCTATTATCTATCTATCTATCTAAACTCATTATTATCTATCTATCTATCTATCTATCTATCTATCTATCTATCTATCTATCTAAACTCTTTAATCTATCTATCTATCTATCTATCTATCTAAACTCATTATCTATCTATCTATCTATCTATCTATCTATCTATCTATCTATCTATCTATCTATCTATCTAAACTCTTTAATCTATCTATCTATCTATCTATCTATCTATCTATCTATCTATCTATCTATCTATCTATCTAAACTCATTATCTATCTATCTATCTATCTATCTATCTATCTATCTAAACTCGTCAATTATCTATCTATCTATCTATCTATCTATCTATCTATCTATCTATCTATCTATCTATCTATCTAAACTCGTCAATTATCTATCTATCTATCTATCTATCTATCTAAACTCTTTAATCTATCTATCTATCTATCTATCTATCTATCTATCTATCTATCTATCTATCTAAACTCATTATCTATCTATCTATCTATCTATCTATCTATCTATCTAAACTCGTCAATTATCTATCTATCTATCTAAACTCTTTAATCTATCTATCTATCTATCTATCTATCTATCTATCTATCTATCTATCTATCTATCTATCTAAACTCGTCAATTATCTATCTATCTATCTATCTATCTATCTATCTATCTATCTATCTATCTAAACTCTTTAATCTATCTATCTATCTATCTATCTAAACTCATTATTATCTATCTATCTATCTATCTATCTATCTATCTACTTCTATCTCAACTCATTATCTATCTATCTATCTATCTATCTATCTATCTATCTATCTATCTATCTATCTATCTATCTATCTAAACTCATTATCTATCTATCTATCTATCTATCTATCTATCTATCTATCTATCTATCTATCTATCTATCTATCTATCTAAACTCGCCCATTATCTATCTGTCTATCTATGGCCGTTTATTTTTATCTACAGGGTGATTAAAAAGTAACTCTCCATTTTGAAATACTTATAATTAATTTATTAACTACAATTTTTACAATATACTTGGATAAGCGACGCAAAAGATAAAACCTAATGTACCGAAGGACAATCTTAAAGTACATTCACTAGACTCCCAGACCACTTAAATAAACGCCAAAATATGGCTTCGTTATTGGTTCTCTTCACTTTGGCCAGAAAACAGGAGAGGCTAATCAAATGCGCTAAACATCAAAAGGCTAATCAGGACAACAGGCTGCGGCAAAGAAGGAGGGGGTCTCTGTCTCACACTGATCCAATATGGTGTAAGCTAAGAACTCTGTGGCACAAGGATACTGGATTGTATCTGTATAGAAAAGAAAATAAATCTTCCTAATCAATGTTCGCTCAGCGTTGATTTATTTTGAATTAAGAAACCAAACTTCTGCGCAAATCTCCACACACTGGTAAGCCCTGACGTGATACGGAAATCTAGATACGACAAGAAATTATCAGCAGAGAAAAAAAAAATTATGTTCATGAGTGCGACATGATATGGAATTTCGGAGGTGATTTTGACTTTTGGGTACAGTTAAATTTTTTCCCCCACCTAAAGCAAAAAAAAGCCAGAAAATACAACTTCGATTAACTGGAGTCACGAAATACGCCCTCATTCAGCTACAATTTCATTCTCAAAAACACAACAACAAATGAAATTTTAAATATATATATCAGACATTTTTATGTTTATACGTTCTTTTTATAGATACAAATATATAAGTAAATGCCCTGTTTATAATAAACAGTATTAACAACATTTACGCACTCCGACAGGAATCGAACCTGTATCCTATACAGAACCATCATATAGCCTCACGTGCCTTTTAACCGATTCGGCCACAGAGGAGCGTTCGGCTAGCAAGGGTGATTTTACTGTTTTTTAAACACAATTCTCCATGATTTCTCTATATATATATATATATATATATATATATATATATATATATATATATATATATATATATATATATATATATATATATATATATATATATATATATAACTAGACTAGTTTTGAAAAACCCTCGAATTTTTGATTTGCTAATCAAATCAATCTCGAGGAAAAAAAGGTTTTAAAAAAAGAAAGAGCTACAAACATGGACTTCTGCTGACAAAAAAATCGCACAGATGCAGGTCTGAAGCCCAAAGAAAAAACCCCGATACGAGTAACAACTAACTAACAAAAGAGCTCAATACAACCGTAGAGCAGACCTAGATACACCTAGTGAGCCAGACAAACCTACCTAGGTTTCACCTAAACGGATCGTCAGGGAAAGTTTGGCTAACGAGGGAAAGAGAAACACATATTTATAGGTGATAGCTAAAAACCACGTGACAAAAAAAAAAAAAAAAAAAAAAACTTTCCCTGACGATCCGTTTAAGTGAAACCTAGGTAGGTTTGTCTGGCTCACTAGGTGTATCTATCTATCTATCTATCTATATATGTGTGTGTGTGTGTGTGTGTGTGTGTGTGTGTGTGTGTGTAAAGAGACATTGAATACGACCTCTCTGAAGAGAGATTCATCCGCAAAATTACATAAAATAAACAAATTTTCAAAACGAAACAAAACTATAAACCCACAAGCCAAAATACTAAAAAGTGATAAGAAAATAAAGTTTGCGCGCAAACTTTCACTTATCCAAGTATATGGTTTCAGTCACTAAGTTAAGTTATTGACCTGTCTTTAAGAATACTGATGTCAATGTTGCTGAGGTTGTAAGGAGATGATCAGTTGTTGATACATTTCAGGCGATTTCATAAATATTTTTATTTTATTTCTGTTATTAAACATCGCTTACTAGTACACAAATGTTTAAAAAATAAAAGATGGAGTCGAATCAATTCAATTGAAAGTATATAGAACACAATTGTAGCATTTTTAAACGTACATCTTGATTATAATTATCATACAAACAAACGCACGCTAAACACGAAAATACGTAGCCATTATAAAAACGTTAAGCAATGATTGAATTGGTAGATAAAATTATTGAACAACCATAAACAGAAGAAAGAAAAATAGAAGATATGTTTCTCTTTATCAAGCGATAAAATGGTAGGAAGAATAAAATACGATAGAAATATAAAACTTTTAAAAATATATGGAAATCCTTAAATTGTATAACAACACCTCATGGGTCATTTAATATGGAAATTTAATTTTCTTGTGAGCATTGTTAATTTCTTTTACAAAAATATATTGCTGGTAATTTTGATTGCAAAAATGTATTGCTGGTACTACCTTTTTATTAAATGTATTCCTGGTAATATTTTTTTTCTTGTTAAAATGTATTGCTGGTGATTAATTTTCTTTCTTAGAAAAATATATTTCTCGTGATAGTTTTTTCTTTTTTACAAAAATGTATTACTGTTAATATTTTTTCCTTGCAAGAATGTATTGCTGATAATGTTTTTGTCTTACAAAAATGTATTGCTTGCAATATTTTTTCTCATAAAATTGTATTACTGGTATTTTTTTTCTTATAAAATGTATTGCTGATAATATTTTATTTTCTTACAGAAATACATGATTGGTAATAGTTTTGTTTCTTACACAAATATATTGCTGTTAATATTTTTTCCTTACAAAAATGTGTTGCTGATTATATTTTCGTTTTCCTGACAAAAATCTATTACTGGTAATATTTTTTTTGTATTTTTTTTACTATGAAAATGTATTGCTGGCACCTTCATTACAAAAATGTATTTCTAAACTTTCATTTGGTTTTGATCCCAATTTAGGGGTTAACTATTTTCTCATATGTCGGACCATGACAGGTGCTACCTCCCCGTGTCAGAGTGGACCTGAGAACAACAGCAATTAAAAAGTTAGTTCCACGATCCCCAAAACCGGCCGATCAGAGACCTTGCTGCCGGTTATAGTTTATCGTCATACCGAGGACTAGAAATCCCTAAATAAGACATTTCATGTTTACCACAAATAGTTCGCTATGCAAGCGGCACCACCCACCCACCAAAAAATAAAAAATAAAAATAACAAAACGAAACAAAATATATTTTTCGGGGATGAGGATTTATCATTATTTACACTATTTACATTCTAACTATTTTCCTAATCTTCGTTCTTTGTTGACAGAAAGTTTCGGCCGTTCTGCCTTGGACTTACTGAGATATCACATTGAGACAACGTTTCTCGTACGTTGACGATTAGTTCAGTAGCGTCGAGTCAGTACCTAGATGGGTGATCGTTTAAGTGCAGGTGATGCCATGGATTTCGGCTCGGAATTGTAAATTGGTGAGCCGTTTTCGAATTCCAGTTGAGTTCGTTATGTTCACTTATGAGTAAATAACCTTGGGAAGGTTAGAAATCCACCTCTTGTCCCCGCATCTATGGGTTAATTAGTATGATTTGTATATCTAAATCATTATTATCTTTAAAAAAGTACATTCTTAGAATGTAAAAATATTTTCTGACTTTAAATCAATGGGCGGTGTCGCAGTTAGAATGGGAAATTTGGTAACGGAGTTCGAATTCCAGTTGGTTTCGTTACATTCACTCACGTGTAAATAATGTTTAGACAGGTATGAATTCATCTCTTGCCCCACCCCAGCTTTCAATTGCAAGGAGCTATTTTTATCTTAGCGTCGGAAATTATTTTCCGGTTTTAAATGACCTGCAATGAAATGAATCAAATCTTCCGACCTTCATCGACTGTTTATTAATCTGAGTAACCAACAGGGTATTCCAGTTCGAACCCTTTATTTAATTTACGAGGTTAGACTGTTCTCGTTCCACTATCCATGTCTAGGGATATCTTTTTGTATCCTACTTTTAGTATTGCTCAATTATTGCTAGCAATGTTTCCAGTGAGCGTTAAGTACATACTGCTTGGCCCAGGGATTGAACTCACAATTACTGCCATGAAAATCACGAACCAAAACTTTAATCCTCTCGGCTATTGTCCCGTGGGGCAATTCTGGGAGGAGAAGCAGGTCAGCCGGAGCGATATACTCCTGATGAAGGCCGGAGAGCAGGACGGCCGAAACGTTGTGATAAAATAATTAAAGATGAGGAAATGCAGAGTGAATATAAATGATATAAATAAAATATATTCACTATTTACATTATTCGGACTATTGCCTTGATCTTTGTTATCATATTTATCACAACGTTTCGGCCGATGTACGCTCCGGCCTTCTTTCCGGTGGTTGGAATGTCGAACTGAACGCTTTAATTCGCTCTCTGGGGTAGACTGTTCTAGTTCCACGTACCATGTCTTATAGATGTCAGTTACCAGTTATCACATGTTAATTTCCCTCTCCAAGTTCTCCACTGCCTTAACCGGGTATTGAACTCTCAAATCTTTGGTTCCTGTCACCGGATCTAACCAACGCCTTTGTCCACTGTGCCATGTGTCCTTAAGGATATTTCAACCTCCTGAAGAAGGCCGGAGCGTACATTCGGCCGAAACGTTGTGATAAATATGGCAACAAACGCGTCTAGAAATGATGATAGAACAATTCAACTAGAGGCTGGGAGAAAAGTCATTGCAACGGAAATATAAGTTAACATCTCCCATGTCAGAAGAATCTTACACCCGATTTGGCAGCGAGTCGAACGGGGGCAGAGATAACGGCTGGCGATTTTGTTTTAAATATCCGTCGCACGGCAGTTATAAAGAGTCTTCAAGGACACATGGCACAGTGGACAAAGACGTTGATTAGATTCAGTGACGGTATGAGTTCAATACCTAGTTAAGGCAGTGGTGAACCTGGAGAGCTGAATTAACAGGAGATAACTGATATCCATTAGACATGATACGTGGAACTAGAATAGTTTACCCCAGCGATCAAAATAAAGGGTTCTGTTCGACATTCCAACCACCTGAAGAAGGCCGGAGCGTACAACGGCTGAAACGTTGTGATAAATATGGCCACGAAGATGAGGACAATAGTCTGAATAATGTAAATAATGTATATAATACCTCATCTCAGAAATATAGACCGATACTGAAAGGCTGAAACGTTGTAATAAATATGGCGACAAAGATGAAAGACAGTAGTCCGAATAACGTAAATAGTGTACATAATACCTCATCTCAGAAATATAGACAGATACTGAAAGGCCGAAACGTTGTAATAAATATGGCGACAAAGATGAGGACAATAGTCCGAATAATGTAGATAGTGTACATAATACCTCATCTCAGAAATATAGACAGATACTGAAAGGCCGAAACGTTGTAATAAATATGGCGACAAAGATGAGGACAGTAGTCCGAATAATGTAAATAGTGTACATAATACCTCATCTCAGAAATATAGACAGATACGAAATATATTCTTCTTGGCTTTTAAAACGTCTAGAAATGTTGCGAGAACAATTAAGCTAGAGGCTGGAAATAAGGAGAGTGCAACCGAAATATAAGTTAACCTCTTCCACGTGAGAAAGACTTACACTCGATTTGGCAGCGAGTTGAACGTGGACAAAGATAACGGCTGGCGTATGCTTTCTTTTTTTTTCTTTTTTTAATATCCATCGAACGGCCATAGTAGATAAGACACATGTGTTACTACGATTTTTACCATTGGCGCCAGAAATAGTGATTCTTTTGTTTTTCTCACAAAAAGAACAAAAAAGAACAAAAAAAAAAAAACTTTATTTTACTTTGATGTGCGTATTATAAAACGAATTCAGTTGTGTAAGTATCGTTATCCAAACCACAAGGGAAATCGATGAATGTTTACTGTTTTTGTAACCACTTCACCAACAAAACATTTTTATATCAACGCGTGTTCCGATATTGTTAACTCGCTAAAAGCTAATATTCTTTTATAAGAATGCAGCTTAAAAAAATAGTCCCATAGGCTACATCGTTAATGTAATCTGTTCCTTCGCCATTAAGATATCGACTCTTTTCCCATGGTTCAAAATTAAGCCCTCGCAAATAATTATCCTTGTACTGTGACCATTGAGTTGATCGAAGCTGCTGTTCTCCGCAAATATTATCCTCTTTCCGTGGGTTCTGGTAATACTATGTAAAACCTAATATATATTAATGATTTGGCAAACATAGACCTTCGAGCCCTCAAAAAAAAAGCCATCTTTTAAAAGGACGGTTTTTCTCATGACACCGCCTTTATTTTAAATACCTTTACTCTTCGACAATGTTTATTGTTTTAAAAGAGCTGATTAAAATTGTGATAAAACATAAACATTTGATGAATAAATTAACTTTCATCATATGTTCAGTTTTATTACAATTCTAATCAGCGCTTCTTCAGATAATAAACATTGCCGAGGAGTGAAAATAGTTAAAATAAAAGCTGAGTCATGGAGAAAAAAAAAGTCCCTTTATTCGGGAACGAAGCTCCATATTTGCCAATCTTTTAATTGCTATGATCGAAGTTCGAAGCTTCTAACATAGTAATATAGCACCGGATCCATTCTTCTTCTATTTTCCATATCTCTTGAGGAGGTTGACGATCATGGATCTCTAAACCTTCTTGTCCTTTGTAGCTCTTAATAATTTTTGTCTTTTTGTTTTCTCTCCGAATCCTTGTTCCGTCATCAGCCTACTCACACTCGGTGAGTATTCGTTACTTTCTTCTGTCGCTCTTGAATTTAATCTATCATGTGTGTATCAACTTTTCCAAGTCCTCTTTCCTCATTATGTGCCCTAGAAATTTCAACTGTCTCTTCCTGTTGTTAAGCATACGTGTCCTTTTAATTTTCATTTTTTCCAAAACTTCGTCGTTGCTCACATGTTCGGTTCATGGTATTCTTGGCATACTTCTGTAAAATGACATTTCTGTTGCTTCATGTCTCTTCTTCATCTGTGAGAAGATTGTGCAGCATTCACTGCCATATAAGAGGACCGATAATACATAACAGTTCAGTACTCTTCTCGTTGTTTCTTTTGCTTCAAGTCTCTTTTTCATCTGTGAAGAGTTTGTGCAGCATTGACTGCCATATAGGAAGACTGATATTACAATTACTCTTTTTTTTTCTGTTTCTTAATATTTTACTTAACTTTTGGAAGGCATATTTTGCTATCCCAATACGCCTTCGGATATCAGTTTTGTACTTTCCATTTTCGGTTAAAACACATCTTAGATATTTAGATTGTTGTACCTTGCATGATTTTAGGATGGCCTATCTGTAATTTGCATCCTGTGCCGTTCATTTGCAAACAACTTTACATGTAAATTAACCATGCATTAGTTAAGTGAATAAATATTTATTTAAGAGAATTTTTAATAAATATTCAGACAAAACAAAATTTGGAATATTTTGCAGCGTCAGTCCCTCAAATAAGGTTACTCAGTTTGACTTGAAATTTAGTCGTCAAATTCCTACTTGGTATTCGGGACTGAAGCCGTACCAATTTTTTTTTAATCAATTCACCCCACGCAAAGCGATAATGCCACTAAGACGCATGTGTCTACTGAAAGTGAAAGGGAATGAGAAGACTTTAGAAGGAACCGGAAATCCAATCCAAAACAGAAACAAGGGATAATCATCTACTCCGGTTCAAAAGAGCGGAGAGGAGTGTGAACCAGACGATAAACGAACCTATATGCTCCTAATAAATACACGAAAATAAATAATAAATAAATACACGCGTCTATTTAAAACACGAAGCAGTTACCTCCTTTTTTTTTTTTTACTTCGGTATGAAAATACCGATATGAAGCTATCAGTATTTTACCAGTTACCACTAGTCAACGTGTAGTTCGCCGCTCCCCACTCGTCAACGGGTGGCTCACCATTAATCGCTAGTCAACGGATGGAACACTACTACCACTCGACAATTGATGGCTTACCACCCGCCACTTCCAACGGGTGGCTCGCCATTTACCACTCGCTGAAGAATCGCTCACTACTCGTCACTCACCAATAGGTTGCTCACCACTTGCCACTTGCCAACGGGTAGCTCACCACTCGTCACTCGCCGCTCACTAGCGGTTGGCTCGTCATTCGCCATTCGCCACTAGCCAATTGACAATTCTAGTATTATTTCGGTGAAGACTTAGCCTACGTGAAAGCGTTGTTGTCGTGTGTCCAACATAGATATTATTTTATCGTTGGAGATACAATCTTCCAGAGGACATTTAAATTTATAAACGATGTTGGTTTTCTGCAACACGCAAGTGGCCGGGGAAGAGTCATTACGAATGATTTTATTAGATATAGTGAATTTAGTGTAGTATATAAGTTTTATTTTGACTAGAGTCTGTGGTGAATGTATTAATTTTTATTGATTTTTTAGGATATTTTCGTCTTGTTTATAATTAACATGCATCTGGTTACGATATAAATGGTTGATATGTTTAGGGTTAGCCGGAGGGGTATTATGTTCTATATGTTTTGTATAGAGGTCTCTGATGGAGCATCTCTTCACCTGAATATACCTGTCCACACTCACAAACAATAATCACAAACTAAACATTCTCGAATCTATTTACATCAAAAACTTGAAACCAAACTTCAATAAAATTAATTACGAATACTCCACAAACATTTTAAAATGCGTACAATAGATAATCTTTAAATTTCAGCTCTTGTCATTAATAGTTTTGCTTTTATCAAGCAACAAATCAAGCCCAGAACTTTTCTACAGAATACGTAGTTACCTCCCCTTAAATGGTGTCTGTCAAGCAGCCATGACACAGCGTTCGTAACTCCACATATAAAATGGTAATCTTCGGATGAACACAGCTATTTTTGTCCTTCACAACCATGAACACTAAATTCTTACTCTATATTTAACAATAGCCTGATAATGAAAGTAAATTATGTCGAAAGTACTCGGAATAAATGCAATACGAGCCAACACGATGTTTTCCTCTCGTCTTTTAACAACCGCACAAAAAAGCTTATTCGCGAATATGAAAGGATGTTATCGAAAATAAAAAAAATAAGTTATTTAACGAAACCTGTCTGAATCTCTCTCTCTCTCTCTATATATATATATATATATATATATATATATATATGCTTTAGAAAGTAGAAGGTCAGTATCTGATTTTTTAAGTTAAAAGCTCTACATATTAATTTTATTATTTTTTTACACACGTGTATTGAGCACTTTTTAATACTACCGTTTCCTGGTCCAATTCAACTTTGAACATTAACCTTTTATGCGAATAATATATATATATATATATATATATATATATATATATATATGGATAGATAGATATTACGAAACGCAAAGTAGTTGGTAAGATCCAACTATAGTGAAGCTGGCAAAAATGTGATCAATATGAAGCAGAGCGTATAAAATGTAAGAAGAATAAGAAATAAAACAAAAGCTAATCAAGTTTTCCCCCTCAAGTTGAAATCTCATCAGGCTAGTGTCAATCTTTAACCTCCTTGGTTCTTGGTTCTGGCCTTAATTACGGAGAACTGATGAATATCACCCGGATTCCATATTAGATTTTAAATATTTTTTGAGTATAAAAATCTTGTCATAATTACAGCTCTCTTATTTAGCAGAGAACCGGGATACGAAAGCATTACTTCGCCAACCACTCTCTGTACACCCCCCCATATATATATATATATATATATATATATATATATATATAGAGAGAGAGAGAGAGAGAGAGATGCAATTACAACTTCGCTGGGCTGATCATGTTGCAAGGACAGATGAGTGATGACAGAATACTTACGATTCTCATGTATATAGTCAGTTTGACTGTGGACAAAGGACTGCTGAACAGCCATAGCACATGCATAATGACAAGAGGTTGTTAATAGGCCCCGTACTAAATTCGAGCGAGTTGCCGTTGATAGGAATAAATGGAGATATTCATGCCAGAATGGTATCAAAAATTTCGAAATCAATCGTACTGACTCGTTAGGAAGCAAAATACAACGGCGCAAAGCAACCAGCACATATTCCTGTGGCTTTGTTCCGAAATTCTCGCTCTTGTCCAATAGATGGACTTGTATGCAGGTCACTAACGTGGAAAGAAGTGTGATACAAAACACAAAAATAAAAACTGAATGAGTTTGTTGGAGCTTCATACGTCGAAATCGACGGGAACAGCGTATATATTTTCAGACGTAATGTGGCTTCCATCCATCTTTTCTACAAATATGTTCACGGTAACAATTTTGACGAGATTTTTTCCCCTGGTGCTCCGACTACATGAATTTATGCGTGTTACTGAACTGGCAGTTAGGTCCCACTCTTTCACTGTTGAAAAAATTAAATGTAACCACCAGTTCGCCTCTTCCAACAGTTTCTTTTCTCGCACTTCCTGCCTGTGGAACTCCCTTCCGTTTTCTTACTTCCCTTATTACAATCTTCAAAAATTTAAATGCAACGTCAATCGCCATCTTTTATCTCCAGGAATCCCGTTCATTTTTTATCCTTTTCTCAATCCTATATGTCCAGTCTTTTCTATCTTACTCTATGTAAACCCCTGCGAAATAGTGTCATTATATATATATATATATATATATATATATATATATATATATATATATATATATATATATATAAAAGTGAACATAAAGTAAACACTTAGGGGCGACAGTCTGTTTCATGCTAGACGATTGCATCCAGCATGAAACAGACTGTCGCCCCTAAGTGTTTACTTTATGTTCATTTTTTTATATTTACACACGCTCTATCTCTGATATTGAGCACTTTATTCCATAAATATAGCACATCTTAAGACTATATTTCTTCCTATATATATATATATATATATATATATATATATATATATATGCTAGCTTAAAAGTCCCCTATTGGGCGGCATTTAAGCGACGTCCGCACAGGGGTCATGATTGGGCTTTCATCACAATAGGTAGGCAGAAGTAGATGCAATAGGCAACACTAGCCTGCAGAAGAACTCAAAATTGTTCACTGCCTTTAAGTATTGCATAATATTTAAGCTTACCTTTTAAAAAAATTCAACGATTATCCTTTTGCTGCCACTTACTTTAAAGACAATTTGGTGTACGTAGGTCTTCACTTTCCGTACAGACAAATATTTTTTATTTCATGGATGACTTTCGCTGGATTTCGCAATTAATTTCGATTATTCCTAAATGTATTTTTAAGTTATAAAATTGTTATCGTACAAAAAATTCGTCTCAAAAAATATCATGTAAAATAATCGCCGAAAACAATGGCAGTAATGAAAATTTGGGAATCCCATAATTTCAGGATTTCGCGTCCGAGTCCGGCCTGAAATGGTCTTTTAATTTGTTCACGGGGTCAGCCTGATTCCAAAATGGTATGATATGTTGAGTTATGACCTCTAGGAATAATGTTGAAAAAGTTTAACACAGTGACACACTGACATTCGCATTTATTATAAAGATGAGTGAATTTACTAACCACTAATAATGCAGGTGACTCAGAAAACCGATAGAGGTGAAATTGTTGCAAAGGCGATTTTCGTTTTTGAATGTTCAATTTCTTTGCATTGTGATTATAATTTGTCGTCTTTGGCGTGACTGCGAAAGAAAACCGAATTTGCCACACACAACAAAATTTGCCCAATGAAGCGAATGAAGAGATTTAAAAAGAAAACAGTTGAGACTCTCCTAGAATAATTTATTTTTCATTAAATGAAATATCTTCAGCAATTATTAATTTATTTCATCTGGAATTTTTAGTTCCTATTCATGACAAGCACAGAATGCCTCAGCTGTTGCAGCAAATGACAGCGGGAAAAAAAAAAAAACAAAAAAAAACAAAAAAACAAAAAAAACTGAGAGTTAAAAAATACAAGTGAAAAGTTAATAATTGCAGTTCTATTGTTAGTTAATTTTCTGTCGAAATTTTGAACCAGCATGTTCATCTTGATTGCTATGCTCGCTATTCACATTGTATCCTTCGATTTTCTGTAAGTATCAGTCATGCTTGATAGCCTAAGGATTCTGAAATAAACACTTTATTCAATCTACTAGGGTTGAATGTTCTTAAAAGACTCATACTTTTGTGGATTAAAACGTTAATTTAAGCATATGCTGTTCCCTGGCTGCTGTGAGTTCAATCCGTGGGACGGGTAATGAGGGAACGTCGCAGATGGCAAAAGAAAAATGAATAAAGCTATTTTCGCTACCGAATGTGACACAATGTCAAAAGTGACTAAGAATTAAATATTGATAGGACTTATCTCCCCCCTAAGCATGGCCACTTCAACGTGGTATAATGGTTAGTAAGTTTGTCACGCGAGATCAATTACGACTGAGTATTGAGTTCGATACTGACTGGGTGCGCCGTAATTTAGGGCTTGTGTGACATGTAAGCTACGCTTAGTAAATCGATATCCAAGCATAGAAAGTGAAATGAGAACAATCGTTACCAGTGGAATAAATAAAGTGTTCGATTCAACAATCAGAGACGTTTACCGATAAGCAGGTAATTATAAAAAAAATGCTGGGACTTGACACAGAAGGAATGAAAGATAGGGAGTCAAAGAAAGAGAGAGAGAGAGAGAGAGGGAGGGAGATAGAGAGAGAGAGCGAGTGAGAGAGAAGGAGAGAGAAGGAGAGTGAGAGAGAGAGGGGGACAGAAGTGACGTCAAAGGAGGTGATTATGCCTTTATCAGATTAAACCTTTCTTTCTCTGGGCACCTCGGTGTCATCGTTAGCACTCTTGTCTCGCTAGAACAATTACGACTGAGTCGTGAGTTCGATCCTCACTGGGTGCTCCATATTTCCGGCCTTGTGCCACATCTAAGCAGCGCTTATGAAATCACTATCTGTCGGCACCTCGACGTGGTGTAATGGTTAGCAAGCTTGTCTCGCTAGAACACTTACGACTGAGTAATTAGTTCGATCCTCCTTGGATGGCCCCTACTTTCGGCCTTGTGCCACATCTATGCTACACTTGGAAAATCACTATCTCTTTCTAAATATCTTTTTATGTACATCGCTACCCGTGTAACATATTAAATTATATGATAAAATTTGATATTAAAATTTAGTGATTATGTTGAAGATATTTTAAGAATAGTAATTGTTGGTTATTGGAATTCATTCCCTATACACCAATATATATATATATATATATATATATATATATATATACATACTAAACAAGTATGAAGTTCTACATTGGTATTGGCATTTCTAAGAGATTAGGATTATATTTCTTATCTGCCGGATTTATCTACGTACGTATGTATGTGTGCATGCATCTATCTATCTATCTATCTATCTATCTATCTATCTATCTATCTATACAGAGAGAGAGAGAGAGAGAGAGAGAGAGAGAGAGAGAGAGAGAGTGAGAGATAGAGGGAGAGAGGTAACTAGTCCGTTCATATGTAATTCTCAATTTCACTATCTATCTATCTATCTATCTATCTATCTATCTATCTTAATTAGTATAAAGACATAAATATAGGTCTGTGTGTTTGTGTGAAAGACAAAGTGTGTTTATTTCTGTGCGTGCATACCTCGGACAGGTCATATCTAATTAATATTTTTTAAATCTATCTATCTATCTATCTATCTATCTATCTATCTATCTATCTATCTCAGTCTGTTCAGATCTATCTATCTATCTATCTATCTATCTATCTATCTATCTATCTATCTATCTATCTATCTATCTATCTATCTATCTATCTATCTCAGTCTGTTCGTATCTATCTATCTATCTATCTATCTATCTATCTCAGTCTGTTCAGATCTATCTATCTATCTATCTATCTATCTATCTATCTAAATAATTAAAGAATGCCCTTTTTATACATTATTCTTCTTAAACTCCCATTATTTCTAGGGGAAATTGTCAGGTCAATTCACTATACATATATTTTAATCTCAACGATAGTAAGAGAAAGAAAATAGCGTTTAAACAATCCAATTCCAAAAAGAATTGTTATGCCTACAAATATATTTTTTGATTCATCATTAAAACAATTTCAGCATTTATCTGTTTCGGAACAAACCGATTTAGCCTGATAGGAAAATGTCGTTTACTGAATCGGAGAAATTGCTTTTAGAAACATCCCCTGAATTCTATTTATTTATTATTAATATTTTAAATCTCGAATTACAAACATATTTTGGATTATGACAGGAAAAATAATAGCTTGCTACATAACAATAAAATTGCGTAAGAATCTCTTTTAGTACCAATATAATTCTGAAAAAGAAGATCCCACTGGTTCTGGTGTAGGCAAAGAATTCATTCGTTTCAAGGATATATTAAAATCGGTTTTACGGTCATATTACATAATTGGAAAGATCAATTCCGTTTCATTCTATGTCATTTCTTTTTCAGTCAATAAGAGTTTTTTGTGCTGTGCATTCAGCTTTGGTCATTTTCGTTTACCCTTGACATGACACTAATCCAGGCGAACTACATTTCTGACTTCCACCAGTTCCGATCATTACAGCTCGGGTACGACATGCTACATACGCGGGGTCGAATTATCCTGGTGAGTAAGAAAGAAGAGACGTTATAGTCTTGAAAACTGATATTTGTGAGATAAACTCCCGAGTGGATGCTTCCCTCACTACAACAATCTTAACCACTTCAAGTCTAGGGTCAACCGTTATCTATCCTACATATACTGTCATTACTTCCTACTCTTAAGTCCATATAGCAATTTCACTCAATAACCCTCTATCTTGAGTGGGTCTTGAGCCTTGCATTGAGTGAAAATTAGTGAAAAATATAGCTAATATTTTTTTTCATTAAATACGATCATTTTGCTTAGAATTTGTATTGTCTTGATTTCAAATCAAAACTTCTGAATTTGACGGTATATTTCAGTGACATTATCCTTTTATCAAATTAAGAGTTTGTATTTTGAAATATGAGATAACGATGTATAGACTGTTCCAATAACTTGCACTGATTTTAAATTTGAATTAAGTTTAAGCGTCAAATGACATTTTTTTTTCTTTTTCTTTCAGATTTAGCAACTTAAATCTTTGGCATTTTCAACCATGGAAAGATTAACAATCAAACAACGTTAAAGCCTGTTGCGAAAATGGACGTTCAAATTTATAAATGTAAGGCCTAATGATTCCGATTGGAAAATTGCACAGCAAACAGTGCAACCCAAATGCGACAATTCTGCTTATTAACGAATCCACCAAGATAAAAATGGGCTTCATCACTAAAGAGAATTTTTTGCGAAAAATCTTCATCGGCTTGTCTTTGCTCGTGCACCCAATTGACGAATGTACGGCTCTCCAAATGATCATCAGGTTTTAGTTCTTGTCTCAGTTGAATTCTGTAAGCGTGAAGAGACAACTCTTTTGTCAAAATTCGATGTAACGTTGTTGTGGAGAGGTTCAATTCCTGCGCGCGAGGACGAATAGAAGTGTCCGGATTTTCGGATACATTCTCCTGCACTGCAGCAAAGATTTCAGCTGAATAGCGTAAACGAGCACACAATGGTGTTTTTTCACATGCACCACCAACCCAGTTTGTTTGAATTTACGAACAATTTTTCCAAATTTCACCCTCGGTTGGTTGATTATGTTGACCCCAAAATCACGAAGTTCGCGAAATGCCTTTCTGTTTGAACGTCCATTTTCGTAATAGGCTTCGATAACTTTAACATGTTGTTTGATTGGTAATCTTTTCATGGTTAAAACGAAGACGAAAAAATCATTAGATGCTTAAAATCAATTCACATTTGAAATCGGTCAAAGTTATTGGAACACGCTATATATATTATATACCAAGAACAATATTGGGGCAAAATGTATGGCATTGTGGATACTCGATCGCCTGTAATAATTGTCACAAAATATACATAGGAGAAAACTCAAGGAATCTAAAGAAAATATTATATGATCATAAAAGGGACATCTTACAAAACAATATGTCAAATGCATTGGTTTCTCGGGATTGACCATAATTTTGACACAAAAATGTTTCTCTGATCAAAGGAGAAAACAATTCACTGCGACGAAAATATCTAGAAAGTGCTTTGATCGCAAGGTCATCTACAGCAAATTTGTGCCTGGGCAGTTCACCATTCCTGGCAGAACGTCTTTTATCACGGCGTGGGATATCTACTAACAAAAGTGATAAATAGAAAAAAGGAAAGGAATCTCAATGAAATTGGCTAGATTAAAAAAAAATAATCCAAATTAAAAATTTAAAATTCCCAGCGTCTCTCGGTCGTCCGCATGTGTAGTCACACTAACATAACAAATTTAGTCCGATGAAGTCCTAAAGGATGAAACGATCCACAAGAAAAGGTTTTCCACTTTGACATACATGTTAGATATACGGAAAAAAAGTGGTGGCTTTAGTTTAAGCGGGCACCAAGAGAATATAATATTTGAATGAACATTGGCTTAAACCGCATTGCTTTCTCTCTCACTATCATATTGTTATATACGAATTAAAGCTTAGTCTGGCATAAGGTTACTCTCTTAATATGTTCACACTCTTTCTAACTATGTATCCATCTAAACTTTTTATCATCTATTTATCTATTAAAACCCTTTCTTTTTTCTCTTTCTTTCTTTTTCTTTCTTTCTTTCTTTCTTTCTTTCTTTCTTTCTTTCTTTCTTTATCTGCTTCTTTAAAATCACTATCCTAACCTGCTGATAGCCTTTCTTTCTTTCTTTCTTTCTTTCTTTCTTTCTTTCTTTCTTTCTTAGCTTGTCCCTATCTATCTATCTATCTATCTATCTATCTATCTATCTATCTATCTATCACCCTTTCATCTTTCTTTTTCCTTTCTCAGCTTGTTCCTATCTCTCTCACTCTCTCTTGCTCTCTCTTGCTCTCTCTTCCCACCTCTCTCTCTCTCTCTCTCTCTCTATATATATATATATATATATATATATATATATATTTATATTAAGCTTTTCCATTCCTTGCTTTCTTTCTTAGCTTGTACCAATTTCTCTCACTCTTTCTCTCTCACTATCTAAACCTGTTTGCACCCTTTCTTTCTTAGCTTGTTCCTATCTATCTATCTATATATCTATCTATCTATCTATCTATCTTAACCTGTACGAACCCTTTCTTTACTTCTATGTAATTTTACATTGTTATCAATTAGTTTTTTCTTCTTTTCCTCATGGAATAATATAATTGTAGCAAAACAAAACTTTTGTTTCCATGACACCTAATAAAAATCATCTTAAACTAAAAACATACATAATACATCTTCATGTTCACTTAAATTAGAAGCCGTTAGTAAGTAAGGTCGCTCTCCTAACATTACTTCGTTTTGCCCTCTAAATCTCTATGCATACGTTTATTCTGACATAAATCTATTAGTCTTTTATTATAGAATAAAAGAAAAGAATGAATATAACGCCCATCATTACTAATGACATTTCTCTAGGCGTGTTTTTCCTTTCCCATTACTTCTGAGTGCCTATCCGTATCACTTTACTTATTCTTAAGCCTCTTTTAATTCGCGCTTTTTCTGGAAAATTTGATTTCCTAAGTGTGTGGAAATGTCTTCATTTTGAGTTCATAACAGAATAATGTTCCCGAAGAGCCGAAAGCGTTTTGATAATCTTGTCTTTAAGATGCGCTTTCGTACAGCTTTCTGTGTAGCAAAATATTTTTCATTCGTCTTCCTTGTGAAGGATTTATCTGTTGCTTATTTATTTCCACAGATTTTTCTGTCTTTTATAAATGTAGCATCAATCGCGACACTTGGAATTTTCTCTTACGCTGCCGAAAGATAATTAACAAAACGCACTGATGTACTTTCTAAAGGAGACGCACGCTGGAAAACGTCAGAGTTCCACACAAATCAATATTTCTGAGATAGATTTTCACTATTCGGAAATGAAATGCGATTTGAAATACGAGTCCTTTGAGCTTTCAAAGCTTAGAAACTTTACAGTTTTCGAAAGCTAGGAACTCTTTTCAACTAATATTATAATATTTCTATATCTCTGTTTAATTTAAATCAGTTTTTTTCCCCACTACCTTATGGCCGATTCATTCTACCGGCTTCTTTATTCGTACATTCCGTATGGATATAGGTATGCATTTATTTTTTGGATTATTTTTCAAGTATCATATAATAATTATGCTTGTCTCTCCCTTCGTAAGTTCCTTAATTTACTCGACCGTTACGCCCTGTCAGTAACCCATAAATAATGGTCTATTCTGTTTTGAACGCGTGGAAAGACAAAAGACATATCAGAGACGCTACCTGGTTTCAGTGAAAAAAAAGAAAGAAACATAGAACAGTTTAAATGTATCCTGGTAATATCTCATCAACAATGAGCTATTCCGTTTTCAATGTGTGGAAAGACGAAAAAGACATATCAGAGACGCTACTTGATTTCCGTGTGAAAATGAAAAAAAAGAAAGAAAGACAGATGGAATAGGCAATAACACTCATTTGCTTAACATCTGTTTTAGTGAAATGAAAAACGTTGTCATTTTTAAATATTTTTCATTTGTACCTCTTACTTTTTAATACCCTGGTAATATCTCATGAATAATGGACAAGTCTGTTTTGATCTCGTGAGAAGACAAACGATATATCAAAGACGATTTCAGTCAGAAAATCCAAGAAAGAATGTAAAAGAGAAGTATTTAACGCCTGTTTCAATGAAATGAGTAAAGGTGTCAATATCAAATCTTTACATTTGTACCTCCTTACTTTTTAAAATAACGACCAGCATTCATATTTATGATTGTTATTGCAATATTTTGTTAAAGCTGTTAAGCTCAAATGTGTAATGATACGATAGGGAAATTTCTACGGATATTTCTATTGTTGTAGAATTCGCCTTCAGCTTATTCAATCATTAACTGAAGAATTAAGATTCATCAGAAATTTCAAATCAAAAAATCTTGAAAATTTTACGAGTTAAAACTAGTATTTTACGAATTCTTAGAAAGGTATTTGTTGTATAAGAGTAAGTGTCGTTGCCGACACTGTGGTTTGAAACTAGATCACCAGTGACTAACACGGCCGATTGCATTATTAAGTAGATCACGTGATCATAAGGGAAGTGAATAAATAGGAAGAAGCTTGACGGCTAGCTGATCACTGTTCACTCTTCTTGTCTATCCACTATTGCTATACGTTCGCTCTCTCTACAAGTATACGGATTACGATTCTCTTCTGATCATTATACTATTTGGCAATTACTACTTGAACAAATATTACTAGTGCGGATATTATTGGAAGGCGTTACTACTAGTACCGGTGTCTACGGAGTCTCGAATATAACGAGTGATAACGAGATTTCGCTTGACATACCAAAAGTGAAAAGCAAAGCTATCCAACATCACAAAAGTATTCTTAGATTATTATTCAGTAAACATTTCACTTGATAATTGTTAATTGTTAGGAAAATATAGTGAGCTTATAGATGTGACGTCAATCAGCAACAAATCAAGGGTATTCTTTCAAAATTGAAATTGTTATCAGTTTTGGTAAACCAAGATTTTAGAATAGTTCCGAATCCCGACTTAATTCGGTAATTTGTTTTCTTATCGCCTTCTAACTGATTTATTATACGGCCTTCTGCAGTTGTGTAATCTTCATGAATAGAAGTCGGGTTATATATTTTCCGAGTAGATATGAAGAGGAAAATTGAGGCAACAGAGATGTGGTTGCACATAATGACACCTAGGATAGAATAGACGGAACAGATGATGATTTACTAAGCTCAGCTTAGTCGTGGCACAGGGCCAAAAGTAAGGGGCACCCAGGAGGTTCGACAAGCTTGCTAACCGTTACACCACGTTAAGGTGTCCTATTATGAATAACAAGCCAGTTTTAAGGAAAATGGACACAAAAAAGATGCTTTAGTTAGTATCAAAAATGGCGGTGGTAATTCATAGGACAAATGAGGAAATAAGGTTTGGAAAATCTGACACTGGCCGGGCATAACGGAGTCAAGAATTACAAAGGGAAACAAAGGTTAACCCACCAAACGAACAGATCATGAACTGTGAAGGATATTAAAAAGACAAACATTGTTAAGAAGGTAAACTGTAGAGAACTATGATCGCCCACGTCCTGAAGAGACACGACACACAGAAAAGAAGAAAAAGAAGGGTTAAAGTATATTTAACTAATCCTTAAAAATATATATTTGTCGATTTTTCAGGAACTATTTTAATTATTTTAACTAGCCGAATTACCTGCACCTTGCTTCGTGTTACACATTTTTTGAAAGAAAATGATGATTGATTTTAAATCATTGTTATAATCTATGGGGGAAAATGGTGCATTTCAATGTTACTTAATGATTTTGCCAGTATGACCTCCATCTTCTGACTTTCTCCTTCTATATTTTGGAGAGGAGTCATTCCCTTGTTCAAATTTAAATTTAATTTAAATCTAAAGGAAAAAAAATCAGTGGGGGTTTATTCCCCCGACCCCGCGGACTCCTTTTAATCAAAATAAAATATACTTATTCAAGTACTCTAGGAGCCATTCCCTTCTTCAAACTAAAACCAATGTATAAAAAAAAAATCAGTGAGGGGTTTGTACGCTCCGGGGAGCCCCTTTAATCAAAATGACCTTGCCGATGTGACTTGTTTCTTCTGGCTCCCGCCTTCTATATTTTGGATAGGAGACATTCCCTTGTTCAAATTTAAATTTAATTTAAATCAAGAGAAAAAAAAAATCAGTGGAGTGGGTGTGACGCCCGTAGAACCCCTGTGATCAAAATGAAATATACTTATCCAAGTACCCTGGGTAATGTAGTTTCAAAATATATGGTGATGTGGGTCTATCTTCAAAACCCTAGGAGGAGTTCGATAACAAACAGACAGACAGAGGTTCAAATTTATATATATAGATTATGAGACGACTATTAAAATAGATGTTCTACGCCAGTTTATCCTTTTTCGACCAACCTATTCTGAATAAACTGTATAGTAGGTGACGGTCACTTTTTTGTCGGAATAGTTGTGTAGTGCACTGTTAAACTAGAATTTACAACCAACAATATCACATCATATTATCAGGGGAGGTAGTGGCAGAGTTTTCAGAAACTAATTCGCGTCTGCCGAAAGCAGATTCCTACAACCTCACGCCTGCACCTGGCTCGCAAGCATGGAAAGTGACTAGATATAAAAGAAGCGCCTAAGCGGTTAGGGGCAGAGAGTTTCTCTCATATCGCCGGCGAGAATGTAAGGTCCGAGCTTTTAAACGATGGCACCCGGGGCAATAAGCGTAGACTTTGGCCAAGGCCAATTGATGAAGTCAGGAATGAAATAAAATGGAATGTTAAATATGGGATAGTATGTATCGTGCTATCATTTGCGTTGTCAAGTTTCAATCATAAAAAGAAAACAGTAGCTGGTAATGACGAATGTATAATGCAAATTAACCGTTTGTTAACTATAACATGACAGGTGATTAAAAATGGGTTCCGCATAACAATGTTAAAAACAAAAGCAGACGAACCCGAACTTTGAGCTCCATGGAAGAAAGGTAATATTGTTTGTGTCGTGTGAACGCCCGGGTATGAACTAATAAAAGTCAGAAGGGTATGAACTAATAAAAGTGAGAAGGGTATGAACTACCAAAATTCAGAAGGATATGAACTAATAAAAGTCAGATGGGTATGAACTACCAAAATCAGAAGGGTATGAACTAATAAAAGTCAGAAGGGTGTGAACTAATAGAAGTCAAAAGGGTATGAACTAACAAAAGTCAAGAAGGTATGAACTAATAAAAGTCAAAAGGGTATGAACTACCAAAAGTCAGAAGGGTATGAACTAATAAAAGTGAGAAGGGTATGAACTACCAAATGTCAGAAGGGTATGAAATACCAAAAATCAGAAGTGTATGAACTAATAAATGTCAGAGGGGTATGAACTACCAAAAGTCAGAAGGATATGAATTAATAAAAATCAGAGGGTTATGAACTACCAAAAGTCAGAAGAATATGAACTAATAAAAGTCAGATGGGTATGAACTACCAAAAGTCAGAAGGGTATGAACTAATAGAAGTCAAAAGGGTATGAACTAACAAAAGTCAAAAAGGTATGAACTAATAAAGTGAGAAGTGTATGAACTAATAAAAGTCAGAGGGGTATGAACTACCAAAAGTCAGAAGGGTATGAATTAATAAAAATCAGAGGGGTATGAACTACCAAAAGTCAGAAGGGTATGAATTAATAAAAGTCAGTGGTTGCATTATCTAAAGGTAATGACAGGTGGTGGAACGGCACCATGTGTCGTAGAAATGTCTAGACCAAAGCTACAGAACCCAGTTTTTCCTGCTATGTAACATTTAGCTGCGGTTGGAAAAAAGAGATGGATTCATATATTTCAAAGAGTATTTGTGTGAAGGTGAATGCAGAGAACTGGATTCGAATTTTAATTCGACAACACAGCCACAAGTTCCACATTAATAACTATTAAGCTATAGGCATAATATATTCATGAATGGAGACTGCACACTGTACAGACTACATTTTCTCTTTTCGGTCGTACCGATATCATCGTGGAGTAATGGATAGCGTCTTAGATTGAGGAATCAGAGAGCCGAGTTCGAATTCCAGTCGAATCCATTACATTCAGTTACGTGCTAATACCCTTAGGAAAGGTATAAATCCTCTACCTCTCCCCCCAGCTATGGGTAAATATATATAATTAGCAGGACAGACAGAGTTTTATAGCCTTGGATGGCAACTGGTCTACCGCAGAAAGAAATGGCAACATATTGTGGGGAAAAAATCTGCCTCGTCAGTCATGTATCGAAAGATACATGATCGCCTAATTGTGTATCACGCATGGCATATAACTGACTGACTGATATCATCCAAAAGAATACAGGACATGCTTAGCTGCAGGAGTTGCCGGTAAGTTGTCTGTGTTGTCATACAACTGACTGCAGGACTCCACTCTGGGTTTTAGGTATGGATTTAAATCTGTCCCGTATATGGATATGACTGTAAGTCAGTGGAAGTTTAAAATCAGGGTTTTATTTCCTCTAGATGGGCTGCTTTCCTGAACTGTCAACTTCCATCTACACGAAGCAGGTGGGTATGAGGCGCCAATTATCTGCCTTCAACCATTCCCTGGCTTTGAGTTGTCAGAAGGTATTTGTGAGGCAAGCCACGAAGCATTTTATATTCAGTGGGTGTTTGTCCTCACTGTCATCTCTGGCTATGACAACCTTTAAAAAATATATAATGTACGTATATAAATATGATACACAATAAGTGTTTCTAGACTCCCAAAAATATATATATATATATATATATATATATATATATATATATATATATGTATATATATTTTTTAAGCATTACGCCCCAAACAAGGCGTGAAGCCACTAGGATGCGGGGGTTGCGGAAGATTTGGAGCGAGAGCAGATAGGAGTGATAGGAGAAAGGAAGAGGAGAAGGATAGTGGGTAGATCAAGGTAACTGGAGATGTCGATTGACATTACATTTGAATAGTTGGAGATTATAGCCTTCAGGGAAGCAGTAACTGGGGAGGGTGTTCCACTGGCGAGAGGTGCGAGGTATGAAGCTATTGGAGTAGAAGAGACGGCTATATTTGAGAGTTTCTACGGTGTAAGGTTGGGAGCGGGATGCCAGCCTCGTAGGGCGCTTGAATTAATGGAGTCTGGGAACCAGTGAAAGCAGCTCGTCAGAGCAGTTACCATGGAAGTATTTGTAGAAAAGACAGAGAGAGGCGACGGCGCGTCTGTGAAAGAGTGACTGCAGACAAGACGCCAGATCAGGGCCAATTAGATTACATATCCGTCTCTGGATCTTGTCAAGAACTCGAGGTAAGCAGAAGGTGCCCCAGCCCATATATAGCAGCAATACTCCATGCAAGGGCGAATGGTTGTTTTGTATATTTGAAGTATCGATTCAGGGGAGAAAAATTTCCTGGCGCGGCACAGAGAGCCAACTTTCATGGCGGTGGAAGAAGCAATTGACTCAATGTATTTGTTCCATCTCAGGTCAGTAGTCAGCGTGAGACCGAGCAGACGCAGGGAATTGCTCTCGGGAAGTTGACTATCAGACATTATAATGGGAGGGGGGCAGGGAAGGATCTCTATGGTGGTTAATGGAGAGTAATTTAGTCTTAGTGGCGTTAAAGTTGACGAGCCAATTCTTGCCCCAGTTAACAACCGATTGGAGGTCCATTTCGAGACGCACGGCCAGATTAGTTTTGTCGTCGACACTGGACTTGTTTTGGAGGCAGGAGTAAATTGTGGTGTCGTCAGAATAGATGCCAACTTCGGAATCTATAGCTTCAGGAAGGTCATTGATGAAAAGAAGGAAAAGAGTGGGGCCAAGGATGGAGCCTTGGGGCACACCTGCGTTAGTGGGATAGGAACTGGAGGAGAATCCGTTGAGAATGACCTTCAATTCACGGTTTGACAGAAATGATTGTATCAAATCAAACAGTTGACCAGTAACACCATACCCCTGGAGCTTACGAAGAAGGCCGGCGTGCCAAACCCTATCGAATGCTTTGGAGATGTCTAGGGCCACGGCACGAGCCTCTCCGTTATTTTGAAGGGCTTGGTAGACGGTTTCAGTGATGGTCGTAAGCACATCAGCTGTGGATCGGGCGTAGTGGAAACCATATTGCTTGTCTGAGAGCAGATATATAATATAATTTATATATATATATATATATATATATATATATATATATAAGATAATTATTATAAATATTATAATTTAGGCTCTACTTTTGTATTGAGCACTGTTTTTTAAATAAAAATACTAAAGAACTTCGGATTATTTACCTAACGTGTTCTTTCCTATATATATATATATATATATATATATATATATATATATATATATCTTGTGACTTAACGAACACTCGTTGTCACTTTCGTAATACGCGTTGTAGAAAGAGACTTTTTGATCGCAGATACAATTAGATACAACTATAGTAACGCCGTTGAACAATACTGGTGTCAGACGCCTTCGAATATCACTCGCACTAATAGTACTTGCATGACAAGTAACTCTTATAGTGATCTGAATAGAGAAATAGTATAGTGAATAGCGGTCCATATAGTAATAAAGGATAGAACAGAAATAGTAGAGCAATCAAGACGTCAGCCGACTTCCTATATATGCTTTTCTTATACGGTCACGTCATTCACTTAATTCAATAACGGGGTCGCTCGTGTTTGCTCACTACATTCAAACTCAATTATTGGCAGCGACACTTTATTCTTATATAACAATATGCGTGTGTGTGTGTGTGTTTTTCTCGTCCTTTGACGGAAATTATTAAGGCAACTGTGAATATTTTATTTTGCAACACATATTTATAAACAAAAGTTAGCTTTCATTTTATTTTAATTTAAGAGAGGATCATAAATATTCATCAGGTTAACTGAAAACTCTAGGTGAATTATGGAAGATTCTAAGTGACATAATTTAACATCTAATAATCGAAAATGAGTAAATGATGTCGAATATTTCATGCACTAAAGACTTACATTATTTCAGTATGGGATACATTTATCCATTTTTACTAACATACACACAAACACACACACACACACTATATATATATGTGTGTGTGTGTGTGCGTGTGTGTGTGTTTGTGTTTTGAACAATAAAAATATTGAAAAATTAAAATTTTCAGACACATTGGGTTGTATATTAATATTTTTTATTTTATTATTTCATTTAACTTCCTCGACTAGTTTTGGAAGTCAGAAATGCTTGCCATCATCAGGTGAAAAAGAAATTGCCAGCTTGTTAGTAACAGTAAACTGAATGAATGAATGAATGAATGAATGAATGACTTTCTGAAGAAAATGAACTTTACCCGCAGTTTTCATCTGTTTTTTTAACGTTAAGTTTATTCAGTCCGTGTGTTGGTCAAACGGCTTATTTTAAGTTGTTTTTAAGATACTGGCTGGAGAGATTCATGCTACCCTTGGTCATTTTGAGAATTTTATTGGTTTCTGGGAAAAGGATCTGTTTCTGTTAAGTGTGTGTCATCATTTAGTTCTTCAGGAGTATTTATGATGTGTGTAAGTGTATATATTAGTATGTGCGTGCGTATAAGTGTGAGACCTCAACACCTCCGCAAGAATGACAGTCTTATGTGGGTGAGAAATGTGGGTAGGGCGCTTGATATATATATTGCTTGTAAATCTTTCATGGGACAAAAACAGACTATTATTATTGTTTTGTCTGTGTATTGTTTAATACATTGAAATGTAATTATCATCTTTGATATTGGCTTAGACAGAATTAAAAAAACATGGTGATTTGCTTTCATCTTTCATTGATAATGTTATTAAGCTTATCAGACAATATGAAAGTAATTTACTTAAAATAAATAGACAAAACTTGTCTATTTTACTTAATGAAACATGCATCAATATATATATATATATATATATATATATATATATATATATATATATATATATGTGTGTGTGTGTGTGTGTGTGTGTGTGTGTGTGTGTGTGTGTGTGTGTGTGTGTGTGTGTGTGTGGAGAGAGAGAGAGGAGAGGGAGATGTTGTTATTTTTAAAAATTCCTTCTTACATAATATTTAGATGCGGCAAAATTCCGAAGGTATGGGGAATTCAGTGAGGATCGAACTCACTATTCCGCCACTGATCGTGCAAGATAAGCTTGCAAACCATTACACCACTTCGGAGGGTCCTATGATTTTCTAAGCGTAACTTCGATGTGGGATAAAGTCGAAAGTGTGAAGCACCCAGTGAGGATAGAACTCACTATTCTATCGTAATTTATCTAGCGAAAATTTCTTGCTAAGCATTACACAACGTCGAAGACGTCAACCCTTTTGGCGTTGTGCCATATCTAAGTTACTCTTTGTTGTAGAGTAGTTTTCACAGTGGAGGCTTGTATTTCACTAAGTCGGTCCTAAACAAGGGCCGACGTACAAAACGTTAGGAACTTGAAATAATAGTTAATGACGCAGCAATCTAGTGATGGTGGTTGATACTTTAATGTCCGACATTGACTGACTCACCAACTCACTGAGCTCCTGACGACAGCTACTATTCCTACTTATTATATGTGGGAGAGTCTATTAATAATAGAATAGGTATGTTCCGGTATAACACTCTTAGAAAATCACCCTTACGCTACATCGAAGTGATTCAACGAAATCCTCTGACTTACCTACTTGTCTACCTATTTATCACCTTTTTTTCATAGCTGCCTGTAAATCTACCTGCGTAAAATCAGGAGATCAGTGCTAAATAATCCCGCTTAAAATATTTTCCTATATGGCAAGCCAAAGATTTCTTTCCCTGTTTTAAGCTACAGACACCGTAATTGCAAATCGAAAGGCGAAAGACGTTAGAGTAATAAGTTGAGAAAAGTTGGTTTGGATTTGACATTTTCCCTTTTCTCGTTGCCCTTTGCAATTCTAAGAGCTGTGGTTTCTTCCAAAAATTCTAGTCTGACGTCGTGGTTTGAAGCTTTTTAACCATCACAGTGATTTTTATGCGGGCGCATAAAGTTAGTTAATGGCATTTGGGGACAGGTTCAATTGCTGCACCATGCTGAACTACCGGGCGTCTTTTATGGTTGTTTTACTTGCAAAGGAAGACGTGAAAGAAAAGCAATCGAGCCACTGGGTTGTTTATTGCAATCCTGACGGCCTGTGGAGTATTGAGTTAACGCTCAACTGACCAAAGCAATCACGAACAGAACATGGAAACAAAGAACAATTATGGTGTATTGATAATATTCGACTTTCATTGTTATAATTGTGTAACAATTTTTTTTGGTTTTCGTTTCAGATATATAAATATCTTACACAGGTGTAATTATGAATTAGAAAAGGAACATTTCTTTGTATTGATCGCCATAATTCATATATATATATATATATATATATATATATATATATATATATATATATATATATACACCTAGTGAGCCAGACAAACATACCTAGGTTTCCCTTAAACGGATCGTCAGGGAAAGGTCTGCTCTACGGTTGTATTGAGCTCTTTTGTTAGTTAGTTGTTTACTCGTATCGGGGTTTTTTCTTTGGGCTTAGGACCTGCATCTGTGCGATTTTTTTGTCGGCAGAAGTTCATGTTTATAGCTCTTTCTTTTCTTAAAACCTTTTTTTCCCTTGAGATTGATTTGATTAGCAAATCAAAAATTCGGGGGTTTTTCGAAACGAGTCTAGTTTTTATTTTATTTATTAAAAACTGTTTCTATTGCGTCACAGAAATTATTGTTTCAAAACTAAAACTTCAATCTTAAATTAAACTTAAAATTTGAAGATGCTGAGATTAAACTTACTAAATTAGGAAGTTTAAATAAACTTATTAACTTAGGAATATATATGCCTGCTTATATGGCCGTTCTCATCTATATATCTATCTTTATATATATATAGATAATTAATTAAGAGCCAGTATTCCCTGACGATCCGCGTAGATGAAACCTTGGAAGGTTTATCTGGCTCTTTAGGTTTAATTTAGTTTGCTGTACTTAGCGTATTGAGCACTTTACTTAGTTATTTTCTTACTCGTATCGGGATTTTTTCTTTGGACTCTGAACTTGGATGGTAGACGATTGTCTTTGGCTGACGTAGATGTTCTCTGTTCTTTCTTTTTCTGGTACCTTCTTTTTACGTGGGGTATTGGTTTGTTTATTTACAAATCAAAGGCACCTAAGGTTTTTCGGACAGTATAATTTCTTATATTTATAAGATTATTACTAGTATATATATATATATATATATATATATATATATATATATATATATATATATAATTATTTATTTAAAATTATAACATAAATATGTTATAAAATAACTACAAAAATAGCCATTTCGTTTCAACACCTCCGGTGTCTTATCATGTGATGATGTTGGTTATTGGAATTTATTCCGTATACACCAATCATATATATATATATATATATATATATATATATATATAATAATATTTTTGTTTAAAAATATGATTCCTTCGCTACATAAGAGTTCTCATGTTTTCAAAAACGAGGCCGAAATATCAAATAATTATTAAAATTAAGTTGGATTGTGCAATTTTTAGTCCGTTTCATCTTCAAGCGAAATTTTAGGAATAAGCTGTCTGTCGGTTTACGAGTATTTTTTGTATTTTTTAAACCTATATATATATATATTTGTATATAGGCCTGTTTATATGCCCGTTCTCATCTATCTGTCTTTCTATCTATCTATTTATCTGTTTGTATTTTTTACCATTTCCTCCCAAGCAAAGCGATAATGCCACTAGGACGCAAGGGTTTTCTGGGAGTGAAAAGAAAATAAGAAGGCTACTGAGGAGAATGGATAATAAGATAATAGTATTCAGAAAGACGTGAAATTACATTTAAATTTTTATAGAGTGTAAGTGGAAGGGAAGCACAGACAAAAATGGAATAAAAGAAACTAGCAGAACAGAACTTTCGGTTACACCGGACCGAATTCCACAGCAAATCGAACTGAGCTAGTTGCCAATTTAATTCTACTCTTAAATGGATGCTGTCGAGATATAATGTTGCAAAGCTCATTAAAATGTTTACCATGTAAGTATTTATAGAATTGGCGAGTAGAAAGTCGAAATGCCAGACCAGGAACGATTACATTACAAACCCTTCTTTGGATTTTGTCAAGAATCTCGAGATATACATTAGATGCACACCAAACTGGATATGGCAGCAATATTCAATGCACAGAAAAATAGTAGTTTAATGCATGTCTGTTCCTATCTATCTATCTATCTATCTATCTATCTATCTATCTATCTATCTATCTATCTATCTATCTATCTATCACGATCTTTTATCTATCTCGATCTTTTATCTATCTATCTATCTATCTATCACGATCTTTTATCTATCTATATATCTATCTATCTATCTCGATCTTTTATCTATCTAACTATCTATCTATCACGGACTTTTATCTATCTATCTATCTATCTATCTATCTATCTATCTATCTATCTATCTATCTCGATCTTTTATCTATCTATCTAACTATCTATCTATCACGATCTTTTATCTATCTATCTATCTATCTATCTATCTATCTATCTATCTATCTATCTATCTATCTATCTATCCTAGCCTGTTGCTATCTATCTCTCTATCTATGTGTGTTGCTCTGTTCATATCCAATATCCTCTGTTCAAATTAGCGTATCTTTCCTCCTTCAGTGTTCTGCAAGTAAGGGATGTAAATGAGATTGACACCAGCGCAGCATGTCGGTTTTCAATCCCAGGTTTAGCTGTGGATTTCAAATGCTACTCTTCAGCTAAAGCAGGTCCTCCTCGCAGGAGCACTTCGAAATACACGATTTCGTGACCTTGCAATCAGTTTCTTCGTTCATTTGCTAAGCCAGCCAGGCAAAAAAGCTTTATGTTTTTTTCATTCTTTCTTGATCTACAGATCTCGGTATCTTTACAGATATCATTACTTTTATCTGTTTTAGACTAAAGCCTAACTGAGTTTTATCTGTTCGTTTCATTCTGAAGATCAAGTGACAGCAAATCCGCCCACACGCCATTAATCTCCTTGGTAATCTGGCTAATCTTTTATCGAATCCTGCCGTTCTTCCATACTCTCTTTGTTCTCTTGGTTATATTTGGCTAAAACGCCCCTGATCAACAATTATATTTCTCCAGTTCACACTGGTCTTTTGAGCCGCTACTGTATATTTCTTACAAGTCCTGTTCTCTTTTAAGTGCGTCTAAGAATTTCTATATTATGGAATGAAATATATATTGCAAAAGCAAGAGCAGTTTGCCAAAATACGAGGAACGCCAATAAATATCGCGACGTAAATGGAAAAACTTAAAAAAATTAGTGGCATCTTTAACGAGTACTCTTCAGTAGTTGGCTATTTGCATGCAGTATCATATAACTTAAGGTTATAAGGATTTGTTCCTACTAAATTGTTTTATTAACGATATTTGCATTTCGAATAATTATCATTTGTATATTTCCTCTTTTAATTTTACATTTTTAATTTTTAATAAAAGAATTTTGCATTTCAAATAATTATCATTTAGTGTAATTGTCTTTTTCAATTGAATAAATTATAATTCAAATACATGTTCTTCGAATATTGTTTGGAATAATGTTCACGTCATCGTGTCAGATTGATAAAGGTTAGACATTCATCTGGTTGACCATTCCTACCGAGGAATGCCTTCAATTCTAACTAGGTGCTTCATATAGAATTCGGTTTTAAACATAAAGTAAATGCAAAATTAAGCAAGCTAACCTATTGGAGTTCGAGTCCTGAGTTAAGACTTTTTAATGTTGACTTTTAAGGACACCAATTAAGAACTTTCTACAAAGACGATTGGAGCTTATCACTTATTTAAATCCAGTCTTTAATGTTCGTTCGTTTCACCTGATAATTCCCTACATCCCATTGATTTAAACACTTGGTGAGCGTAAACATAAATTAATATTGGATTATGCGTTTTCTATGTACACATCGCTTACGGTCAAATCACGCTGAAACACCGGTTCTCGTACGATCACCGAAGTTAAGCAGCATAGAGCCAGGTCAGTACTTAGATGGGGGACCGCTTGGGAACACCTGGTACAGTCGGTGGGGGGGTGTAAACGGTAGTGTCAGAGCTATGCCGCCCGGAACTTCGTTCCTGGTAGGGCCACCCAAGGCGGACAGGTCTGACACACACGCCGGCTAACAAGGGCTCTGGTGAAAATCAAAGAGCGTCTGCCATCGGTAACCGGCGGCTTCTGTCTCTGCGTCTGTGGGAATCCCGCGGCAAGCAAGAACGTTATCCGAGTAGGCCTGGGTACCCTACTTCTGTAATTTATCCCAAGAATCTTCTTCTCATAACAGGAAGAAGCCGGTTCAATCCGCCCAGGGTGAATGCCGCATCAGTACAGTACAGTATGTACACATCGTGCGTATTTCCTATAAACTCCGGTAATTAGTTTTTGGGCATTGGTAAAACACCCGATTTTGAAATAATTGTTTTCAGTGTAGTTTGTATTGGAAGGACTAGCAAAGATGTCTGTGCTGGAAGGATTAGAAAAGATATCTGTGCTGGAAATACTAAAAAAATGACTTTGCTGGAAAGACTAGAAAAGATGTCTGTGCAGAAAGATCTAGACAAAATGTCTAGAGGGATTAGAAGTCTTTTTTTTTTACAATTCAAATTAAAACATCAACCAATATCTTAATATATGGTTCATATTTGCTCACACATGCAGATCATAAAATCAGTCTAGATACACATGAACTGGAAGAAGAAGAAGAACAAGAAGAAGAAGAACAAGAAGAGGAGGGGGAGAAGGAGGAGTAGTCTGTCCTTACTGAAAGCCAGATCTTCTTACAGCTTATCGGTTGAAGCGGTTTGGCCTTTTGTCAGACTTAGGTAACATTACTGAATATTCATAATGGAGACTGTTTTCCATCTTTTTTCCGAAATCATTTCAATATATAGTCTACCCTGCGTTAGACACCTCGGATTTCCGAAACTGGATAGTCCCTTGACGACTGCCTTCCACGACAACTGAGGTACAACTATACAACACCACATACTGCACACCCTCCCTGAGTCAAGAATGTAGTGGGAGGGAGCAAAGTAAATAAGTTGCCAACTATGAATTACGATCTGTCTATATTTCTGAGTTGAGGCATTATGTACAGTATTTACATTATTTGGACTATTGTCCGGATCTTTGTTGCCATATTTATCACAACGTTTCGGCCGTCGCACGCTCCGGCCTTCTTCAGGTGGTTGGAATATCGAACTGAATCCTTTATTTCGCTCGCTGGTGTAGACTGTTCTAGTTCCACGTCCCATGTCTAATGGATGTCAGTTTTCAGTTATCTCTTGTTAATTCCTGTTAAGGAATCAGCACATAGGCTACAAATTTCTCCTGAGCCGACCAAGCATAGAAATGAATACAATATGGGAACTAATAATAAGAGAAAAGCGATAATAATAACGAAAATTGCAATATGATCACTGGTAAAAAAACATGCAATGATAACAGCAAAAATTGCAATATGAGCACTGGTAAAATAGTTGCTGAAGACATTAGGTTTATAATACCCAGAAATTGACATACAGATATCCTCAAGGACACATGGCACAGCAGATAAAGGGGTTAGTTAGTTCCAGCAACAGGACCCAAAGAGTGTGAATTCAATACCTGGTTAAGGCGGTAGAGAACTTGGAGAGGGGAATTAATTAGACACGGCACGTGGAACTAGAACAGTTTACCCTAACAAGTGAAATAAAGGGTTCAGTTCGACATTCCAACAACCTGAAGAAAGCCGGAAACGTTGTGATGAATATGGCAACACAGATGAGGACAATAATGTAAATAGTGTAGGGATTAGTAATACTGTTGAGGTAACAAGACACCGCATTTGACTAACGCATGATTAAGGAGATAATAGTTCAATTGTGATTTTAATTATTTCTGTCCTTTCTTGCCATTTATTCAATTTATAATCTTTCTTTTCCTGCAGTTTCGCAGGGAATACGATAGTATTATTTGATTTTCCTCAGGAATACTGCCAGATTTTTCTCGAGAAAATTTTATGATATTTCTGGGGAATATTGCCAGATTTTTTCTTTGAAAGATTGCCAGGTCTATTTCTCAACAAGCTTGCCAGATCTTTCTGTGGCCAGATTTTTTTTCTGGCTACCTTCGGAATTCCAGATTTCTGTTCTCTCTTATTATTCTGTCTGTGAAATTGGTTTCTTTGCGGAGAGGAAAGGACGACAATCTATTCAATGGGCCGATCTGTTGTTTTGTGAGCTATGGTCATTCTTCTATAGTCAGTCGTACCGCCTGTCTTCAAAATCTCGCTTTCTCAATAGAAGTCAAAAGCCATCATTGTGGCAGGCGAGATTTTTTGTCATAATAATAAATCACACTATGCAATGTGATTTCCATTGGCCACGTAGCATGGAATGCTGCCGACTACTTGTCAGTGACGAAGAGAGTACAGTGAATGTGAGAACATCCATAACCCAGCCATTTTTCCAAACCCCTTACTAGTTATAAAACTGAAATCCCAACCGAAGTGCTTGTAGGCGGTCTCCTTTTTTACTAGGAGGCCTCGCCTTTTCCAGAGTTACTGATTCACCTTTTTTTTTCCAAGACATACGACCATCAACTGACTGGATGAAATATTTAGTATTTCAGAAGTACGACACATTTCCAACAACCTATATACTTGCTTTTTTGTAATTAGAATATATGTTTTTTCTAATATTTAACATATTACCCTATCTTTTAAACACAAAATGTGACGCATTCTGAGAAACTGAACATGCTCTGTTTTTTGGTCGGTATTTTCTTACACGCGCAATATTACTATCGAATTCAATATTTGATTGTAAATATACTGAAACTGAAGATCAGGTTGTAAAGTTCTTCTACGTTTATTGTTGACAAAGAGAGGAAAATAGTAGAACGGAATGGGAATATAAAATTTGTGACGAAACCCGTGTCAAATGGCTTCGTTGAAAAATGGCGTGAATATGAAGTAAATGTCAAACAATAAAACGTAGAGAGAGATTACGGAGATTTTATACTGTGAATTCCATGGACGGGGCCTAATAATCAACCTGGAAGCGTTAAAGAAAATGTCAACAGAAAGAACACTTATGCTCAGAATCAGGAAGCGAAAGCGGAGAGAAAGCATATTGATGTCAAAATAGATAGGATAATGCAACAATGCACTTACCTAATGTTATAACCTAAGGAAGGTTACTAAATAGAATATTCAAACGAAGGTTGGTAATGAACGATAATACTTAGGACAAGAACAACGCATATAAGATTCGCCAGCGGCGCGTAGAAGTAGTAATCAACTGCTAGAAGTGAGTCAAGTAAATTACACAATGAACTGCAGGATATCTACCAACTGCCCCACACCGTGAGATGTGGCACAAGGCCGAATTTAATATGGGGTATCTGAGCCCGTAGGCTCGCCAAATCATCCGCGTACACCCCGTATAAAACTGGGTCGGGTAGCTGTTTCCCGAAACGAGTTTCTGCCCTTCGACATAGCCTCGTCTGGGGATCCACTTTATCCAAAGGAAGAGAGTTTGACCAGAATAGCTGGAGACGGATCAACAACTGCAGGATATCTACCAACAGTTCTACGCGCTCAGATGTTGCACAAGGCCGAATTTAATGTGGGGTATCCGAGTTCGTAGGCTCGGCCAAAAATTTTCCCGTAAACCGTATAAAACGTGATCGGGTAGCTGTTTCCCGAGGCGAGAAGCTGTCCTCCGACATAGCCACGCCCGGGGAACCTCTCTGCTCGCAGGCAGAGAGTTCAACTATAACAACTGGAGGCTAATCTCCAACTGCAGACCAACATACAGTATTTACTACTGTATTTATGTGTATGGGAATCTACTAGTTATCGTCCGTATGTATGCTACAATATCTGACGAGCTTATGGGGATCGATGGCGTATCTGAATAGGAGGTGGAAGCAAAGGAAGAAAAACTGCTGATCTCCAAAAAGTGTAGGAAGTTTTGGAGAGCTATGATTGCTCATGTTCCGAAGGGATGCAGCAATTAGAAGAAAAATGAATAAAACTGAAAATATGAAACTCGTAATCGTAACATGATAGCTGGTCTCAAAAGTGACCCCAAATCTGTTGTTAACTGCGGCAAGGAATTGCATTTATTAATTTTAACGCCTGCAATACAAAAGTGCTTTCTATTAATCATCTGAGAGATCCTTTTCTGCCTTTCATCAGCATGGCTGATGTTAACCTCCAGGAGAGCGATTACTGCCGTCTGAAGCTAAGGTTCTCTGGAAGTGGAAAGATGATACTGAATCACTTGCTAGGTCTGTTGCTAGGATAGTTGGTGAATTTTTCTCTTCAGAATCTACTTTACATATTTATAAGTTTACCAATCGTCCCTTCTCCGAATATTGCTGTTACATATGATATGCTTCTCCTGCTGTATGTTTAGAGATTCTTGTTCAAATAATCTGCAATGTTATTGATCCTCACCTGGTATCCCGGCTTTATTCACTTTCCCGCCATTGTAATGTAGCTTTCCCGTAACTTTTCTATGAAATACTTTCATCGTAGTTGTTATTCTGAACATTGCTCTATGGTACGAAAACTTCATGATTTTAAGCACAGTACTAGATTGACAACATGATCTCATAATTTCACAGTTGAATTGGCTAGATATAAGCGTAAGTTCCTTGCTAAGAGTTTCTTTTTCTCGCCAATGGAACTCTCTTCCATCTTCTTGCTTTCCAGACAACTTTGATCTTTAAAAATTAAATACAATGTCAATCGTTATCTACTGTCTTGTTTTATTGTTCTCGTTTTTTATTAATATTTTATTTTTCTCTTTCACACTCAGTAACCGCTTGTGTTTTATTGGCTTTATTGCCTTGCTTGGAGTGAAATGATTATATACAGGGTTGCTGTAAAGTCAGTATACAGTTACTTACAATAAAAAAAAACAAACAAAAACAAAACAAAACAAAGCATTGAAGCAGTTGGCTTGCAGTTCGAACAATATTGGTAAATCAATTACTATCATTTACTATAGCATTTTATTGTTATTAACCAGAATTAACCAGAACCATTTTAATACTAAATTTCTGGACTGTTGATTAATTGCTTTCTCTTAATTGTTATTGTAAGTAACTGTATAGTGACTTTATTGCTATCCTATATATATATATATATATATATATATATATATATATATATATATATATATATATATAATCGATATTTATTCAATTTATATTTCGAAAAAGTAGGTTTGCAGTTCAGTTCTTCCGTTCATGTACAGCCATCGATAGATGACCCATACTTCTATCTGCAAAGCTATGGTAAACAGAATGTATGTGTTGTTTCTTCATGAGAAAGGACAGTCAGAAAGCATTTCAGATGTTTATATGTTGGTATAAATAGCGACAAGAGAGTAAAGGTATTCAGAAATATCTTCCGCTAATATACATTTGAAAGCAACGAAGTTAGTTATGGAAGATAGACCAGAAATTCCTGGGTCATTGATTAATTGCTTTGTCTTAATTGTTATTGAAAATATATATATGTATGTGTGTATTTTGTTAATAAAGTCACTATATATATATATATATATATATATATATATATATATATATATATATATATATATATCGAAAGTCAGAGATCTAACCCTAGGCTATCATCGCATGGCAGAGAGAAAGGGAAATTTTAACGTTCTCTACACGAAATACAACAGTAGCCGGAGGACACAATTCGTACTTGCAGAGTGATGCATTAATAGCAGTAGGAGCCCACCATTTATTATATATATATATATATATATATATATATATATATATATATATATATAATGTAGTTAAATAAACATTCATTTGCTAAGTTTGCACACGGATACACAAGTGAACAGTAGAAGCATGCAAGTTTTCAAATAATTAGGCTATGGTTGGTCCTCATCTTAGTCATGTCTAAGGAAAAAATGTTAAAGATCTCTACACTAGTGAATAGTGGGTACGATAAAAGTACTAGCCATCAGACTCAATTAAAATGATATTGCTTTTACCTTAAATCTATGTTAGCGGGGACATGTTGACCATGTTTGCCAAGTTTATGAATATATAATACAGCACAGTACGTAATCTGTTCAATGAAACAACGTTAAAGATTAATACTCACCAGCAGCGGTTCCATAATTCTTCAGTCTTCAATATCAGATGTTGGCAGTGAATATACGAAAAAAAAACATGACCGCCTTTATACAGGTCGCATTGAATATTCTGAGCCTTCTGATTGGTTAACCCTTCTATTGGTGAACTATAAAATGAGTCAGCTCATTTTGGCTGGCTCACTAGTACAGGGTTACCCAAAAATTCCAACAGAGCACACTACGGATCGATCACAGTATGCTTTTTATTGTGAGAGATTTTTGTATTTTTTAAAACCATTATCCATTCACAAAACTAAACGAACGTATTTTTCCACAGTTTCCTTTTCTTTATATATGGGTTTCTCCTTTTGTTTCTGAGAGGAATTTAGAGTACTCTTAAATTGGCTCCCACTCCTAGAGAGCCCGTCATTTAAAACAAAGATAGGAGTGAGATAAGATTCTTGCTTTTCACAAGAGGATTAGTGCAAAATTTAAACGCAACAGATTGGTTGGAATTTGAATTCGGTTCGCCGACCACTTTCTCCGTCTTTTACGCAAGCTGCATATCCTAATTCTTGCATGCGGTGTCGGTATTGTTTGCCATTTTTTTTCACCGTGTCCCTTCAATATGTAACCTGTGATGGTGGTCGAAGAGGCATATGATTTAATTATTATTGTAGTATTGTCATTCGGGCGTTGTCAGACTTTTGGAATACAAGAATGGTCAGATCTTCATTACATTATTATGCAAGACAATTTTTCTCGTGGGAATCCATCATTTAAAAATCTACCATTCGTTCGTACATTGAATATTTATGCCATATCTGGTGTAGCGCTCCTGATATATACCTCGAATTTCTCGACAAAATCCAAAGAAGGGTCTGTAATTTTATCGGTCCTGTCATATCTGGTGTTGTGCTCTTGTTATATATCTCAAGATTCTCGTCAAAATCTAATGAAGGATTTATAATCTTATCGGTCCTGGCATGTCTGGGATATTGCTCTTGCTGTATATCCAGATATTCACGACAAAATCCAAAGAAGGGTCTGTAATTTTATCGGTCCTGACCTGGCGTGTCGACTTCAGCCATTTCGCCACCGCTGTGACGTGGCTTTCTTCCTATATTTTCTATAAATATTTTCATGGCAGTTGTTCTAATGAGCTCTTCTCCTTGGCACCTCGTCGGCATTAATATAAGCGTATTACCAGATTGGCTACTAGATGAAAGATGAGAAAGATATTTAATCATTCTAAAATACGATTATAAAAACGACCCTTCCACCAAAAGCGAGGACAGTCAGAACAGCAGAGTCAGTAGAGTAGTAAATAACAGTAGCAGTAGTAAAAACGAACAGAACATCGCTCCGGAAAAAACGAAAGTTGACGATCGCAAATGCTATCCTTAACAACGAAACAAGCAAAAACAAGTAAGCACAAACTTTTAAAGTAACAAAAGAGATAAGAACACTTAGAACATTCTCAACACACACCATACCAATATCGGTAATTCTCATGACGCAAAAAAAAAAAAAAATACACGCTCTTATTAATGTTAACGTGTCTCAAGATTTATTGTTGTTATATCGTTCTACGTTTTATTCTTTTCATTTTCAGTATAAAAAAAAGTAAAAAGGATTCCTCTATTAGCTACTACTATAATTACATATAACAACGAGATAACTTCTATAAATAACAACATACCTACACCTCCCATTCCGTTAAAGGCTGCTAGGTGTGAAAGAGGAAGACTTTAGAAGGAGACGGAAATTCAATCTTTAACAGGAAGCACGCACCAATATTTAAAAAAACATAACTGTTTTATATGTATAAACATGCCAAATTTCTTTATATGGTGGACCACACACGACATTATCAAAAATAAGAGCGATAAATATACTAAATTTACAGCCCAAAGTATTTAACATTCAATAAAACATATTTCTTAAATTTTTAAGATTAGAGTACTTAAAAATTATACATAGAAGCGCTAACATTAGTTCAATTATATTTGTAACGCTTAAAGACTCCATAGAACATTAGATAAATATCCATCTGTCAACAAGATGTCAAAATATCTATCTGTCAACAAGATGTTAAACACCGGAACACCTTAAATAAACAGCTAGTGACGTGTTGAAAAAATATTTTTTTTTATATTTTAAAACTAAAGCAAATAATTGTAGTTTCAAATAAGATTAATTAAACTTTAAATTTGCTAATATTCCGCAAATATTGTTTCAGTATCGTATCTTTTATTTTTGGAAAATTTTTTCAATAAAAAGAATACATCATGATGGAAGACGAGTAAAAAAGGGCGATAATAACATTTTTTTAGAAAAAAAACATTAAAAAATTTAATCTTAAAATTACAACTAAAATAAAAGCTTCGAGAAAGATTTTTCATTTAAAAAAAAAAACAAAAAAAAAAAAAAAAACGCGATACCTAAGGTTTAAAATTTTCTTTTCTTTTGGACATACCATATTTTATGTCATAAAGTAATCTACATTTTTCTTTTGTTAAAAACAGCGTTGAGCGTTTTTTCATCAATTTAGCCGTTTTTTGACAAAAGCTAAATCTTACTTTGGGAAAAGCGTTAGATGTAATTTATGCCTTGTTGAAAAATTAGTTAAACACTTAGATAAGCCTAGCTTATTAAATAAGATAAATGAATTGATGGTTACGTGAAGGCATAAAAATAGATATCTGCAGAAATACGTTGAACCAGATTAATTTATAATGTAAATTATGATATTTCTCTTTTGTTTTTTTATTTAATTTAAAAAAAGTGATCTCCTTTATGCTTAATATAAAATTAACATTCACAACTTTAAAGCAAAACCATATATATATATATATATATATATATATATATATATATATATAGTCTAACCTGGTGAGCCAGACAAACCTACCCAGGTTTCACCTAAGCGGATCGTCAGGGAAAGCTGGCAAATCAAAATTCGAAGCGAGTATTGTTACCTATATATATATATATATATATATATATATATATATATATATATATATATGTATAGGTAACATCACCGAAAACAATCGCAGTTATGAAAACATGGGAATCCAAAATTTCAGGATTGCGGGACCGGATACGCCCCGGAATGTTATGAATTTGCTCAAGGAGTCGGCCTGATTCCAAAATGGTATAATATGTTGGGCTACAGCCTCTAGGAGTAAAGTTGAAAAAGAATGACACACTGACACACTGACATTCACATTTATTATCCAGATTATATTATATTTTTATACTATACTAGCGGCATGGCCCGGCGTAACCCGTGTTTGATTCAAAAATCGTACGACTCATACAGCAATTGCTATCACTTGACTTAAAATATTTTTGCCCTTCCTTGCCTTTAAAGGAGTGCCCTTTTCCGTGCTGATGTTGCTACATGCCTTACTTCTTGCCTATCTCACACTGCCAATTTTTTCTAAGCTCTATACTAAACATTAAATCTGTTACGAAAAAAGAACTAAACAAAATGAACACAAAACCATCAGCTTTAAAAAAGGACTCGTAACTGGAAAAACCGAATGAACAAAGAATGTTAACAAATACTTTTTCACGCCCAACCCAGTTCTGCGGAATCAGAATCAACGTTGAGTTTAAGCAAGCGAATGAGCCAATTGGAGTAAAGTGCCATGCAGATTTAAATTTTTCCCACTTGTGAAGAAAGCAGCTATCTATTTTTTTTACATGCTAGCATGCTAGTTAACATTCGTGTCAGTCAGCTGTTGGCTCTCACCCTGGCCAATAGAATCTTCCTGCATTTTCCTGGCAGCCAGCTATTGGCTCTCATTCTGGCCAGTAGAAAATGGCCGCAAACTACATGAAAACTGCCGTAGAAGCATGAAAAATCGATTATTTTCACTATCGATGGGAGTTGGGGAATGCAAGTCAGTTTTGGCCTTCCCGCTAAATTGGAGCATGTGCATGTAAATTTTGATGCAAATCCGTCGAAAATTGCGGTCGTGAATTTGTTACAAACACACGCATCCTGCCTTTGTTATATATATATATATATATATATATATATATATATATAGTTTATATTAAATGCAAAAAATATTTTAAAAAAATCAAAACCTATAATCTCCGTATAATATATAGACTGCGCCGTCATTTCATTAACCAGATATTTTTAAGTTTAAATTACGTAACACTCAGTTTATACTCAGCACCAAGATTGTGTTGCGCATGAAACTCGTGCTACGAATAAGGGCTAATATACATAGTTATTAATATATAATAGCTCTGTTATATTAAGTCGAGCATTGTTTTATTGACAACATCACCATATGTGAGATTATATTCATATATGCATACATACACACACAGACACACACACACACACATATATATTATTTTATGTTATTTTTGAATATCAGTACTTTAGAGTATCAGTGTAGTAATTTTCAAGAATTGCGTTTATAGCGTTTATGAATCTGTGCTTGGCTAATTATGCTGTGTCCTTGTTTGCTGGAACCAGTTTCAAGTTGCGTAAAGGTGACGTCATTTACGCCGCTCAAATTTAATTTTACGCGATAGTTTTTTTATACACGTCAATAGACGATCTTCTATGGAGAATGATAGCCTATTTAATCTTCCCTGCTTCCACTGTATTCAACGCCATCAACAATTTTTAAATAATTATTTTATTGACCTTTAGCTATATTTCCCCATAGGAAACCGTATGTTGAATGTGTATTAACAAAAATCCCGTAAGAAGTATACTGTGATTCTTAAAGTGCATCTCTTTTAAAAATGGTCAGTGGCCATTGTCTCTCAATAGGAATATGTTTGCTGCAGGTGATATCTTGACCTGCAAACAGATAATGAAAGGTAGAAAACAAGAAAGAAGACGAAGACTTGAGTGAAAATATATATTGCCATGTTTATTTCTTTTCAAGAAAATACATTGACAAAAATATGATGCAAAATATATCTCCGCATGTTCTGTATAGAGTGAGTGCTGTGTTGAAGTTTATTGTCCTGAGAAGGACAGTTTCGTAGCCGTTGAAAAGAGTTGTCCTGAAAAGGACAGTTTCGTAGCCGTTGAAAAGAGTTGTCGTGAAAAGGACAGTTTCGTAGCAGTTGAAAAGAGTTGTCCTGAAAAGGACAGTTTTGTAGCAGTTGAAAAGAGTTGTCCTGAAAAGGACAGTTTCGTAGCCGTTGAAAAGAGTTGTCCTGAAAAGGAAAGTTTCGTAGCCGTTGAAAAGAGTTGTCCTGAAAAGGACAGTTTCGTAGCCGTTGAAAAGAGTTGTCCTGAAATGGAAAGTTTCGTAGCCGTTGACAAGAGTTGTCCTGAAAAGGACAGTTTCGTAGCCGTTGAAAAGAGTTGTCCTGAAAAGGATAGTTTTGTAGCCGTTAAGAATTATTGTCATGAAAAGAACAATTTTGTAGCCACTGAAAAGTGTTGTTCTGAAAACGACATCACTTTTCAATGGCTACAAAATTTAACACCTATTGTATATATATTATATATATATATATATATATATATATATTAAGCGTTTCACCCCAAGCAAAAAAGCGGGAAGCCACTAGAACGCAAGGAGTTACAGAGAGTTGAAGCGAGGGCAATGAGGAGTGATAGAGGAAAGGATGAAGAGAAGGATGGGGGGATAGATCAAGGCATCTGGAGACGTCGATTGACATTACATCTGAATAGTTGGAGATTATAGCTATCAGGGAAACATGGAAAGGGGAGGGAGTTCTACAGACGAGAAGTGCGGGAGATGAAGCTATTGGAGTAGAAGAGACGCCTACATTTAACAGTTTCAACAGTAAAAGAGTGAGAGTGAGATGCCAGCCTAGTTGAACGCTTAAACTCATAAAGTCTAGGAAGCAGTTACCGGGAATATATTTGTAAAAAAGACAGAGGGAGGCGACTGCACGCCTGTGAGTGAGCGACTGCAGACGAGATGCCAAACCAGGGCTAATTACATTGCATATCCATCTCTGGATTTTATCAAGGACCTTGAGACAAACAGAAGGGGCTCCAGACCATATATGGCAGCAATATATATATGTCTTGAACATTAAAAAATATTGAAAGATTAAAAAATTAGAATTTTCAGACACATTGGGCTGTATATTAATATTGTTTGTTTTATTATTTCATTTAGGTTCCTATACAACAGTCAGCAAATTGTAACCGACACCTTGGTCGTTTTATCTTACGGACCATACATTCTGTCGTCTTGTAATTGCTGAGCAGTTCTATCTTCTTGCTTCCAATTCGAATTTGTTTTATTGCCAGAGATTATATGAAAAGCCATTTGATAAAGTATTTCAAAAAAACTCTTCAGTAAATATCCCAAAATAGAATCGGCTGTAAGACAAAGATTTATCTTCCCATAGGACTTATTCAATTTATACAATATGGAAGGAATTAAAATTCCTACCAGGATTCATTATTGCCGGCCACAATCTTAATAACATAAGATATGCAAATAACACAGTGTTGCTAGCACACACGGAAAGAAAATTACAAGAACTAGTAGAGTTGCTAATGAAGGAAAACAGGAAGAAAGGACTAAACATCAATTGCAAAAGGTTAGTATACGCGGTGTAACAGCAAAATTGTCTAAATCGTATTACAGCATAATTTTCCATAACACAAACTGTCTAATATCTAAAAAAAAAAAACTAAACGAATCATATTTCTTTTTTCCAGATATTAACTTAAGACATTTAGCCATCTTGACACCATTTGTCGTAAGAATCACTGAAATACCCTTTGAGTTATTCAGCTACAAAGAGAACGGGAAAATTGCTTAGTATCAGCCCCATCCCTTCACAAAATGAGCAATGGTGAGAGGAAAAATATCATTCAAGCCTTCAGTAATGCTACGAACATTCATACTCTGGATTTCCTCTTCAAAGTCCATTCAAGAACCATCAAGAGAATGCTGAATAAGTTTTAAGAAGAGAGGACAGCAGAAAAGAAAAGTGGATCAGGTGGTCACAACAGAAAGAGGGATCAGCATTTGAACTTAGAGCTAAAGAGATCAATTAGAAAAGATCCACTACAATTCATAAGATGTTCAGTACGTGTGTGTGTGTGTGTGTGTGTGTGTGTGTGTGAGAGAGAGAGAGAGAGAGAGGCAGACAGACAGAGAGAGAGAGAGTGGGGGGGTTCAGCTATGAGAGTCCAAAGACCAGAGAAAAAAAGACTTGAAAATGATATCGTATGTGAAATGTGTGAGACACATTTTTACTCTAGGACAGAAAGTTAGAAGTTCAGAGAGGGCAAAGATCACTTTGAATAAGTTGGAAAATGATCCTGGAATATATATTTATATATATTTGAGCTTAATTTTGATCCTTCATGAGCATTCGCTCTTTAGCTATGATTAATTGATGAGGAACATGTAATTTTTGTTTATGATCGATTTCATCCTGATACTGGTGTTAAGCATAGAGACTAATTATACATTCTTATTACTCAAAATAGAGTCCAATATTCTTATAAAAACCTTGGAGTATTCCAGTAAGATATCTTTAATCATTTCTAAGATGAAATTGTTCAAAGGCTAACAAATGGACATATTTGCTTTTACATGATTTGGACAATTTTACTGTTACATACGGTATATGGTTGGAAGCAAAAAAACAAAAAAAAACAAAAAAAAAAAACGCCAAAATGCAAATTACATATTAGATATACCATCATAATCTAATAAGTAAAGTAATATCTGAAAAGTGTTTTAACAGTAGATGTAAAATGTGACACTGGAATCTGGAATATCGAAAGGGGCATCCAAAAGCTAAGCAAAGTATTAAGAAACAGGAAAATCGTTAGAAAGAAACTGTTATGTAATAACACTCCTCCTATATGGCAGTAAATGCTGGAAAATCTCATCACAGATGAAGAAGAGAAATAAGGTTCTACAGAAGGATGTTGAGAATACAATTGACGGGACATTTGCACAACGTCGAAGTTTTAGAGAAAATGGAGAAAAAAATGATAGGAAGAGACATTTGGAATTCTTAGGAAACATAATGAGAAAAGAGGGCTTCGAAAATTGATACTCACGGGACAAATTAAAAGTAATAGAGACAAACGCTTGTGTAAATGGATGGCAAAACAAGGTTTAGGAAAGATAACAAAAAAGACAATATTTATTAAGAGTTGAAAAGGGTAGGAAATTGTGAAGAGCCATGATCACCAACGTTTTCAGAGGAAACGACACACGGAAGAAGAAGATTTTTTTTTAAAAAAATGACTTGTTTAACTGCTGGCTCATCTACCTGTTCCTAATTCTATGGGGACACCATTGTCTACTTAAAACATTTAAACGATATTTAATTATTGTCTGAGTGCAGGTGCAATAAAGAGATGAGTAACCTTCAAGGAGTCCTCTGTTTACCTATTATTCTGTCGATACCGATGCTGAGAACTTTTGCATCAAAATTATAGATCAATTATTATAGCAATCAATTATTTAAAAAAAAAAGCCAGGGGCCAAATTTATTGCATCTTTCCAGATCCAGAGCGCGTGTCATTGAGCAATGGTTAACGGGCATATTTTTTCTAAAGCCCTACTGGAGAGATTATTGATTACCCTCTTCACCATGAATGTGATCATGTGACAAATGAGAAGAAATCGGCTTGATAGAGAGGTGGGCGGAAAGTACACCGAAACCAGGTGTTTCCTGGAATATCCGAAATTATTAACAGATATTCAAAGCACTTAATTCTCATTCTGTCAGCCTACCTAGTTTTATGGATTCCTAATTCGTAGAAGTTCTGATGAATGTAATGTTGGATTGGAATGATAATGGAAAACGGAATTCGATCTTAAAAAATAAACTTTGTATCTCAAGAGGAACTTCCTTTCAGAGATTCTGACCAAAAATATAATTTTCAGTATATAGAGGATTTTTAAAAAAAATTATTTGTAACAAGACCAGCTATATAGAATTGTGAATTTAAAACCACTTGTTTTTTTTTACGATATGTTTTCTTGCAGGGAGTGGGCGATCATGGCTCTCCCCAACTTTCTCACTTTTGGTGTTTTACGTAACTATACTTTTTTATTGCTCCCCTGAACCAGATTACTTCATGTTTTGCTATGTTTCTCCTGCCTACAATATCATGCGGGTATAAATTTTCCCACAACCGTCTTTACTCATTATGTGTGCTAATAATTTCAGCTGTCTCATTCTGATTGTAATTATACATTTTGTTGTTCCGATTTTATTAGCTGTTCAAATACAAAACATATAGTATTATCAGCGTTTACCGGTAGGAAGACATCTTTGTCACTTCAAACCATTTATTTGAAGACATTTTTCATCATTTCCTGTTATATAAAATCTCTGACATTACATGACTGTCCTGCAACCTTTTATTTTATGAAATAATGTTTACCCTGTACAAGGCCCAAACGCCAAATAGTCGAGAAGATAAAGGTTTAACCCCAGACTTTGAACAGATAAGAGAAGAGATCGGAGAATCATACTCTTGGGCGCTGGTTCCACAAGTTAGCGTTCAAGACGCTGTTCAAGGGGACTACCGTGGTTCGCTACAATGGGCGTGGCTAGGCAGTGAAGTTTAGAACTGGTGGAACTAAGGAATGTAGCCGGTCTGAACACTTTGCATGGAAATAGAGATAGACAAGCGAGAGGCTTGTGACGTCTTGTCTGTGGGAAAGAGGTTGTAGGGAGGAAAATAATTCATGAACCATAAGGCCGCCGGAACGCTTTTGGGTTCTATCTAGACTGGAAAGTGAAGGCTTTCTCAAGACAATAACGATGAGGCAGATCCTTCTATAATGTATATGTACGTGACCCTTTTGAAGTTCCTCAACAGGATCTCCTGGCACGGGGCTTCCCCGACTGAACTATTACAGCTAGGTCAGTGGTGAGATCAGCGACCAGGCTCTAGTCGTTCTTTGTTAATTAGAACATTTTCCTATGTGCTAAACAGAAGTTCCTCGGACCCGACTTACGGCGTTTTGTGGCTACGGCGCCATCTCAAATAATATAATACGTCATCACGCGGCGCTAGATGAGGAAGACGGCGTTGTTTCTTCACTGGCTGTACGCCATATTGGTTTGTACTACATTCGCTATCTCACGTGTCATTTTTTTTAACATTTTACCCTTCATTAAGGTTCCCAATCGTAAGCTAGACTCGTGTTTGCTTATGTAGTTAATTTCCGACCGACGTCAAAAATCCGGCTACGTCAGGCTGTAGGAACAGAACTTCGACGTAAGTCGAGGACTCCCTGTACTGTGCTTAGTTTTTAGAGAGCACTTTCGTTAAACTTCTTCTGTTGTTCATAATAACGGTCGTCTTCGAGTATAGAATCCAGAGGTTAGCAGTGAATATCTCGAAGACAGTAGGAAAGCGTTGTTCAGGTTAGCAGTGGATATCCCGGTAAAGTAGCAGAGCGTAGTTCAGTAGTTCTTAGCAGAGCCTAGTTCAGTAGTTCTTGTTTCTGTTCCTCTTCGCCTGACGAGCTGGCACTGGACATTCGGAGAGAGAAAACAAAATGGCCGCCTTTATACACGACGGATTGAATATTCTACGTCTTCTGATTGGTTAACCCTTCACTTGGTTGACTATAAAATGAGTCAAGTCATTTTGACTCGCTCACTAGTACATAATATATACAAAAACTGCAACATCTTCGCCTTCGGAATTCTGCATTAGCAAAACACTTTAAATTTTTATTGTTATTTCCTTTCAGGACGGAGGCTGTCATAGATCATCCCAGTCCTTTTCTTTTTTTTTATTTGTGAATTGCCATGTCTTCTTGGGAAAGATAATGGAGTAGGCTCCCATAGAATTCTTTCCATCTGTTCGACTGTTTCTCATCCAAGGTTAGAGGGCCTATTCTATTTTGCTATTTAACCAATTGTTAAGAGAAGAAATTAATTCATGCCTTTCTCAAGTGCCTTGCCAAACTCAACAGACTAGGGTAGAATTTTAACTCGCCCCACCTGGTTCCACTTTCCATGCCAAAAATCCTTACTCAAGCAACCTATTTGCAACTCTAACAAAAAACTCCTAAACGATTGACTAGTGCAATGTGAAAATAGCTTCCAGAAACTAAGTAAGGTATAAGGAGATTAAAATTGCCGTCAGAAAGAAGACAAAGCTCTGAACAAATAATTAATATCTAATCTTCTATGTGAGAAGGAATAGTGGACAGTTCCTTTAAACATGTAGAACAGATTTAAAGCGACAAATAACCCATTTAATGAATAGTTGGTGAAAAAAGTGTACATACGTATTATAAGCAAGTCTAAGTTTTGCAATGTTATCCGGGGTGGTTATTGAAAATAAAAAAAACTTGAACGGCAACTTACAAAGTGTATGGATTTATATAAACAAAAACAATACAATTATATATTTACAAGTTCGTCTGAAGCTGGAAAGCAAGCGATATTAACCAGATCTCCCCACGAGGGAAGATGTAGCACAAGGCTGATTTTTATGTGGGTCGATCCCAGCCTGTAGGATCAGGCAAAAATTGCACGTAGACCACGCATACACGGGGTCCAGTTTGTCAACCTCTTCAAACGAGACTCTGTCCTTCGGCATAGCCTCGTCTAAGTTCCTCTCTGCTCCAAGGCAGAGTTCGACGTTTTGATGCTTGCTGGAAAGCAAGCGATATTTAACCAACCTCCTCACGAGGGAGGGTGTGGTGCAAGACCGATTTTTATGTGTCGCGATCCGAATCCGTAAGCTCAGACAGAAATTTTCCGTAGACCTCACATACACGGGATCGGGTTTGTCAACTTTCCAAGACGAGACTCTGTCCTTCGGCATAGCCTCGGCTAAGTTCCTCTCTGCTCGAAGGCAGAGTTCGACGTATCGATGCTTGATGGAAAACAAGCGCCCTCAGACCAATGCCATAGACGTTTATATTACCACTGGCACAGTCCATTTAATAGAGGTGTGTCAGTTCTTTTTATAGAGACGGTTACCAGAGCAACACCTCCCCTCGAGATTATTTTGCTCGGAAAATGAATATCTTTTTGGATCTGGACTCAAGAGTTCTACATGTTTTCTTTTTTTTTTGCTCCGTCTTGGGACTACAATTTCAGTAGTTGGTGTCGCTGGTATGTCGAAAATATCATAAAATATATGCATCGGTAATTCCATTCGTCCAATCAGCTTCCTTAGTGAATCTAGTCCTCAATTGATTTATGTGTATTTTGTGCTCTTATTTTACATTACGTTCCGTGTACATTACTCTTCCAAAACTTTTAGTAATAATATCGACTTACCAAATTTGTCTTCCTCTTTTAAACATCCTGAGGAAAACTTTATCTCCAGGCCTGAAATATATAGCTAGACTTCTGGTGCTATTTGAACATTTTTGTTTTCGTCCTGCCAGTAGTTTATCGAACACCGATCTTACTTTTCGGGCGAGCATCAGTTCGGGTGGCTCCATCCCTAATACAGCATTCGGGTTCGGTTTTATTCTATATACACTGAACAATTGTTGTATTCTACCCTCTTCTGTCTCCATGCCGTAGGACATTTTAAGACCTCTCTTGAATGTATCGACAAATCTTTTGGCCTGCCCGTTGGATCATGGATGGTATGGAGAGGTAGTGATATTTTTCAGTCTCCATGGATTTGCAAAAATTTTTGAATTCACTCCCCCATGAATTGTGTTGCGTTATCATTGACAATCGTTTCGGGGACACCAAAACGAGCGAAAAGCACCTGAAGAAAACTTATCGTAAATGTCGAAGCAGATCTTCTGTTTTTGAATAGATGATTTTGTGTAGCTGTCTGCCACTACTAGATACTATGCGCCATTTAATAATTTGTCCTAGGTACTTTATCTGGGACATAATAAAAAATCCACACTTTTCGGGGCTAAGTTTGAAACCGTATTCTTTTTAGCCTTTCGAATACATTTTTATGTGCTCAAAATAATGCTTTAGATGTTCAGTCTTCATGCTACGTTTTGCATATCCCTTTGCGTAGTGGTAGTCGTAGTACAGGTCTCTGTGTCCTGAACAGGAATCGGGTTTGCTAAGCATTGCCCCCTATGTTCGCCAGTTGTTCTCTATTTATACTTGTCTATCTATTTTGCATACGATACTACACCTCCTTGAATCGGGGAGGTCGTATAGCTTTGTTTTTTTTTTGTTTTACTATTCCTGATTATTTCGTACTGCGTTGTCCTTCCTCTTGTCTTTCTTATTTTCTCTTTAATGGTGATATCAGTCTCTCTTCCTTCGGTCTTTGTGTCTCTTAATTTTTTCATTCTTGCAAATTTCTTATCCGTGTTTCTGGGTCGTCCATCGAACTTACCGATCATACCGGCGACGCCATTGTTATATTTTTCTATCTCTCTGTGTATTGTAGACCTAGTGCAGTTCTCCGTGTTCTGAATAGCAACCGTGTATGCTAGGCATAGCCCCAACCTGATGATCGCCAGTAGTTCTCTATTTATACGTGTCTATCTAATTTGCATACAATACTACACTTTATCAACACATCGTTGAGATATTCAATGGAAAAATTCAAACCAGCCAGCATCGTGTCCATAATTTGTTGAAAAAGGTTAGGTGAGATCTTCACTCCAAACGGAAGTCGATTAAATTTATATAACCCCGTGTTTGTATTAATAGTCAACAATTTGGAGCATTCTTCACTGGCTTGTAACAAGAGGTAGGCATCTGATAGATCCAACTTCGAAAAAAAAACCTTTCCACCATTTAATTTTGCAAAAATATCCTCAGGTGTTGGTAATAGGCAGTTACGTGCTTTCAGAGAATCATTTAAGCCAGTTGAAAAGTCTTCGCAAAAGCCGTATTTTGTGATTTGTCTTTTTTTTTTACATAAACTGTCTAAGCCTCCCAGTCCAAGTATTTGACTTTTGAGAGGACACACAATTTTCAAGTTGCTACAATTCCTTCTTTACTGGTTCCAAAGCTGCAAACGGCACATTTCTTTTAGGCTTGAAAATAGGCTTCGCATTTTTCTTAACTTGAAACTTTACTTTCGTCTTTGTGCATCTTCCAAGTCCAACTGAAAATGCTTCGGGAAAATTATCTTTCAGCTCCATCATTAAATTTTCTGTCACTCTATTTGTGCTAGGTGTATGTGTGGGGAACATCAATTTTATGACAAAAAGAATTTATGGGTAGTTCTCATAAATCGAATAAAACAATTCAATCCGTTCCAAATTGATTGGAAGCGTTTTGCAGCACAAAAACGTTTGATATCAAAGTCTTTCCAATAAATGAAGTATTACTTTTGAATTTGCCTTTAAAATACAATTTTTTTTCCTGTCACTCTATTTGCCAAGTTATTCGGATGTTTCAATAATGGTTTTCCAATTTATTTTTCCATGTATCTTCTTTAATAATCGAAATATCACTTCCGGTGTTAATTTGGAGTAGAACTGTTCCATTATTAATTTCTACACAAATTTACATATCCGACCCTAAATTTGTCGTCTCTATATTAACGTTGCTTGTTGTGTTCGACTTAAAAAAAAAAAAAAAAAAAAAAAAGAAGTTAGATTTTGTAGTGGGTACTTTTATGTCATATTTTCGAAAAGAAAACAACTCACGGAAAAAAAAAATCACACATTTGAAATGAAATCCACCGATTTGGTTTCGAACAATATTTTTTTTTCAATACTCTGCTGCCGTATTTTTGGACGAACAGCATATACCTTTGAAATGTCTGTCTTTTTTTCTGAGATGAGGTATTATGTACAGTATTTACATTAGTCGGACTATTGTCCTCATCTTTGTCGCCATATTTGTCACAACGTTTCGGCCGTTGTACGCTCCGGCCATCTTCAGGTGGTTGGAATTTCGAACTGAATCCTTTATTTCTATCACTTGAGTAGACTGTTCTAGTTCCACGTGCCATGTTTGATGGATGTCAGTTATCAGTTATCCCCTGGTAATTTTCCCTCTGAAAGTTATTTATCCACTGTGCCATGTGTCCTTGAGGACATCTGGGTATGAACTTCTGGTTATTATAAACCTAATGTTTTCAGCAACCATTTTTTTTACCAGTGCTCATATTGCAATTTTTTGCTGTTATCATTGCATGCTTTTACCGGAGTTCATATTGCAACTTTGTTATCATTGCTTTTCTCTGGCACTCCTTATTCCTGGTTCCCATATTGTATTTATTTCTATGCTTGGTCGGCTCAGGAGATTTTTGTGGCCTAGCATATGTGCTGATTCCTTCAGTTTTCGAATTTTCCAATGGTGTTCCCTGTCTATGATCTCAACATGATCCCACAGGGGACGGTGATCTCCCTTCTCTCTCCATATATGGTCAGCCACGCCTGATTTTTCTACTTCCCCTACGGAAAGGAATATAAAGGAGAGACAGGCCGCCCCTTCAAGGTAAGGCTTCAAGAACACCAGAAAGCTGTAACGCGAGGGGAGAACTTTCAGAGGGAAAATTACCAGGGGATAACTGATAACTGACATCCATCAAACATGGCACGTGGAACTAGAACAGTCTACTCAAGTGATAGAAATAAAGGATTCAGTTCGAAATTCCAACCACCTGAAGATGGCCGGAGCGTACAACGGCCGAAACGTTGTGACAAATATGGCGACAAAGATGAGGACAATAGTCCGACTAATATAAATACTTTACCTTTGAAATGGTTTTTAATTTGTGTTATCGTGCTTCAAATTTTCAATTCTCTCATTCTTCTCTCCCCAACTATGGGTTAATTAGTAAAACCTATATTACTATTTTTCAAAAATGCTCAATGGAAAACGTCGTGATGCTATTTCTGACCTTAGGTCTCTACTCGGAATCTGTAAAGAATTGAATACACACCAGAAATCAAAGGAAGAAATAATAATAATAATAATAATAATAATAATAATAACCATCAATCAAGGAAATGCTGAAGCAGAAACTTCAGCTAAAGGCACAGAGAACAAGACGATACGAAAAACGTTGTAGATTCTATCACCAAAATAAAATGTTCCGAACTGACCATAAGAAATTTTACAGGGAAAATGGAAAAACACCTATACATGTCGAAAGGCCACCATCGATTGATAATGTACAGACATTTTGGAAAAATATTTGGAGCAGCCCAAAAGAATGTAATCCAAATGCAGAATGGATCCGACTTGAAGAAGAACGACTGCTGGATACACCTCTGCAAGAGTCGGAAAAAATATCCACAGATGATGTTAGGCAAGCTCTAACGAAATCCCCAAAATGGAAATCCCCAGGAAATGACAAGTTGCCCAATTTTTGGCTTTATCATCTCTCATCTATCCATGAAAGTCTTGCAAAAACATTATCAACGCTTGTAAATAATCCCAATAAAATCCCCGAATGGATTACTGAAGGTATTGCATACCTCATACCAAAAACAACTGAAACAGTCGACCCGAAAAATTATAGACCGATAACATGTCTCTCCACAGCGTGTAGGTTGATCACGTCTGTCCTGACGAACCGTACTTATTCCTTTTTCGAAACAAACAGCATTCTTCCCCTGGAACATAAGGGATGCAGAAGAGGTTTATATGGCTGTAAAGATCAACTGATGATAAATAAAATGATCCTGGAAAAATGCAGGAAACGACGTAGAAATCTCAGCGCAGTGTGGATTGATTATCGTAAAGCCTTTGATACGGTTCCACATTCTTGGATCCTTAAGACTTTGGAAATGTACAAAGTCTCCCCTTTAGTATTAAATTTCCTTAAGTACAGCGTGGGAATGTGGAACACCAAACTATACTTTAGTCACACCTGGGGCGCTGCCATATCCGTCTGAATATCTGACGTGGAATCTTTCAATGAGACTCTCTGTCACTTCTTCTGTTTTGTTTACCTTTAATCCCTCTTAGGGATGAACTGAACAACAGTAGCTACGGTTACAAAATAAATAAGAAAATGTTCAATCATCTACTCTACATGGATGATCTCAAACTCTTTGCCAAAGACGACAATGAGTTGAAAGGCCTCCTCAACATTGTAAAATACTTCAGTGACGACATAGGTATGAACTTCGGATTAGATAAATGTGCAAAAGTAACATTCAAGAAAGGTAGAATTGCAAAAACATCCTTAATAGATTTAGATTTTGTTACAAAGATTAGGGAACTGGAGCATGGTGAAGCGTATAAGTACCTAGGAATTAGCGAAGGAGATGGCATAAAACACCCCCACAGGAAGGAAAAAATAAGAAAGGAGTACGACAGGCGTGTACGTCTGGTACTAAATACCGAACTAAATTCAAAAAACAGAATATCAGCCATAAACACAATGGCTGCCCTTGTGGTGCAATACAGCTTTAATGTCCTTATCTGGACCACAGCTGAAATTAAGCGAATGGACGCCAAAACGAGAAATCTTCTCACTTGCTACCGCATGCATCATCCCAAAGCTGATGTCGAACGTCTGTATGTGCCCAGATCCGAAGGAGGCAGAGGATTAGTTCAACTAGAACTGTCCTACAAAACTACAACAATTGGCCTCCAAAGATACTTGGAAACTACAGAAGACTGGATGATGGTATGCGTCAAGGAACATAAAAGTAGTAAGCGTCTTTACTCCGTAATAAAAGAAATCAACAAATTCAAAATGAAGTTTCAAATGGGCGTAGAAATGCAAGTACAGCACAATACACCGGCTGAAAATGCAAAATACTTAAAAAAAGACAGCAGAGACAAATGCAACCGACCAGATACAGAAGCGATGGCAAGATAAACCGCTTCATGGCCAATACTCTGCCCGTACCAAACAAGCTGACGTAGACAAAACCCATACCCATCAGTGGCTACGTAGTGCAGGGTTGAAAGCTGAAACTGAAGGTTTTATCTTTGCTGCACAGGACCGATGCTTGATAACTAGGAATTATCAAGCACATATACTAAAATATTGTGTCAGCCCAAAATGCAGATTCTGTGATAAATATCCAGAAACGATTGATCATCTTGTATCAGGTTGCACGATATTGGCACCCACTGAATATAAAACCCGGCATGACAGAGTGGGCCAATATCTGCACTGGAAAATCTGCAACTTCTACGGGAAGGAAATTGAAAGAAAATGGTATGAACACCACCCAGACCCAGTTACGGAGATAGGACCTGTTACAATTCTATGGGACTACACAATACGCACTGACAGAACGATCAACTCCCAGATATTGTTATTGGAGATCGCACACAAAAAAGTGCTTCCCTATTGATATGGCAGTCCCTGCAGACTGCAATGTATCTTTGAAGATCTTCAAAAAGCTGTCAAAATACAAGGACCTTGAAATAGAAATCTCAAAAATGTGGCACATGGGAACATCAACAATCCCTGTTGTAGTTGGAGCCCTAGGACTGGTTGGAAAAGATTCCAATAGACTAACTGAAGGGATTCCTGGAAGTCCATACCTCAAAGAGATACAAAAAATTGCTCTGACAAGTACAGCCCGTACTTTACGAAGGGCTTTATCTATGTATTTTTTTTTGTCAGTGGAAAGTGTCCTGAAGCCATTTCTAATCCGGAAAGAAATGTGTAAACGCCAGAAATCAAAGAAAATAATAATAATGATAATAAATAATAATAATAATAAAATAAATAAAGCCCGATTTAAGAAAAGATAAAGCAAAGAAAAAACACTGACAATGTTAAACAATATTTCAACAGAATGTCATTCTTTTCATTCCTCCGGGCCGGGAAGTTAGTAATTTGCTTAAGTAATCCCCCCCCTTCGTGCGTTTTAAGGGTTGTCAGCTTGGTAGAGTCTGAATATCTTTTTCAGAATATGCACCTTAAGATTTTTGTCGAAATTAAAATGTTCAGCCAGCTCCGTTGGTGTCATATTATTATGTCTGACATCATACCTTTATCCATTGAATCTTTTATTTAATTTTGCTGTTGTGCAACCCACATAAATCAAGTCATGTTTGGTAGATGGGGCGGCATATATTAAATGGGAATCTGTACAATTTCCAACCTCTGTAGAAATCTTGATATTTCTTTTTGAATTTTGTGACAAAATTAACTTGATTCATGCTGTTGCACAACTCACAGGGTTTTCCTCTTCTATGAGTGTTTTCGGGAATGAACGGTATGACAGGAGAGTTCCATCAGATTTATACTAAACTGTTTGATTAATTCCTGTTAGTAACTAATGAAACAACGAAAATTTCATGATGAACACGATCACTATTATATTAAACACTTTTCAGCTGCATGTCTTCACGCTAGAGACGTTTTATTTGTTTTGACGCATTCATTACCAGTGCAGCTGTTTTTTCATTATAAGACGAGCAACGTTTGTCCAAAGACTTAAAATTCTTTTGTAGATTTATATATTTTTATTCTTGTGAAAAAAAATTCTTTAAATATAACTTGAAGAAGAGAGAAATTCTGTTGAAATGTTGTATAACGTTATCAAACATTGTTTTTTTTTCTTTATATTTTCTTGAATCGCTCTCTTGTCTTAACTGCTGAAAAATATTCAGAGAATCACGTCAATCATTTTAATAATAATAATAATAACTTCTCTAAAAACTTCCATCACTGTTCTTGTGGATGGAACGAAATGTTCTATTCAAAGTTCAAAGTTTGTCTTGAAGAATAGACACTAGAAGGTTCGACCCTTAGTAAATGTCGTGAATATAATAACCACGAAGCGAATTTTAGTTCGAATTAAAAGTATAGGCTGATCGCAATTCTAACAAATATTAAAAATCACTTGCAAACATAACAATCGATCTTACTAAAATGGAGAACAGATCTTAGATATAAACTTCGATTTGACTACTGTTTACCGGGTCGACTGCCCTGTTTGGAGTCAACAACACGAATAAAACATCATTGAATACTGTTGCCATATCTGGTCTGGTGCTTCTACTATTCAACTCGAGGGTTCTTGACAAAATCTAACGGAGAATCTGCAATGTAATCGATCCTGAATTGTTATCTCGAGTTCAATCACTTTCTCACCGACGTGACGTGGCTTCCCTCTGTCTTTTCTACAAATATCTTCAAGGCAATTGCTCTAACGAGGTTTTTTTTTTCAATGGAACTAAGACTGCATGAGTTTAAGCGTGCTATTATTTTGACATCTAGGCCTCACCTGTTTACTGTTGCAATAGTTAAATATAACCGCCACTTTTACACCGACAGTTTCTTTTCTCGCACTTCCTTCCTGTAGAACTCCTTTTCTTTTACTTCCTTCCTTGACAACTACAATTTCTCAAAAAATTTAATGCAATATCAATCGCCCTCTTCTATCTTCTTCAAAACCGTTTATCTTTTATCATTTCTTAAATACAGCTATACCCAATTCTTTTCTCAATTTCACTCTCTGTAAACGCATGCGTACTAGTAGCATGCCCGCCATGCTTAGAGTATGATTAAAAAAAAAAAGTTAACTAAATAGAATTAGTAAACACTGGAACGACGCTGGTAATTAATATGGCGAAGGATTGTTTAAAACAGCTAAGAATAACAGATAATAACGTAATTATGACAAGAAAAGCTGTATTGCTATGCGGTATCCATCATCTACTATGGCTGCAAATTCCCAAAGATGGGTAAAAAATAGAGGCTTACAAAACGTGGTTCTACAGAAGGATACTGAAGAATATCATAGACAAAGCGAATAATTAAGGAAGAAGTCTTAAAGAAAATGGCCCCAGAAAGAAGACTTATATTTAAAATCAGGAAAAGACAGTTGAAATTCCTTAGTCACATAATGAGAAACGGTGGCTAGGAAAACATAAACCTTAAGAGGATATTTAAGGAAAGGAAGATAGAGAAAAACAGATATCCAATTGAATAAAACAGTTAGCTAAATGGGATAAGTAAACACAGACACAATGCTGGTAATTAATGTTGGCAAAAACTTGATTAAAACAATGTAAGAGTAACAGCTAATAACTGAATTATGATAACTTCGTTTATTATTGTAACTGATCCGCTTCCAATAAGTAATTATATAAAAGCTATTGCTATGTGGCATCCATTCTCTTATATGACTGTGAATGTTGGAACAGTTTCTCCAAGAATAAGGAAAGAAAACTCGAGGCAGCAGAAATCTGTTCCTACAGATGGATACTGAAAAATCACACGACGGAGTGAGTAAGCAACAAAGAAGTCATAAAGAAAATGACAACAGAAAGAAAACTTTTACTCAAAATCAAGAAAAGGCAACTGAAATTTCTTGGGTGTTTCATGAAGAAGGAAGGCTTGGAAAACTTAACACACTGTTATACTGAAACGTACCTATTCTATGGTAAATAGACTCTCCCATAGATAAGTAGTAGTAGTAGCAGTCGCCAGTGGGGCTCAGTGGAGTTGAGTGAGTCAGTCGATGTCGGACATTGAAGTATAAACCACCCCAACTAGATTGCGTCATTAACTATTATTTCAAGTTCCTAACGTTTTGTGCGTCGGACCTTTTTAAGTCCGACTTAGTGAAATACAAGCCTCCACTGTGAAACTACTGAACAACACACACAAAGGGGCATAGTGAGGTCAAGAGAGATAGGAGAATGCGACGAGACACTTATCTGACGAGCTTGTGCAAATGGATGCCGAAACGGAGGGCGGGGTCATTAGCAAAGGCTGAAAACTGCTGATAATTTCACGACATATAAATCCTTGAAGTACTATGATCGCCTCTGTTCTGAAGAAACATGACAATTAACGGTAGATATAACAGTAGAATAAAATAGTAACAATATTTCAATTATGGTGTTCCAGTGGGTACATGTTAACATATTGTGATGAGATTGCATCACTATCTTCGATTCATTCCATTTAGTCTACTTTTTTATTCAAGTCTCCAGGACCGGGGATTCGGTAAATGATAGTAAAGCCTTCAACTTCTCCATCGTGTTGAATGGTTGCAATTACGAAAGTTACTGCAACTTGGCGAAATTATCTGCGTCTCTATAGCTGAATAGATATCGGAACGCAGGCCGTGGCCTTTAACAAAGGGCGAAAAAATGCTAAGAGCCAAACAAGATAGAGGCTTGTGGAGAGCCATGATCGACTATGTTTTAAAAGGACGTGGCACACAGAAGAAAAATAAACCTTGTTGAATAGGCCGGTATTTGATCCCTGGTCACCAATTTTACGTTCTTTCCTGATAACTGTTACATGGTAAATGGTAGTCCAGCTTCAACTTCTCCACCACTGCGTTGAATGGCTGCAATTATGGAAGTGACCGCAACTTATCGAAAGAAAAATAATCTGCGACTCAATAGCCAGACTGCAAAAAGACGACCCGAATCAGAGGGGCAGCTATCATATAAATACGTTATTGATCTCAGTTATTGTTACACATTTCTGGTCTCCTTTCCCAAATAACAACACTGCAAACTGATTTGTGAACATCAGACATTTATCTTTGCATAAGGTTAACACTAAAGAACTATTCTCGGATGCATATTAGAGCTCGTTCTAGAAGTATATATCCAGCTGTCTGTGCCGCTGTTAATCTCTTGTCTTCAAACGGTCGATGATACAATCACACCGTAATTACCAAGTGATGACAGATTTATACGCCTATCAGAACCAGTGAAAAAAATGCTGTGTTTATTCAATAGTCATGGGAAGAATTTATACATTGTACACACACACACACACACACACACACACACACACACATATATATATATATATATATATATATATATATATATATATATATATATATATAATCACTTGACCCCAATCAATGCAAAAATGCCATACAACGCAAGTGGTTGCGAGGAGTGAATGAAAAAGACGTTAGAAGAACCCGGAAACTGAATCCTAAAAAGAAAATTCCTTAACATTGAAAGAGCCACTGAGGATTTTGAGCATGTGGGGACCTAAATTTATTGATTTAGGAACCTTTCAAAATGACAAAATAGATTGATTATTTTGCGTGTAGTTTCTTTTTAAAGTCAAGTATGCGTGTTCTGTCCGGATTTTTTCAACCGTTACTCTAACGCTATTCGAACTCGAGACCCTAACAGGATTTATTATCGGTGGGCTCAATCTTAACAATATAAGATCCTCAGATCATACAGAAGGACGTGTAACTGCGTAAAGTCTTTCGACAAAGTACGCCACAAGGATTTGCTTGAAATGCTCAGTAACCTTGACATATTCGGGATGATATCAGAATAATCAAGAACCTATATGTTGTGGATCCCGCGTGAACAATAGGTATCCAATAAATGACAAACGCAAGTATTTAAGCCAAGAAATTAAATGTATTTACAAAAAATACAAAAGGTAATGCTGTTAGTAAAATCCAGGAACACGGTTAGTAGCAAATATAGATATATACAGTCTCGAAGTAGGACTTCCTTAGAGTCTACGTGCTTGTAACTGACTTCTACAAGAGGTTGCTTCACTCTATCCGACTACCGACACTCACAGACGACTCCGGTACGACTCTTGTACGAATCAACTTCTCTGCCTGACTGTGGCTATTTTATGGCAGCAGGACGAGTCCATTATATCCAAAAAGGGTGGACCCCATAACACTATACTGGAAGCAAACAGCATACATGCGAATAGGGAACGAGTTGAGTGTAGAAAGGGGCGTAAGTCAAGGATGCATCTTCTTGCCCGACCTGTTCAACCTATACAGCGAGGCAATTCTGAGAGAGTTGGAAACCCTACCGGGATTTAGCGTCGTCGGTCACAATCTCAACAACATAAGATACGCAGATGACACATGATACTGATAGCAGACACGGTAAAGAAATTACAAAATCTCCTACAGAAGGTAGCGAGGGAGAGCAAGAAGAAGGGACGAAGCATAAACTGCAAAAAGACAGAATGCATTGTCATCAGTAAGAAGATAAGCCCGAAATGCGATTTGAAGGTCGGAAACACTAGAATCAAGCAGACGCGCGGAAGTTTAAATATCTGGGAAGCGTTTTGGCAGAGGACGTCAAGTGCGACACTGAGATCCGTAGGCGTATTGGGATGGCCAAGGACGCATTCTAAAAGGTGGGCAGTGTATTGCGAGACAGGGGCATTTCTTTGGTAGTAAAGAAAAGAATACTGAACTGTTACGTGACATATGTTCTTCTTTACGGCATTGAATGATGGACGATTTCTTCAAAGACGAAGAAGACTCGAGACGACGGTGACGTGGTTCTACAGAAGAATGCGAAGAATTCAGTGGACCGAGCGTGTGAGTAACAATGCGGTCTTGGAAAGGATGAAAACAAGGATGAGGCTCATGCTTATCATCAGGAAGAGGGAGCTGAAGTTTCTGGGAACATAATGAGGAAAGAGGGCCTTGAGAATCAGATACTCACAGGTCGAATAGAGGAAAAAAGAAACAAGGGAAAGCAGCGCGTGACATACCTGGCGAGGAGCAGGTGGATGATAGAATGTGGTTTGTGGGAGATAACAGAGGGAAGGAATTTGTGAGAGCTGCAAGGGATAGAAGGAGGTGGAGAACAATGATCGTCTACGTACTGAAAGGACATGGCACATAAAAAAGAAAGAAAAAAAGATGAGACTGATGGACGACTCGGGAAGGTGGATGATAGAATGTGGTTTGTGGGAGATAGCAGAGAGAAGGAACTTGTTGAGAGCTGCAAGGGATAGAAGGAGGTGGAGAACCATGATCGCCTACGTCCTTAAAGGACATGGCATATAAAAAGAAAGAAAAATGATGACACTGAGGGCCGACTCGGGAAGGTGGATGATAGAATGTGGTTTGTGGGAGATAGCAGAGGGAAGGAACTTGTTGAGAGCTGCAAGGGATAGAAGGAGGTGGAGAGCCATGATCGCCTACGTCCTGAAAGGACATGGCATATAAAAAGAAAGAAAAAAGATGAGACTGATGGCCGACTCGGGAAGGTCGATCATAGAATGTGGTTTGTGGGAGATAGCAGAGGGAAGGAACTTGCTGAGAGCTGCAAGGGATAGAAGGTGGTAGAGAGCCATTGAACGCCTACGTCCTGAAAGGACATGGCATATAAAAAGAAAGAAAAAAGATGAGACTGATGGCCGACTCGGGAAGGTCGATGATAGAATGTGGTTTGTGGGAGATAGCAGAGGGAAGGAACTTGTTGAGAGCTGCAAGGGATAGAAGAAGGTGGGGAGCCATGATCGTCTACGTCCTGAAAGGACATGACACATAAAAAGAAAGAAAAAAAGATGAGACTGATGGCCGACTCGGGAAGGTCGATGATAGAATGTGGTTTGTGGGAGATAGCAGAGTGAAGGAACTTGTTGAGAGCTGCAAGGGATAGAAGGAGGTGGAGAGCCATGATCGCCTACGTCCTGAAAGGACATGGCACATAAAAAGAAAGAAAAAAGATGAGACTGATGGCCGACTCGGGAAGGTGGATGATAGAATGTGGTTTGTGGGAGATAGCAGAGGGAAGGAACTTGTTGAGATCTGCATGGGTTAGAAGGAGGTGGAGAGCCATGATCGCCTACGCCCTGAAAGGACATGGCACACAAAAAGAAAGAAAAAAAGATGAGACTGATGGCCGACTCGGGAAGGTCGATGATAGAATGTGGTTTGTGGGAGATAGCAGAGGGAAGGAACTTGTTGAGAGCTGCAAGGGATAGAAGGAGGTGGAGAGCCATGATCGCCTACGTCCTGAAAGGACATGGCATATAAAAAGAAAAAAAAAGATGAGACTGATGGCCGACTCGGGAAGGTGGATGATAGAATGTGGTTTGTGGGAGATAGCAGAGGAAAGGAACATGTTGAGAGCTGCAAGGGATAGAAGGAGGTGGAGAACCATGATCGCCTACGCCCTGAAAGGACATGGCATATAAAAGAAAGAAAAAGATGAGACTGATGGCCGACTCAGGAAGGTCGATGATAGAATATGGTTTGTGGGAGAAAGGGAAGGAAAAAGGGATAGAAGGTGGTGGAGAGCCATGATCACCTACGTCCTGAAAAGACATGGCATATAAAAAAAGAAAGAAAAAGATGGAGACTGATGGCCGACTCAGGAAGGTCGATGATAGAATGTGGTTTGTGGGAGATAGCAGAGGGATGGAACTTGTTGAGAACTGCAAGGGAAAGAAGGTGGTGGAGAGCCATGATCGCCTACGTCCTGAAAGGACATGGCATATAAAAAGAAAGAAAAAAGATGAGACTGATGGCCGACTCGGGAAGGTCGATGATAGAATGTGGTTTGTGGGAGATAGCTGAGGGAAGGAACTTGCTGAGAGCTGCAAGGGATAGAAGGTGGTGGAGAGCCATGATCACCTACGTCCTGAAAGGACATGGCATATAAAAAGAAAGAAAAAAGATGAGACTGATGGCCGACTCGGGAAGGTCGATGATAGAATGTGGTTTGTGGGAGATAGCAGAGGGATGGAACTTGTTGAGAGCTGCAAGGGATAGAAGGAGGTGGAGAGCCATGATCGCCTACGTCCTGAAAGGACATGGCATATAAAAAGAAAGAAAAAAAGATGAGACAGATGGCCGATGGGAAGGTCGATGATAGAATGTGGTTTGTGGGAGATAGCAGAGGAAGGAACTTGTTGAGAGCTGCAAGGGATAGAAGGAGGTGGAGAGCCATGATCGCCTACGTCCTGAAAGGACATGGCATATAAAAAAGAAAGAAAAAGATGAGACTGATGGCTGACTCGGGAAGGTGGATGATAGAATGTGGTTTGTGGGAGATAGCAGAGGGAAGGAACTTGCTGAGAGCTGCAAGGGATAGAAGGAGGTGGAGAGCCATGATCGCCTACGTCCTGAAAGGACATGGCATATAAAAAGAAAGAAAAAAGATGAGACTGATGGCCGACTCGGGAAGGTCGATGATAGAATGTGGTTTGTGGGAGATAGCAGAGGGAAGGAACTTGTTGAGAGCTGCAAGGTATAGAAGGAGGTGGAGAGCCATGATCGCCTACGTCCTGAAAGGACATGGCATATAAAAAGAAAGAAAAAAGATGAGACTGATGGCCGACTCGGGAAGGTGGATGATAGAATGTGGTTTGTGGGAGATAGCAGATGAAAAAATCTTGTTGAGAGCTGCAAGGGATAGAAGGAGGTGGAGAGCCATGATCGCCTACGCCCTGAAAGGACATGGCACACAAAAAGAAAGAAAAAAGATATAGACTGATGGCCGACTCGGGAAGGTCGATGATAGAATGTGGTTTGTAGTAGATAACAGAGGGAAGGAACTTGTTGAGATCTGCAAGGGATAGAAGGAGGTGGAGAGCCATGATCGCCTACGTCCTGAAAGGACATGGCATATAAAAAGAAAGAAAAAAGATGACACTGATGGCCGACTCGGGAAGATCGATGATAGAATGTGGTTTGTGGGAGATAGCTGAGGGAAGGAACTTGCTGAGAGCTGCAAGGCTTAGAAGGAGGTGGAGAGCCATGATCGCCTACGTCCTGAAAGGACATGGCAGATAAAAAGAAAGAAAAAAGATGAGACAGATGGCCGACTCGGGAAGGTCGATGATAGAATGTGGTTTGTGGGAGATAGCAGAGGGAAGGAACTTGTTGAGAGCTGCAAGGGATAGAAGGAGGTGGAGAGCCATGATCGCCTACGTCCTGAAAGGACATGGCATATAAAAAGAAAGAAAAAAGATGAGACTGATGGCTGACTCGGGAAGGTGGATGATAGAATGTGGTTTGTGGGAGATAGCAGAGGGAAGGAACTTGCTGAGAGCTGCAAAGGGATAGAAGGAGGTGGAGAGCCATGATCGCCTACGTCCTGAAAGGACATAGCATATAAAAAAGAAAAAAAAAGATGAGACTGATGGCCGACTCAGGAAGGTCGATGATAGAATGTGGTTTGTGGGAGATAGCAGAGGAAGGAACTTGTTGAGAGCTGCAAGGTATAGAAGGAGGTGGAGAGCCATGATCGCCTACGTCCTGAAAGGACATGGCATATAAAAAGAAAGAAAAAAGATGAGACTGATGGCCGACTCGGGAAGGTGGATGATAGAATGTGGTTTGTGGGAGATAGCAGATGAAAAAATCTTGTTGAGAGCTGCAAGGGATAGAAGGAGGTGGAGAGCCATGATCGCCTACGTCCTGAAAGGACATGGCATACAAAAAGAAAGAAAAAAAAGATGACACTGATGGCCGACTCGGGAAGGTCGATGATAGAATGTGGTTTGTGGGAGATAACAGAGGGAAGGAACTTGTTGAGAGCTGCAAGGATAGAAGGAGGTGGAGAGCCATGATCGCCTACGTCCTGAAAGGACATGGCAGATAAAAAAGAAAGAAAAAAAGACTGAGACTCAGGAATGGATGATAGAATGCGGTTTGTGGGAGATAGTCGAGGAAGGAACTTGTTGAGAGCTGCAAGGGGAAGGAGGTCGATGATCGCCTACGTCCTGAAAGGACATGGTATTGTGAAAAAAAAGATGAGACTGATGGGAAGGAAGGTCGATGATAGAATGTGGTTTGGGGAGATGCAGAGGGAAGGAACTTGCTGAGAGCTGCAAGGGATAGAAGGTGGTAGAGAGCCATTGAACGCCTACGTCCTGAAAGGACATGGCATATAAAAAGAAAGAAAAAAGATGAGACTGATGGCCGACTCGGGAAGGTCGATGATAGAATGTGGTTTGTGGGAGATAGCAGAGGGAAGGAACTTGTTGAGAGCTGCAAGGGATAGAAGAAGGTGGGGAGCCATGATCGTCTACGTCCTGAAAGGACATGACACATAAAAAGAAAGAAAAAAAGATGAGACTGATGGCCGACTCGGGAAGGTCGATGATAGAATGTGGTTTGTGGGAGATAGCAGAGGGAAGGAACTTGTTGAGATCTGCATGGGATAGAAGGAGGTGGAGAGCCATGATCGCCTACGCCCTGAAAGGACATGGCACACAAAAAGAAAAAAAAAGATGAGACTGATGGCCGACTCGGGAAAGTCGATGATAGAATGTGGTTTGTGGTAGATAACAGAGGGAAGGAACTTGTTGAGAGCTGCAAGGGATAGAAGGAGGTGGAGAGCCATGATCGCCTACGCCCTGAAAGGACATGGCATATAAAAAGAAAAAAAAAAGATGAGACTGATGGCCGACTCAGGAAGGTCGATGATAGAATGTGGTTTTGGGGAGATAGCAGAGGAAGGAACTTGTTGAGAGCTGCAAGGGATAGAAGGAGGTGGGAGAACCATGATCGCCTACGCCCTGAAAGGACATGGCATAAAAAGAAAAAAAAGATGAGACTGATGGCCGACTCAGGAAGGTCGATGATAGAATGTGGTTTGTGGGAGATAGCTGAGGGAAGGGAACTTGTTGAGAGCTGCAAGGAGGGAAGGAGGTGGAGAGCCATGATCACCTACGTCCTGAAAGGACATGGCATATAAAAGAAAGAAAAAAGATGAGACTGATGGCCGACTCGGGAAGGTCGATGATAGAATGGTTTGTGGGAGATAGTGAGGATGGAACTTGTTGAGAGCTGCAAGGGATAGAAGGTGGTGGAGAGCCATGATCGCCTACGTCCTGAAAGGACATGGCATATAAAAAAAAAGAAAAAGATGAGACTGATGGCCGACTCGGGAAGGTCGATGATAGAATGTGGTTTGTGGAGATAGCTGAGGGAAGGAATAGAGCTGCAAGGGATAGAAGGTGGTGGAGAGCCATGATCACCTACGTCCTGAAAGGACATGGCATATAAAAAGAAAGAAAAAAGATGAGACTGATGGCCGACTCGGGAAGGTCGATGATAGAATGTGGTTTGTGGGAGATAGCAGAGGGAAGGAACTTGTTGAGAGCTGCAAGGGATAGAAGGAGGTGGAGAGCCATGATCGCCTACGTCCTGAAAGGACATGGCATATAAAAAGAAAGAAAAAAGATGAGACTGATGGCCGACTCGGGAAGGTCGATGATAGAATGTGGTTTGTGGGAGATAGCAGAGGGAAGGAACTTGTTGAGAGCTGCAAGGGATAGAAGGAGGTGGAGAGCCATGATCGCCTACGTCCTGAAAGGACATGGCATATAAAAAAGAAAGAAAAAAGATGAGACTGATGGCTGACTCGGGAAGGTGGGATGATGGGAGATAGCAGAGGTGGAAACTTTTGTGGGAGGATGACACATAAAAAAGAAAGAAAAAGATGAAAAAATCTTGTTGAGAGCTGCAAGGATAGAAGGGTGGAGAGCCATGATCGCCACGCCCTGAAAGGACATGACACATAAAAAGAAAAAAACAGGTGGATGAAAAGGAAAGGAACTTGTTGAAGGGAAGATGGAGACTGATCGCCTACGCCCTGAAAGGACATGGCACACAAAAGAAAGAAAAAGATGAGACTGATGGCCGACTCAGGAAGGTCGATGATAGAATGTGGTTTGTAGTAGATAACAGAGGGAAGGAACTTGTTGAGATCTGCAAGGGATAGAAGGAGGTGGAGAGCCATGATCGCCTACGTCCTGAAAGACATGGCATATAAAAAAGAAAGAAAAAAGATGACACTGATGGCCGACTCAGGGAAGATCGATGATAGAATGTGGTTTGTGGGAGATAGCTGAGGAAGGAACTTGCTGAGAGCTGCAAGGCTTAGAAGGAGGTGGAGAGCCATGATCGCCTACGTCCTGAAAGGACATGGCATATAAAAAAAGAAAGAAAAAAGATGAGACTGATGGCCGACTCGGGAAGGTGGATGATAGAATGTGGTTTGTGGGAGATAGCAGAGGGAAGGAACTTGTTGAGAGCTGCAAGGGGATAGAAGGTGGTGGAGCCATTATCGCCTACGTCCTGAAAGGTCATGGCATAAAAAAAGAAAGAAAAAAGATGAGACTGATGGCCGACTCGGGTAGGTCGATGATAGAATGTGTTTTGTGGGAGATAGCAGAGGGAAGGAACTTGTTGAGAGCTGCAAAGGATAGAAGGAGGTGGAGAGCCATGATCGCCTACGTCCTGAAAGAACATGACACATAAAAAGAAAGAAAAATATGTGACTGATGTCCGACTCGGAAAGGAAGCTAAAGGATCTCCTAGACAGTGTGTTAGATGAACGTCAGAAAAATGGGCTTACAATCAGCTACAAGAAGACAGAAAGTATGGTCATCAGCAATCGAAAAATCTCAGTTTGCAGATTTCGAATTGGAAATATAAATATCAAGAATGTACAGCGGGTCAAATATCTGAGAAGATGAAGGAAAATGCGACACCGAAATCCGAGGTGTTGAGAAACGAAAAAAAAATGTTAAAAAAAAGAAGAACTGTATCGCTATGTGGTATCTATTCTCTTATATGGCTGCAAATGATGGGCAATTTCCCTCAAGATGAGTAAGAAAAAGAAACCCCAAAAACTAGAGTGAACAGAAATCTGGTTTTATAGAAGGATTCTGAAAGATATTACGGACAAAGCGAGTAAGTAATGAGGAATTCATAAAGAAAATGGCCTCAGAAAGAACACACATACTTAAAATTAAGAAAAGACAGCTGGAATTACTTAATCACATTATGAGAAAGGGCGGTTCAGAAAACTTAACCCTTGTTAAGTTGTGCGAAAGAGAAATCGGGGAAGGAAGTGGGCCACTTGAATAAAGCAGTTGACTAAATGAAATAATGAAGAATGCTGTTAATTAATTGTGACGAAGAATTGTTCAAAACAATTAAGAGTAGCAACTAATACTTAATTATTATAACTATGTTTATTGTTTTGCTGGATTCGCTTTTCAAGAACCAATTATATACAATCTATAGCTTTGCGGTCTGCATCATCTCATATGGTAATGAATGTCGAACAATTTCTTCCAGTATGAGCAAAAAACTAGAGGTCGCAGAAATATGATTCTCTTGGAGGATACTGAAAATTCTATAGATGGAATCAGTAAGCAATAAGAAAGTCTTTAAGAAGACGACAACAGAAAATATGGAGTTTTGTTTTTTGTTTTAAATTTCCACGAGATATTCAATGAATGAGATATGTACTTGTAGCCCATCTTAATTCACCAAGCAATACACCTTCATGAATTATTATTATTATTTACTTTGTTTTCAAATTACTCATTCTTACTCATTCTTTCCGGATCCGGCCAGAGACCTAAGATCAGAAATGCCATTTTTTTCACTGTACATTTTTAAAAAAACAAAACAAAGATCACACATATTTTACATAGATAAAGACCTTCGTAATGTGTGGGCTGTACTTATGAGAACAATATTTCTTTAGGGCACGGGCGACCAGGAATAACTTCAAAGAGTCTATTGATTTTCGAGGGCTACAACTACAACCGGATTTGTTGATGTCTTCATGAGTCACATTTTTGAGATTTCGATTTCAAGGTCCTTGTATTTTGATAGTTCTTTGAAACTGCCAGGTAAATAAGAAGGTACAATTTATCTTTGCGGTCTCTAATTACGCGGTCTGGCTGATTAGCACTAATTGTTCTCTCTTTTACTCAAAATCTGTAAAAGAAAGGTGAAATTTGTTGGAGACCTAATGTGGAAGGAAGGTTTTTAAGACTTTACCCTCAAAGAGGCATATTGAGAGAAAGAGAGATAAGGATGAGGCAGTGAGCCACTTAAATGATGAGCTTGTGCGAATGGATGGCGAGGTGGTGATTTTCTAAGCCCGGCTTAGATGTGGCACAAGACCGAATGTATGGGGGTACTCAGTCGTAAATGGTCTAGCAAGACAAGCTTTCTAACCATTACACCACGCCGAGGTGCCCTGGATGGTGAGATGGGGGCATACTTCTTGGAAAAAGAAGAAAAGGGAGACAGACTGCAAAGTTCCGCGCGAGATATGTGGAGGGCCATGATCGCCAGTGATTGGAAGAAGAATGATAATTAACGGTAAATAAAATAGTAACAATTATCGTGTTCTGAGTTGTTTTTGCAAACCTTCTGTCATCAAATTTGCATCATTATTTTAGTCAACTCAACTTATTCCACCAAGTCAACTGTTTTATTGAAGTGGTTGTTAACATCCAGGATCGGGGGCAAGGTAAATGCTGGTCATGCCTTCAACTTCTCCTCCATCGCGTTGAATGGTTGCGATTACGGACGTTACTGCAATTTAACGATATCGAAATTATCTGCGATTATGAATAAATGGTGGAATGTAGGCCGTGTCACTTAGCAAAGGGCGAAAACTAATAAGAAAGAAAATGCTAAGAGCCAAACAAGATAGAAGGTTGTGGAGAGCCATGATCAATTATTCTCTGAAAGGACGTAGCACATAAGAAAAAAATAAACCTAGTTGACTAGGTCGGGATTTAATCCCTGGTCACCGATTTCACTTTCTATCCTGATAACAGTTACACTACCAGCACTTATTGTAAAAAGCCGGTATCGTCTTTTTGATTTAATTTCTCCCGTTGTTGAAAGACGAGGATAAAATGAAACCCAGTACTACTTGCGACATGGTCGAGTCATCATCATTATGTCCACCATCCGTTTCTGGTGAGAAAGGTGCCTTCTTCTTGGGGAAACGGCCATCGAGCACAATGCGGTTGACAGTGTTCCGTGGCTATCGATGCAGCCAGTGCGGTGATGACACGGTATCGTTGGGCGAAGGGCTTCTTAGACAGAAGTCAACGACCAGGGTGAGAGTTTCCCAAATAGCATCAACGGCCTCATGTCCGTGACCAAGGCGAGCTTTCACACTGGACATTGGCTGTAGTTTGGCCTGTAGTGGAACAGGCTACCCCCCCAGGAGCCAAGACACGATACGCATGAATGTGTCGGTCACGGTCTATCAGTCCAGATATTTAAAGGAACCTGATTACGTGCAAAACTGCGTAACGAACGAACAAGCACACCTGTTCATGGGACTAATGATAATGACGATGTAGGTGGCGTTGTAGAAAGATATAGCAGACGCCTATAACTGCAAGATTCGACACTGTACATAACAGGATATTGCTGATGCAACTAATTAGGGACTAAATTATATTTAGTATAATGTGATAATGAGAAAGCATGGCGTTGGTTTCTTTCGATAATCTTGTTCTGGCAATGACATGAGAGTGTTGTCAACGCATAAATAGGGTGCGATGGATAAAATGTTTAAATTATGCAGAACTGAAAATGACACCAACATCCCATTTTAACAGATATATTTACCAAAATGGGCACCTCGAGGTCGTATAATGGTTAACAAGCTTGTCTCGCTAGAACAATTACGACCGAGTAGTGAGTTCAATTCTCACTGGGCGCCCTTTACTTTCGACCTTGTGCCACATCCAAACTACGCTTGGAAAATCACTATATTTACCAAAATTACACAGAAAATATCTTGAGAGTAAATTTATTCTAGAAAATCGCCATTGGCGTCAAACCCGGCCTCCAGACGACTTCAGAATCTCCTACAACTCTTCTGGGTGATTTCTTTGTATAAGTTGGTGAATTCTGCCACAATCCTTGCTTTCAGTTCACCTTTGGCGTTACAACGTGTTTTGTTGGTCACTCGCTCAATTGCGGCCCGCGCATAATAATGAAGGGATTTGCAATCTGCAGAGATAGGTGGCCATATGTAAGGGGTGATGTGGTCGCAGAAATTCCCTGAGAGCCATGACTGTGTTCTCCTGCTTGTGTGACATGGTGCAGAGTCCTGTTACCAGACATAGGGTCTCACAGCAGCCACCCTCTTGACTCAGTGCAACGCTGCCTCCTCAAGGTAATTGACGTAGGCCACAGTGTTGAGTCTGAGTCCCTCACCGACATATTCAGGAGTTCTTTTCTTATCAGAACGATCAGAGTGAGTTTTCCGAACGCTCATCCCTTCGTAATCACCATTAGCCTCATCATCTCTTTCCGAATACTCTGAACTGCCCTCAGATTAGCACCTAAACACTGTGAAATGTTCATATTGAAGTTTCTGGCTTAAATGTCAACCATGCCGTTTCCAAATTTCTGGCAAAGTGAATTGTGTCATGATGCTTTTTTTTTCCTCACAGACTTTGCCCTTCAGATCCTTCAGCTGACATCAAAAACAAACAACGCGCATGCGCAAAATTAAAACTATAAAATGGCGACAATTTACCCATCGTATCCTGCGTATATATAAGCTAGCTATATCAGAGTTTCAACTTTTCTAATCTATGCATAATTAAACCTTGGCGTTTTTATATTTCTGCATCGTTTTATGCGCATATGCAGCTACATCCATTTTGTCATTACTATATATATATATATATATATATATATATATGTTGTGGATTCCGGGCTGAAATCCGGTACCAATAAATAACAAACGCCAAGAAGGAATATAGGAAAATAAATGTATTAATGTAATAATACAAACTGGTAAGGCAGGTTAGTAGTTCCAGGAATGCGGGTAAGTAGCAAAATATATATATAGTCTTTGGTATCGACGTATCACTGTATGACTTCTTACTGAATCTACGTGCTTGCTCACTGTGACTCTTGCTCGTTACGTTTGTGCTCGTTCGTCACTCTTTCTCGCTCTTCTATCGGGTATTCATTAGCACTAGTATATGTACACCGTTTGTGTAAAAAGGAGAACCCCTCAACAATATATATATATATATATATATATATATATATATATATATAGTCTGCTTATATGTTGATGTAATTAACATTGCTTAATTAAAGAAAAAGACCATTTACTTAAATAAGTGCATGAATGCAAAAATAACGTATAAACTGAAAATATATTAAATATTTATCGGACTTAATCCATTTTCTATGATATAAATAATAGATACACATGCGCACACCACTATATATATATATATATATATATATATATATATATATATATATATATATATATGTATATATATATATATATATATATATATATATATATATATATATAGGAAAGTCTATCCACAGCATCTGAAGATTACGTTCTGAATGAAATTACGAGTCGAGTGAGGGCTATGCATATTTATTAATATATATATAATAACTCTGTTGTGCACTGTTTTATATATATATATATATATATATATATATATATATATATATATATATATATATATATATATATATATATATATATATATATATATATATATATATATATATATATATAGTATTAGTAGTAATCTTATAGGTCTAAGAAGCTACACACGTTCGAAAAACCTTCGGTGTCTTGATTTGCAAATAATCAAACCAATACCAAAGGGAAAAAAAAGGTATAAAAAAAGAAAGAACCAAGAACATGTACGTCAGCCTAAAATAATCGTCCAACATACGAGTTCGAGGCCCAAAGAAAAAAAAACGATACGAGTAGGCAAAACAACTAAATAATGTGCTCAATACAGTAAGTAGAGCAGACCTAGTTAAACCTAGAGAGCCAAACAAACCTACCAAGGTTTCACCTAAGCGGATTGTCAGGGAAGGCTGGCTTCCTAACTAACTAACTATATATATATAGAGCGCACTCGTCTTTTTTATTTATAGACAATACACTGCGAAATCCTTCAAACTTATCTCAGAATTTCCTGAAAAAGTGTCTAATATATATATATATATATATATATATATATATATATATATATATATATATATATATATATATAAAAGAAAGAACAGTAAGATATATAATCCGGTGTTCTTACAGATAATTTTTATTTTTACAAAATAGTGCTCGATGTAAATTTACAGAGCATTAATTTTATAAATTAATTGATTTAAAATATGTTTTTTTTCCGCTACACAGTTCTAACCATATTTCAAAAATGGAAGCTAAAAGCCCCGAATTTAATTTTGTAATTAAATTAAAGACATTAGTTCCATTTCATCCTCAAGCGAATTTTGGAGTAACTTTTAAAATCACTGGGTTTTAAAGACACAGCTAAAACGAAATTCATGTTTCCAAGGTTACAGATAAATCTATTTTTCTAGACAGGGGTGTCTTGGTGTTCAATATGTCTATATTTTAATGTATCAGTTATTGTTACTTTTGGTAGTGGGTATTTCAATGAAATCTAACTTCCGTTAAAAGTAATTCTTACGGCATTTTTTCTACGTGTATTTAACGATTTCTTTTGGGGGGCATTTAGGTAAGAATACTTTTTATTTAACGACGATTTGAAATATATTACTTTTAATTTTATTATACTATAATTCTTTCAAGAACAATTTAAAAGTAGTTAGAAGCCTTTACAGTTTGTAGAATTATTGTCACATCAAGTATATTACGATTTTTAAAATTTTATATTTAAATATTACTAAAGTAAAATTTTATTTCCCTTATTTAGTAAACTTTATTTATTTATTTAATTACAGTTTAAAAGAAGTTTAGGTTAGAATTCATTTTAATGTATCACAATTTTAATTACAACTTTAAAATATTTTCATTGGTAGATTTTATAGACTATATTTCATTTAATGGAAGTAAATAGTTACTTACAGCCAGTAAAATTATTTTTCTACATCAAGTATATTTATATTACAAGATCGGAAAAATAAGTAAAATGATCCTTGAAAGGGTAAATAAACAACTTAAAGAAAAAATAAGCCTAAAACTTTGGATTAATACCAAGGAAGTGATAAACTGGTTTACTGACTTAAAAGGAAAAAAACAACTGTACACTAATGCAGTTTGACATTGATAATTATTACCAATCAATATCTAAAGAACTATTTTTGAATGCGTTGGACTTTGCCACCCACTATACAGATATTACAGATAAAGAAAAGAACATTATTCTATATGCGAAAAAATCGGTACTTATACATAAAGGTGAGTAATGGATTAAGAATTCATATGACCACTTCGACATTACTATGGGATCACTAGACTCAGCTGAGTCTTCTGATCTCATTGGTCTTTATATTATACAACCTTACAGCGCACCGTGATATTAATATAACTGACATTGGTTTGTACAGAGACGATGGCCGTATGGTTATTAGAAACTCAACCAACTTCAAAATAGATAGAATTAGAAAGTTTTTATATAAAGAATTTAAAAGCATGGGCTTAAAATTTACGGTTAGTACTAAATTAAAAAAAGTGAACTTCCTAGATATAACATTGGATCTAAATAAAAATACATACACACCTTATAAAAAACCCAACACCAATTCTTTATATATACACCCTAAATCAAATCACCCCCAACTATAATTAAACATATACCGTTATCTATCCGTAAACGAATAAGCATTAATTCAGCAAATGACAAGATTTTTGATGAGCATATTAATTCCTATAATAAGGCTCTAAAAGAGAGTGGCTACAAAAACCCAAAACTAACTTATATAAAAAATGAAAATGAAAAACATAGAAAAAACAGATGTAGAAAAATAATTTGGTATACTCCCCCATACAACCAAGTGGTAAAGAACAAATTAGGACAAAAATTCCTCACATTAATAGTCAAGCATTTTCCTAGCGAAAGTAAACTAAGTACTATTTTCAATAAAAACACACTGAAATTGAGTTACAGCTGTACGGAAAACTTAGAAAAAATTATTAAGAACCATAATGCTAATATCTTAAATAAACACTTATACCACACACCCCAAAATCTAGACAATGGCAAAATAAAAATAAAAACTGATGAAAATAAACAAAAATTATGCAACTGTAGAAACCCTCTAAAAAATGCCCTCTACAAAATAAATGTTGTACTGAATCATTAGTATACCAATGCAATATCTCTTCGATTGAAAGTCCTGAAAACATAAAAATATATATAGGTTGTACTAGCCATGAGTTCAAAAAAAGATTCAACCAACATCAAAGTTCATTTAGGATAAATAAATATAAAAATCAGACATCTCTATCGAAACACTTCTGGCGCCTAAAAAAATCAAATAAAACACCTACAGTAAAATGGAAGTTAATAAGAAAAGCTAGAATATGTAGGTCATTAAATGACCCATGTCTTTTGTGCATACATGAGAAACTATATATTACTAAGTTTATAAAAAATAAAAATTTACTGAATCAGAGAAATGAAATAGCTATTTTATGCCGTCATTGTCAAAAATTTTCCTTAAATAATATTTAAAAAATAAAAATAAATTTATAAAATAGGATCATGTAATATACATACTTATAATTAACATGAAATATTAATTTTATATACTGTAAGTAATTCTTTTACATTTACTGTTTTTTCTTAAAAAAAAAATTATAATACATTTACTTCTATTAAATGAAATATAGTCTATAAAAACTAATAATGAAAATATTTTAAAGTTGTAATTAAAATTGAAATTAATTAAAATGAATTCTAACATAAACTTCTTTTAAATTGTAATTAAATAAATAAATAAAGTATAATTTTTAAAAATTTTAATATAAATATAATTGATATAGAAAAATAATTTTACTGACTGTAAGTAACCCTAATACATTTACTTCTATTAAATGAAATATAGTCTATAAAATAAAAAAAATAATAATGAAAATATTTTAAAGTTGTAATTAAAATTGTAGTACATTAAAATGAATTCTAACATAAACTTCTTTTATTTTGTAATTAAATAAATAAATACATTTTACTAAATCAGAGAAATGAATTAGCTATTTTTGCCGTAATGAAAAAAAATTACTTAAAAAATAAAAAATATTTAAATATAAAAATTTTTAAAAAATCGTAATATAAATATACTTGATATAGAAAAATAATTTTACTAATTGTAGGTAACTCTAATACATTTATAGTCTAAAAAACTAATAATGAAAATATTTTAAAGTAGTAATTAAAATTGTAGTTAATTAAAATGAATTCTAACCTAAACTTCTTTTAAATTGTAATTAAATAAATAAAGGTTACTAAATCAGAGAAATGAATTAGCTACTTTTGCCGTAAGAAAAAAAATTTTACTTAAAAAATATTTAAATATAAAATTTTTAAAAATCGTAATATAAATATACTTGATATAGAAAAATAATTTTACTAAACAGTAGGCAACACTAATACATTTATAGTCTATAAAAACTAATAATGAAAATATTTTAAAGTTGAAATTAAAATTGTAGTTAATTAAAATGAATTCTAACCTAAACTTCTTTTAAAATTGGAATTAAATAAATAAATAAAGTTTACTAAATCAGAGAAATTAATTAGCTATTTTTGCCGTGAAACATGGTTAGAACTGTGTAGCAAAAAAAAACATATTTTAAATCAATTAATATATATATATATATATATATATATATATATATATATATAAAGAAATGGACAAAGTCCGACAATTTATTTATTAAAGACATTTTTTTTATAGATACAAGTGTTTAAGTAAATGCTCTGTTTATAATAAACCGTATTAATACTGTTTATTATAAACAGAGCATTTACTAAATACTTGTATCTATAAAAAAAGAACGTTAAACATAAAAAAATGTTTTAATTATATATATATATATATATATATATATATATATATATATATATATATATATATATATATGTAAGCAAATGTAAATGGATATAGATCCGACAGAATGAAGAAAATTTGGAAAAAACAAGCAAAAATCCTTAGATACAATTATGTTGTTTAAAATGAATGAAATGTCGACGTCTGATGTTTCGGTTTAATAAACCTTCTTCAAGACAATATTCATTAAAATACAATTCAGTTCAATTTGACAAAGACGATGGACATAAAAAACAAGTCTTATCCAAAACAGATAACTGAAATTTTTTAAAATGATCAGCTTTCCGTTTAGCATGGTCACGTTGTCGTCACATGGGCGACGCTTTCAAAACGTATTCCTAAAAATTTTTGATTATTTTGAATGAAAAAGAAAATGAAAAGAATTCTATTAGGATCTAAAAAAATTTATGTGTATGCTTGTCAAGCATTAATCTCGCTAAAAAAGGGGAAATATTAAAGAAACCAAGTCTAGTATTCACCGTGCGTGAGATGGATATTATACCTGCTTCATAAATCCTCCTGAGATTTTTATTATGAAAAATTTTTAATACTTTCACGGAATCGAAATCGAAATTATGATCTGCTTTAGTTGTGTGTACAACTAAAGCATTGTTAAAATTTCCGAGGCGAATATCTCGTTTATGTTCGAAAACACGAGATTTTACGGACCTACATGTTTCACCCACATATTTTAACAATGCAATAGAACAAATCGGTACCCGAGGAAAAATAGGGAATAAAAAAAGAAAGAACCAAGAACATTAAAACAAGGCGAAAACAATCGTCCAGTGTTCAAGCTCCAAGTCCAAAAAAGAAAAAAAAAAAAAAAAAAGAAAACGTGTAAAAAGACAATTACATAAACTAGAACAAAACCCAAGATGATCCTAAGGAGCCGGGCAAACCTATCTAGGTTTCACCTAAACAGATCGTCAGGGCGATGCTGGCTGAAAAGGAAAATTATGGAACAAATTTACAGGTAAACACGAGTCAAATATATATATATATATATATATATACAGAAAACGACGATCGGTTTATGTGAAACCTAGGTAGGTGTGCCTGGTTCCTTAGGATTATCTTATATATATAATCGATTCTCCCATCGGGTTCGACGTATGAGGGTCAAGCAGATCAGTTTCCAGGAAACCGACAGCCCGACACCGGCACATGAGATTCGATTATAGTGGTGAAGGTTTCGTGCAGGACCATCGACACTTTTTGAAGGACGAAAACAGAGACCTGGTGCACTACGTGCCACAAGGTCCCCCAAACAACCCCCTCAGGTTTTGAATTCAGAGTTGTCCTTCTCCATCTTATATATATATATATATATATATATATATATATATATATATATATATATATATATGAAGAAATATAGTCGTAAGATGTGCTATATTTATGGGATAAAGTGCTCAGTATCAGAGATAGAGCGTGTGTAAATATAAACGTGAACATAGAAGTCAACACTTAGAGGCTACAGTCTGTTTCATGCGAGATGCAATTGTCAGGCCACCGTGGCCTGACGATTGCATCTAGCATGAAACAGAACTCTAAGTGTTGACTCTATGTTCAATTATATATATATATATATATATATATATATATATATATATATATATATATTACTAATTTGTGACTGGTAGGATAATTACAAGAAGAACGATATATATATATATATATATATATATATATATATATATACTCACCATAAACAATTTGAAAGCGCGAAACAATATGAAAACCAATATGTCCTGGAATCTATAACCTATGACTAACAAGCTAGCATAATTCTACATGGAGCTACACATTTGTTTTCATGTGAGAGTTAATCTGCATGTGTGTGGTAACTCCTGTGTATGTGTGTATGCGCATATGTTGAACATATGTCGAGCAATTAGGAAATTGCCTGGAGCCATCAGTTGTTCCCCGGATGAACAACTTGTCAAATTAATCCGATCTGATCGGGCCTAATTTAATTTTCTGCCGACAACCTTCAGCATTATCTCGGGTAAATATCTGACTGACAAAAGTGGTCTCTTCAGACAACACGAGTACCCTTCAGTAGGGCAGAAGTGATAATCCTGATGCAATGCAGATCTCTCTCTCTCTCTCTTTCACTCTTTTATCTCGCTCCCTTTTAGCTTTTCACGCATACGCGTGCACACGCGGACACGCACACACACACACACCCACCCACCCCGCAAGCAAGCAAAAAAAAACAACAAAAAAAACCGAATAATATACGTAAAAAAAAATCTTAAGTAGGAGTTTTACATCGACTAATACAAGAAGCAGAAACTAGATGCCGCAAAGCCATCCCTAGCATCTCCTATGTCGACTGCATAAAAAATAACGGAGTTAGGGACAGAATCTTTGGAAGTCCATTGTCAAGTAGATAAAGTTGAGATGGTATGTACGTGATAAGAGCTATCGACCCTTTGATTCTCAAGGTATCACCTTAGGCAAATGAAGAAAAAGCAGACAGTAGAAAAATGGACTGACAACGGAAGATCAGTCATGGAGTGTTATATAGGAATAAAGTGTCGCTGGGGACACTTGAGTTTGAACATAGATCGCCAGTGAGCAAACAAAACCAATCCCATTATTGAATTGACTACATCACGTGACCATAGAGGAAACGCATAGGTGTGAAAGTATCGTAACGACTGACGATCACCATTTCTAGTCTATCCTCCATTCTTATTCTGATCATCATTTCTACTCTATCCTCTAATACTATACGAACCGCTATTTTCTACTCTATTCACTATACTATTCCTCTATTCATATCACTATACGTTCGGGCGAGTATTATCGTGCAAGTATTATTACTGCGAGTGATATTCGAATGCGTTTGACACGAGTATTGCTCAACAAAAAACAATAGTTTTAACTGCGATTACAAAGTCTCTACTACAACGAGCATTACAAAAGTCACAAAGAGTGTTTGTTGACCTCACAATGTAGACTCAGATATTGGCACGCAAAAGAGTTTGTCAGGCAGTCAGCTGATTTGGAACCCTGGGAACGCACTCGGTCATGGGACTGTCATTTATAAGGCAACCCTGCTGACAGGACCGGAGTTAGAGTTTCTGGGATGGTGCGTAAGGTTTGACGTGATCAACATTTTGAACAAGATCAGTACAATCAGTTTACACAATTTCATTGACAAGGTTTGGATGGACCCCTGGTATTCACTCATTTTCTGAAGTTATCGGACGCTGGCACCGCCTCTCGAGACCGATAACATCAAATCGACCAAGGTGAGATTCGAACCCGGTTTTATAGTGGGAAGCCAATTGATCATATATATATATATATATATATATATATATATATATATATATATATAATAATAATAATAATAAACCTGGATTCTATTCTCTTGGAATTATTTTTATACATATATATATATGTATGTGTATGTATGTATGTATATATATTTATATAGTTTAGATATATGATTGCATATGCATGTGTATATTAACCACTAATATTATCTATCTATCTATCTATCTATCTATATATATATATATATATATATATATATATATATATATATATATATATAGATAACTAGACTCGTTTTTGAAAAACCCTCGAAATTTTGATTTGCTAATCAAATCAATCTCGAGGGAAAAAAGGTTTTAAAAAAAAGAAAGAGCTACAAACATGAACTTCTGCCAACAAAAAAATCGCACAGATGCAGGTCTGAAGCCCAAAGAAAAAACCCCGATACGAGTAACAACTAACTAACAAAAGAGCTCAATACAACCGCTGAGCAGACCTAGATTAAAAAGAAAAACAGCTTATATATGTATATATATATATAAACTGTTTTTCTTTAATACTAAGATATATATATATATATATATATATATATATATATATATATATATATATATATATATATATATATATATATATATATTTGTTTTTCTTTAATTTACAAGTACTTTCAACTGTACATTCTGATCCGAAGTGCTAATTTTGGGATAACAACTGAGACATTACTCTATTTCTAGAACAATTTAGTTCATGCCACATTGACTGATAACCTCCTTCAACAAAAAATAAATAAATAAATAAAAATTTTCAAATTGCCATATTAATAATAATAAAAAAAAACGCATTCTCTTAAATTTTAAAAAATTCAACCTTACCGTTGTGACTGCACGCTCCAAAAGTTTGTATCCGTTAACAATAACACATCTCAAAGAAAACATATTTCGAATCCCATTTAATTTTTTCGTCTTGGATGCTACCTGAATTTTACCAAAATCAAAATAATTTCCATTCATGAAGATGACTGAATGTACAGTTGAAACTACTTGTGTAATAAAGAAAGACGTCATACAGCTTATAATTTTTAAAAACAAAGATCATAACATTCATGTACAAAGAGAACAGGTTAAAACCGCTTTTTTGTCAGTCCCCCCCCATGTCTTACCAACTGAGTAATGGTGAGAGGAAAAATACCATTTAGACCTTCAGTAATGGTAGCAGCATTCATACTCTGGCTTTCAACTTCAAAGATCATTTAAGAACCATCAAGA